>JAHLJT010000631.1:137729259-137771430 GCA_031308135.1 Acheta domesticus
TAAAAATGTAGGTAAAGTAAACATTACTTATTAGTCGAAATTGACGAAAAATGCAAAAATGTAAAAATGAGTTTTTTTCGTCATATAAAATTAATTTCTACACTAAACGCCATTGTTCTAAAAGTGCAAAGAAGTAATGAAATTTCATTAAAATCCTCCCCCTAGGTATTATATTTGTAATGTGTTTCTTGTGAACAACTATTTAAAAATAATATTTAGAATGTATCAATAAAAAGAGTATCCACTGTTTTTACGACAATCATTTATTGGCAAATAGCACGTCGTGTCATAACTCGATTGGTTTATGATCAGGTTCCTAAAAATTGTGGGAAAATATAAATTATCCTATTTTACATTTTTTTTTTCATACGCCAGAGCGTCAAAGATTGGAAACTGGTCACAAATGACAAACCATCAATTTACATATATTCTTAAATCTGAGTTAAAAATATTATTTACATTTCACTCAATAGTGTAGTATGTATTTAATTTACAATATCAAATAAATTTATTGTCAATATTAAACAAAGGGCTTGGTCCTCTTTAGTCTCCTCCGCTGGTTCTGGTTATCCAAAAGTTGAATGGCTTCTAAGTTAACATGTTCATGCAGTCTCATTTCATGTTTGGCAGCGAATCTTCTAATTTCACTTGACACATAGGGAACTCCAAGATCACTTAGATCCCTTTCTTATGTACCACGGGGCATTTACAATGTTTCGCAGTACTTTGTTTGGAAGGTCTGTATTGATTTTATATTGCTTTCCTTGGTGCATCCCCAGAGTTGAAAGCATAGAGCCAAATCGATTTCAAGATTTGGTTGCAGATTAAGATTTTGTTATGTATGGACAGTTGAGAAATACGTCCCAAAAGCCAGTACAATGTCTAAATTTAAGATTTAATTCATTCTTTTTCCTTTTCACGTGTTCCTTCCACTGCAGTTTAGTATCTAATGCCATGCCTAAGTATTTAGCAGTGTTTGCATAAGGTACTTTAAGGCCATTTAATATGAGAGAATGGGTGCTTACAATTCTCTTGTTTGTAAAGTTTATGTGTACAGATTTTCTCTCGTTTAATTTGATCTTCCAATTTTTTGTCCACGAGTGTATTTGATTACAAGTATTTTGTAATATGCCTGTGGCCTCCTGCGCGTCTGAGTGCAGTAACCATCAGGGCTGTATCATCAGCAAAGGTCACCACAATTACTTTTTCGTTTTGTGGGATATCACTCGTATACAATAAGTAGGGAACGGGCCCCAAAACACTTCCTTGCGGCACGCCTGCTCTTATCTCTTTTAGTTCTGAGTATTCTTCTTCCACTTTGACCCAAAAGAGTCTCTCAGATTGTAGATAGTTTCTGTCTGGATCAGAATTTGGGATCAATTAATTTTGAATCCTTTTTTTCTTTCTATTATTGGTTTTAACCTTTTTAACAGCAATTCTCAAAGACTTTCGAAATAATGGGCAGCAAAGATATTGGCCTATAAGATGTGACTTCAGTGAGCAATTTCCTGCTTTGGGGATCATGATGATTTCAGCAACCTTCCATATACTAGGAACATGTTTTAGTTTAAAGACTGCATTGATAAAATACATCAGTATTACTACCCCCTTATTTGATAACTGTTTCAGAAATTCACCCGTGATAGGATCAAACACCAGGAGCTTTTTTGGCATTAATGTTCGTTATTATCTCATTAACTAGTTCTTTTTTAGAAACAAATTCTATTTATTCGAACTCACTATTTGCATTTTCTTCAGTGTCCACATCAGAATGTATATCATTCGGCTGAAAGATTTCTTCAAGGTATTTGAAAAGGTGTCTGCCTTCTGTTTACTGTCTCGTGCCCAGGAACCATTTATTTTCGAATGGGTGGAATTTGGGTGACTGGCCTTTTAAGTCTTTTGGTTGCTTTCCACGGCGAATAGTCAGATGTTTTATCTGCAGTCAAATTATTCATATAGGAAGCTATTGATACATCTTTCAATTTCTGAATTTCTCTCTTAGACTTTGAGTTTGTTATTAAGTATTGTTTTATCATGTGGATTGCAAGTCTGTGGTAATCTTATTCTAGCACGTCTTTTTCTTTTACTAACTTTCTGATTTCCATAGGGTAGTTATTTCCTACAGTCTTCAAGGCAATTTGTCTTGTGTTATTCCATGCCTCTTCTTGGATTGCATACGTAAATCTCTCAGCTTCCATTTCCAATTGTTGTGTAGTCTTTAACTCAGTTCCTAGATTAATATTATTTTCCAGTTCAATCTTAAAGCTCTCCCAGTCAGTTGTCTTGTTATTAATACTGGTCTTCCAATTTTCTTAATTATTCTCTCACTTAATGTGAGAAACAGCAGTGATCGGAGCTCAGATCAAAATTTACTTCAATATCAATAAAATTTGGGGACAGGGATATAAAGAAGTCTAAAAGATTGGGTGTTTTATTCTGGTCGGAAGGTCAATACGCAGGTTTGCTTGTAGAATGAAAAGTGCATCCACTCTCTCTTATTGCTTCCCTCAGTTCACTGCCTTTCTTGGTGGTAAGCCTAGATCCCCAGTCCACATGTTTGGCGTTATAGTCTCCCCCAACTATAAACCTCTCTCCCATGTATTCTAGGAATTGTTTGTATTCCATTCTCTTTACCCGGCATTGGTAAGGCGGGGGTCTGTGGAACCCCCACGATCCTTTCTACCCGATTGTTGTATTTCCCATGTTGGCTAACCTGACCATTGCTTTAGTACCTTTCTCTTTTTGTATCATGATATTTAGTGTGCTCTCAGTTTGCCAGTTTAGTGAGTTTTATCCGTGTAGCAATCCTATTGTTTTGTTTGGGCGCCCAGAGACCCCCGCGTTACCTTCTACGTTAGCAAAAGTGCCTTCAGTCTCGTACATTCTATTAGTTTGGGAACGTATTGCATGCTGTATTTTTACTTTAGGATTCCCCTGAAAATTTAATACCGAAGTACTATGAACATTTTAGGTCACTTTATAAGTTAAGAAAGGAGAGGATAAATACGCCAACTTTTGCTGAAAACGGGGACAGAATATCGTTACTCACCGCCTGGAAAAAACCGTCTGCACGCAATTCTAAAAGACTAGGATAATGTTTTCTTTGTTTATTGATTTGGATATGATTGTGAGAATTACATAATACACTAACATCAAAAATGAAATGTATTTAGAGAGGAAATAAAAATGCTCGCAACACGTATAAGACTGACAAAGAGGAAATTGAGGCAGAAATTTTGTGCTATGTATTTTGGCTGAGTCTGTGAAATCAGGGCACCAAATCTTGTCTGAATTGTGAATGTGGTTAATACGGGTTATTGAAATTTTCGATTGTACTTTGAATTTGAAAAGATTCCAATTTTTGCTACGAAACATGGGCTTGGATGTGACAACATGCGCAAACCGGTAGAAAATTAACTCCAAATATAGATGCTTTCCTGATGAATTCTCAGAGTTGTTTAGGAACTAAATATTAATAAATTGTTTAATTGCATGCAAAACATTGTTAATAATAGAAGAAGAATATTATATTAATTATTTTTTAATAATTTAGCATATACCATGAAAAGAGAGTGGGGGTCTGGAGACACACAACGTTATCACTTTTGTTTCAAAAGTCACGTTACCACTGCAGGTTTAATATTGTGCTTTGGGGACAGTAGATTGCACCAATATTCAGATGTTGCTTCACACATTTTATTGTTACTACAATTAGTTGGAATTCAGCTAATTTTAGATGATTCTTAAATGATTGTGTTTATCAAAATAGCACTGACACCCCTTGCTTTGTATCTGGTTGTGCTGTCTGATATACATTATATCCATTTAGTTTAATGTAAGTCTGTTCTGTAGAATGAGTTTTGGAGATCAAACAAACATCAATATTTTGTGATGTGAGAAAAACTTCTATTTCTTGTTTTCTATTTTGTAAACTGTTTGCGTTCTATGTAGCTATTCTTATGTCCTTTGTTTCATCTTTTAACCCCGTGTGATGCCGTGCCAAGGTTATTGCTTTCCAGCTTATAAAGCCTTTGTGATATTTTATCCATCATGCACATTATATTTTGAAGCATGTCCATCATGGTGATTGTTCAACTTGCATTTGGTGAGTATCTTTTACTGGTTGTTGTACATTGTTGTACACCTTCTTTGGTAGTTTGTGCATAAGTTTTACCTTCAACGACTCTTTTAGAATTGAAGACTTTTGATTGTGTGTTATTCTTTGTTTGGGACAGTTTGTTGTTAAGGATATTATTTCTTCTTTTTTTGAAGTTCTTAGCAACTAGGCATCCTCTATAATTCGCGGGGTGAGCTTTGCTGCAATTTACACAGAGAGGAGGATCGCTCTTTTTCTTCGTGCAATCGATAGTTTTACGATTCCCCGAGAACTTTACACAGGCAGGTTTACACTGGCAGAATTTCTGGGTGTGTTCAAACCACTGACAACCTTTTGCATTGTGGTATGCGGTGCTTCTTCTCCGCGCTTCAATTGTGACCTTCATGTGACACAGGGAATCTATTTTAAAAATTCTTTTGATATCTTCTGAATTTTCAAATGTTAGCATGAACAGGGATAAAGGAACAATTTTAACCCCACCGTTCTCCTTATTTTTTTTTATAATATTTACAACACTAACGATCTTAAAATTGTTAAATTTTAATTCCTCTTTGATTTCTGTCTCTGTGCATGTAGGAAGCAGGCCCTTTACCATGACTCTTATTGGCCTGTTTTGTTTATTTAAATATTATTATTTATTTTATTTAAATATTCAGTCAGTTCCTGTATTCTGATTCTGATTCCACGTTGAATTTAATTTGTTGATTGTTCACCGTAACAGCTTTAGCTTTAAGATTTTTGGCCTTCATATTCTGAAGGATCTTGTTGTAATCTTCCACACCGCTCGATATTATTGGTGGTTGGTTTTGTCTGTTTTGGCTCGGGATTCTGCACAATCGTATTTTTTTTCCAAAGGCGAGTTTTTTTTCTGGTGAACTTGAAGCTTTTCTTTTCTTATGTTTTGATAAAAGCCAGTCTGTTTCCCTGGCTACGAATTTTTCTTCATCGGAGTTTTCTGAACTGTATCTTTCTCTAGACGATCCTGTCCTGGTATTTTCATGTAATCCTTTATCTTTGTTTTGTGTATGTTTAGCATCTTTCGTTGTTAAAAAGTTTACTTTTGTCTGAAGATCAGTTATGATGTTTCTGCGTTCTTTATTTTCAGCAATGCATTGCTGCCATACGTTCCATAATAACTTTTCTGTATTTGTTTGTAGCTGATCTTGTATACATATGTTCTTTTGATATTCGTAGCATTCTCCTTCCTGTTTTTTTGGGGGGGGGCTTGATTTTCAGTTTCCATGAGTGGTCCCACGAGTAGCTAGGGATATATTCGGTCAGCTTCAGCAGAACCCTGCTTGCTGGAGTAAGGCAGAATATCAATCAGAGTCTGCCAGTTTCTGAAGGGCACACGTTTGCGACTTCTTACCCTCCGTCCCATCGTTCGGTTGCAGTCCCTCGGCACGGTTGCTTACACCTTGGACAAGGGTTTTTTTTGTCGAGGTTGGCTCCTCTAGATCCGCCGTGTTTTGTTAAAGCAGGGCTACCTCAGGCAGGATGTGGCTCTTCACCACACACAGACGATCTTGGGCAAGGAGAGGCTATTTGACGCCTAGCATCTGTATTACGCTTCACTTGCCCCTGGGTTTGGTGAGGACCAGTGTCCAATAGAGCTAATCCCTAATGGTGAAAGGTGCTACCTCGCCCTAAAACCTTGGCCCCTTTTTTTTCAAATGACAAAATTAATGTTTAAAAATTTATTACAAAAGTCCCATAACTAAAAGGTTAAATTACAATCGTGCTAGTTGCCCAATTAGTGATTGTAATAAAACTGTGGATTTATTGGCACAAATATAACTGACAATTAAGAAGATTCTTTCTTCCATTTATTTGCAAGTTCTTCTAAATCTTTAAAAAGAACCATTACTGGATGTTTTCTTTACAGATCAGATATTTATGTAGTACATATTTTTATAAACTAACTTTCCAGTACAATAAGCAATGTGATTAACAATAATTATTTTGTGTGCAATGTGAATAACAATAACATTTTATATTATATTTTTCGAATATTATATCAAATTTGTTTTGATGTACCGTCAAGACATTTTGCTGCCCCTACCTATACTCCGATTCGAATGAAGTGTCCCTTCAAAGTGAAGAGCTGGAAGGAGAGGCGAACACTTCCATCCATCGGAGATTCAATACCAAAAATGTTAAAAATGTTAAGTTTCCGATTGGATGACCTCTAACCCCCTATCCTTCCAGCTCGTGACCTTGAAGAGACACTTCATTTAATTGGGAGTATAGCGCGCTGGCGCGCCGTCCTGTGTGTCGCAGCGACCCGCGGCCGGTGCGCACGGCGTCGCTGTCGGTGTTCGGCGAGAGCGTGGGCCGCTGCCGCGAGACGGTGGCCAGCCGCGCGCGCGGCCTGGCGGTGCTGCTGCGCGACCTCGCCGCCTTGGCGCTGCGCGAGCCCCTCGCCGCCGGCGCCCGCGAGGTAAGCACGCACGCACACATACACACAGCAGCGCATCAATAATGAAAAACGAAAAAAAAGTCAAATAAAAACGGGTCATTTCCTTTTGTCATAACATCAAATTAATGTCTATACTACAAGGCATTGTTCTATTGTGAAAGAAATGACATTTCATTAAAATTCGCCCCAAACAAATAGTTATACGATTCCTCTCTATTGATTGTCTGCATTGGCAATACTATCTGTCTTGTGACATGCTGTTCCCTAGAGACATCTTTATACGTTTGAGGGTTGAAAAATATCTTGCAGCTTCAAAAGTATTCATTGGAATTGTAATTAGAATTTCTAATAGTTTGACATCAAACTGTTTCTTCCCACTTGCACTCTTTGAGAAACTGAAAGTACGAAAGGCTGTTAATATCTTAATTTCCTTCGCTGTGTAAATTGCTTCAAGCTCCTAGATGCAAATAATTCGCCAAACATCCATGAATAATGTATTCAATGCCATCAAGAAATGACTGAACCTGTGTTTCAATAACACGGAAATTTATAAATTAAGATGCATCTAGTTTCAGACGAAGACAGAACATTCTTAGGGGGCGTCCATAAATTACGTAACGCAAAGTGTCCCCCCCGATAAGATGGTAAAAAGTTCCCCTCAACCAAATTACATATGAGTGGTTACACTATAATTCTAACATAAAAATAATATTTTTGAAAGGTTTTTTAGCCTCCGTCCTACCACCCACACCCCTATACAGCCAAAAACTGTGATTTTTTAATTTCAATTTTTTTCGACAACTGGACACTATTTTATCAGACTGAAAAAATATGATTAATAAGAACACAACTTGGACTATCAGAAAAATATTTTTCAATATTTTCTCAGGCCCAAATTCGAACACAAAAAAATATTTTCGAAAAAAAATATTAAGAAATATTTTTTACTGTGTCTTAGAAGCCTGTAACAGGCTCGAAAAAATGTCAAAGGTTCCTCTTCACACACAAATTGTTGTGTATTTTTTTCAGATTTTTCCGATTACTGGGCTGCAGTTAAAAAAATAAAAACCGTTTTCCCGCCTTTAAAACACCTGGACTTTCAATATACTTTGAAACTGACTGCAACGGTTCTCTGCATTTATTTTAGTGTTTATTATACATTTATATACATTGCTGCATCACCCAATAAAGTTTTGATTTTGGAATATACTTATGAAGTATCATTTTTTAAAGCTTTCTAATCCTTTGTATGAGAATATCATACTCTAAGGAAAGATAATAGTGTTGGCAGTTTATTAAATAATAATTCCGTCATATTTGAGGGATAATTGGGGGAACATGTGAAAAAATCAAGGGGAAGAGGTTAAACCCAGATTTACAAGAACTGTTTTACTTGTCTTAGAACACAGACACTGGCACGAAAACAATCTTCAAACTTCATCTCAGAATGCTTGTGAATTTTTTTCATACTTTTTTAATAGCTGGGTCATAGTTTTTAAAAAAAACTAAGACATTTGTAGTCAACCACTTGGCAGTTCGGCAGTTGCCGCGTCCTAATCACGTGCGACCTTGCTTGAAGAGGAAGGCCACAGAATAGCAGCTAAAACGTTGACAACTGAGCCTAGAACGCGGCGCCTCCCGGACAGATAAATAGTAACGCATTGGTTGCGGAAGCCTGTGGTCTCACGTCTGTAGATTGTTTCAGACTAGAGAAAAAGTTGTATTTTCCTTTACCTAAGTATTTGTTCTTGTATACGTATAAATATGGAGACACTCGTACAATCTGTACACGTGCGAAAACTTTGCACTTTGTAAATAATAATTGTACGAAAATTGAAAATTGATTTGATGTAGCACCCAACTGCAAACGCTCATCCCCCGAGAAGTAGTTTACGGCATTATAGACCCGGTACTGTGCGAGAGAATTCATTCCAATATTGCTGAGTGTTGAGATAAAAATTCGCAGAAAATAAAATAGTCCCGTTAATTTTATCGTGAGAGATAATGTCAGTATTTTCCTTCAATTTAATTTTACATTGATATTGGCTTCTCTTTTCTGTCCATCTGTGCTACAAAAAAGCGCACCTAAAAGAACTAATATGGAAAATTGTAAAATGGGATGATCATGAAAGTTGTATTTTGAAAAATACATCCCAACAACATAATCGGGGCCTAATATGTTCCCCTTCACTTCCCCACTGTCCCCATCTATCCTGCACACGAAATGTCCCTTATCATTTCCCCATTTGTCATCTACCCGTCACCCAAAACATGTGTGTTATAATTTACTTGTTCTCAAAATACAGTCGTGTCCCCATGAGACAAGCAAACCTGGTTTAAAAGGCCTAGGAAGCATCGCTTCCGAGTTATTTACCATTATAATGTGTGTTGCAAGAATCTTTTTTTGTATGTCATAATCTGCAAACTTCTATTTTTTCTTCTAAAATCTGTTTGATGTAGGATGGGGTGTAATTCTTTATCCACCAGTATCACACAAGGTCTTGTGTCGATTGTTTCTTATAAATTGCCAAAACTATCGTCTTTCCGTAGCATACGATTACTTATGCAAACGATTAGAAAGCTTTAAAAATGATACTTTGTAAGTATATTCCAAAATCAAAACTTATTGGGTGATACAGCAATGTATACAAATGTATAATAAACACTAAAATAAATGAAGAGAACCGTTGCAGTCAGTTTCAAAGTATATTGAATGTCCAGGTGTTTTAAAGGCGGGAAAATGGTTTTTATTTTTTTAACTGCAGCCCAGTAATCGGAAAAATCTGAAAAAAATACACAACAATTTGTGTGTGAAGAGGAACCTTTGACATTTTTTTCGAGCCTGTTCCAGGCTTCTAAGACACAGTAAAAAATATTTCTTAATATTTTTTTTCGAAAATATTTTTTTGTGTTCGAATTTGGGCCTGAGAAAATATTGAAAAATATTTTCTGATAGTCCAAGTTGTGTTCTTATTAATCATATTTTTTTTCAGTCTGATAAAATAGTGTCCAGTTGTCGAAAAAAAATTGAAATTAAAAAAACACGTTTTTGGCTGTATAGGGGTGTGGGTGGTAGGACGGAGGCTAAGAAACCTTTCAAAAATATTATTTTTATGTTAGAATTATAGTGTAACCACTCATATGTAATTTGGTTGAGGGGAACTTTTTACCATCTTATCGGGGGGGACCCTTTCGAGTATTTTCAATACCCCCTCCCCCTTGTCACGCAGCGTAACGCTGCCTCCAACCCCCTCCCTCTCCGTTTAGCGTTACGTAATTTATGAATGACCCTTTATTCCCCTCGTAGACCCCCCGCCCCCCGCCCCACGTTCAGCGAGGCCACCGCTCTACGATGGAAGCCGAAGGCGCTTTCTACGAGTGTCGTTGCGGAACGAAAACGCAAGGGGAGTGTCCGACTTGGCGCAATGTTGACGCATAGGGACGCGGCCAAGAGCACAAGGCCGTGTCATCGGTGACGGCAACAAGACGTGCGAGTACAAATTCAGCTGAAAGAGCGCTTGACAGGCGCTCTTTAATTTCAAAATGATTTCATTTACATCGATTTTGCTCAATATCTCGAATATTGAATGACATTGAATGGAAAATGTGTAATCTTAACAAAATTAAATTCATAATATGTTATATTATAAATTTTGTTTGCGATTATACGGGGGTTACGCAATCGTGAGAGCTGCTCAGGCACTGTTTAATTTATTAGTCGCGCAAAGTCGATACAAAATAATAGAAGTTTGAATATCATTTATAGACAATCAATAAAACACAGGAAACTTCGTCAACGCATTAGAGGTATATTTTCCACCTTAGAAAGCACGATGCTTTGTGGATCAATGATCGGGAGAGGTAGCTTAGTGCAACAATTGAAGTCAATGCAATGCCATTCCAATGACCGGGAGGTCGTAGGTTCGAGTCCCGACGGCGGCAGGATTTTCTGCTCAGGCTTGTCAACTAGGTCGAATCCTCTGTCTGGAGGAGAATTCCAGCGGCATTCAGATTGAATGCCGCTAGGAAAATTCTAGCTGCTCTGATCGGTAGTTCTCCGTGGTTTCTCCGATCAACAATAGGCGAATGCCAGACAAGTACCTTAACAAACGAGCCACGGACCGCGCGTGATGTTTCCTTCCTCTTCCTTGTTCTATCTTCACCTCTTACTTAAATACTTACACTAACATGCAGTACACTACCCCCACATGCCGGGAGACGGGTCGGAGGCTTAGAGGTTCTCCCGGCCGGTGGGTGCCCCGCTGGTGGGACATACATCGTTAAAGAAAACCCCGCTAGTCGACGGTAGGTCGGCGCCGAATCGGTCGGCGCCATCAACCGGGAAAACATCACCGCCACCTCCCGGTGGAAACATGCACTACACTTACGGGACTAATGACCTCATTAGTTTACGCGCCCGGAATCACTAACAATCAATGTGGTTCAATGTAAACAGAGTAAGAGAAAGGAAGATGACGAACTAAAGATTCAAAGATTTTTTTCTGGAGTTGGAGAAAGATTTACAAACCTTAAATTTACATGATAGCAAATACCTTAATCATAGAAAAAAAATGAAAGCAGTCATGAAAAGTCATAGAAAAGTCATGAAAGCAGTCTTCCGCTATTAATGGATGGAAAAAAAACACCAAAAAAGACGACATTTTCACTATCTTATTCCGCCTATTTCTCCTAGCAGCATTCAGATTGAATACAATTTACACATGCTACCCACTAAAATACACACATTCTTCAATAGATCTCAATATATAATAATATACTTCAAAGACAGTTTCCTTTGCTAGGATACTTTTGAATTAAATTTTAGTAAATATATTTATACGATCAGGAAAAAAAATAATTTGCACTATGCCGATAAACGTAGTCATTCTGATGTTACACAAGATGCATAAACTCCACCTAAATTTAGTGAGTGGTACTAACGTGGTAAACATCTAGCATGTTCATTCGGTTGTACGATTCGCGCTTGAACACCTTGATATTTACCAGCCATGTTAGTGTCATTTTCTTACGACTGTCCCCTACAGTCTGGTGGTATAAGACCATCTTGGCTTAAGGTATTTACAATTTTGCCCGTAAGCTCACTGCCAGTTTTTTCAACCGAATTTTCTTCAAACGTACACTTTCCATTATTATTTTCTTCAATGCTTACAATTTCTGACTTTTTCTTAATGGTGGCTGTAATTTTAAGTTCAATCAAACGAGATACTGTAATATTTTGCTTGCATGCTTTTTGCCACAAATTTTAATTTTGACTTCTGATCCTAGTGCAGAAATTATTTCGTTTTGTACAGTTGATGAGAATTATGAAAGCTTTCCTTCTTAGACGACACGTGTTCTTTCATTTGTGGATTGTGTTAGGCAAGAAGTTTTATAGTACTTCACAATATACTAGAGTAACGATGTCGAATTTCTTCGACTTCTCCTCTAAGTGCCAGGTTGTTTTTGGCACAAAAAAGTACTATGTCTGTTATTACTTTTAGAATGTATCTCCAATTTTCTTTTTTTGCAAATATACAACCCTGGAACTCCTTGTCTACAGTTTTACCTTTTATCAGTCGCTGTTCCATTTTTTATGTTACGTAACGTTTACGCTGTTCTGCAATATTCTCGTGTTCTCCTATCCTTGGATTTAAATGTTTCCAATCTCGTAAAACCTTATGAAATATTTTTTCGTTTCGAATAATAAACAGGGGGAAAATATATTTGGCCTATTCACTGTAAAGGGGCTACTTCCTCTCTATTTTCTTATTATCTAACGCGATCTTCTGAAACCATTCAGCTGAAAAAGTTCTGTCATCATCAGTCATTAAAAGCCTAAAATCGCAGTCATTTCCTCGTTCTGGTCCACGTTCAACGAGATAATACGTAATCTTGTCATCTATTTTTTTTTCGAAATAAAATCTTTTAAAGCCGCTAGAAAGCGTCTCGATGTGACTGTCCAAATTTGTGTCGCAGCACGAATTTGTGACGAAAATTTAAATGACGGTCACAAATTGCTTTTTTAATGTTTTAGGGTTCGGTACAAATCGTGTGTGTTAACTTAGGGCCACCATTCCTAATCTGTGTGGGCGTCTATTGTAATCAAGGGCAAGTTGTGCGAGTTTGCATCCAGTTTTAATTTGGTGCCTGTGATCCAGCGTCCCGCAGGCTGTGGGTCTGCAAAGTGCGCCCCTCTGAGAGTTGCGCCCCTGGCAACCGTCCCCCCTGGTCAGCCCCTTGCTACGACGCTGTTCACAAATTACTGTTTCTAAATGCCATTCAATTAATGGTTATGAAATTGGAACAAGAAAAGTAGAAATGTATGATGTACCTTTATTTTGTACTGTTATAAAGAACAACTGGCCTCATTACTATTTTTTTTGTTTGAACGAAAAAAAAGGAGACATATTTTCAGTACAAAATTTGAGCAACGTGGTGCATTTCATATTTTGAATTGAGCATTGTTACTTAAAGCAACATTTTATCATCCACAAAAACTTATTTGTTTCTACCATGTGTTTAAACAGCTACGAGTATGTGTGGAAGAGATATGTGATCTGGTGGTATCACTGACAGAATGCTGTGCACATGCTGGTTATCTACTGGCTGTGTTGCAAGAAGGAAGTAGTCCAGAAGTCCCTGGACCTGTGGATCGTTATCAGCTATGCAGGGCAGCTGCAGAAGTGGAACATAAGACTGGGCTTCTACGAACTTACAGCCTTCACAGTGTTACTGCTCTGGTAAAATTTTATATTTTTTTAATAATGAAAAATAGTTTCAATAATTGACATATTTTTGGAGTACTAGTGCTGGATTAAGGCATTGCCTTTTAGAACATCAGTCCAGGAATAAAGGCAAATTAAAGGGCTTTGAGAAAGTGCACAAGCTAAAAACATAGAAACCGACATTTTGGTAATAAGATTAGTTGATGTTTCATTTGATTCCAATTACTCAGCAAGACATTGCATTGGCTGGATCTGGATAGGAAATGTAAAAATACAAGTGGCAGCTCCTTGGGGTAGGCAAGGTAGGCACTGTCTATCCTGACAATTATGTATTAGTTTAATACATTTCATAACATTAAAAAATGTCTGTTACAATTTTAATATGGTATACTATTCTTCCGGAAACGTATAAAGAACATTTCATTATCGTGGCACGAGCCGTACTTCCATTCCAAGCGTTTTCTAACAGCCCGTGCGCCATGCTATCAGTCTCCTCTCTTCCCGCAGAGACATGCGCCCGCATGCACTTCTCAGGGTAGGCACGCCCGGGCGACGCCTCGCTTCACACTTATTCTGAGAAAAGGCCCTATAACGAGCGTAGACTAGTATTGTGCTTTGCCCGTAGTTGACGCATGCACGTTGTGCGTAGGCAAGCGAATTCTGTGGCTCCACCTGCCGTCCTGCCTGCCTGCACGAAAGCCACGTAGCGTGTGTGTTTACTGTTTTGTTGACGGGTTAACGAGAGGAGAAAATGATTATTATTTTCGAAGTATTAATTTTCACTTTCCCATACGTATATACGGAGGATACGTACTATAGGGAAAGTTAAGTTTTTCTGCGTGAAAAAATGGAAAATTTTCGGCAGAAAAAAGTCATTGCCGGGCCGTGATAACGAAAAAACTGGATAAATCCAGTTGTCAAATTAAGAAAAAAAGTCCCCTAACTCGTGGTGTAGCCAGAATCCCTGTTTTGTAGATCGTTAATACCAAAAAACCAATTGAAAGCAAAACGTCCGTCTGTCCGATGTATGTGAACAACACTAGCACCAAAACTATGCATACGATTTTTTCCAAATTGAAGAACCCCCTGTCACGCTGGCCTGAGTCGAAGCTCTGTGATTTTCAAAAACATTAATTTTTTGGGTTCTTTATATGAAGCCCCTCGGACATTTTCAATATTTTCATTATATTATGCATTCCCAAAATCGGCTCCAAGTTTTTTCTTTAAATGTATTGTATGAATAGAGTAAAATACACTTATTAAAGTGGCATAGGTTTAATTTTCACGGTTAACTCTGAATTTTCGAAAATTGCAAAAGTTTGAATTTTATTCGGCGTCTTCCTCAAACTAGAAAATTGCAGATAGAGATTTTTCGTTCAAATACAATTTGTTCTTCATAGTTGGCTCCCTTTTAAGGTCATGTATATTTTTTTGAAAATTTTAGTAGTTTTCGCGTAATATTGCGTGCAATATGTGCAAATTTAAAAAAATACAAAAAACAAGATTTTCTCAAATACGGCTCCAAATTTTTTCTTTAGACTTTTGGTAGGGATAGTACTCTATGATATGACATGAATGCCATATAGCTCTATTCTTTTGTTTTTTCAAAAATTGTAAAGATGTATTTTTTTTACTTGTGTCGCACGTCGTTAATATTTACATTATCGGCGATTTTTTCACATTATTATATTAATCAGTACATGTGCTTTAAATAAGGTCAAGTAAAATTTCTCGAAAACTCAACACTCAACAGTTTTCTGTGAAAACTAGCTCAAAATTCTGCATTTTCAGAAACACTGAAACGCCATTTTCTCATAAATGGCCCCAAATTTTTGTTCAAACTTTTCAAACGGATAGTGCTAATTGCACTGTTTAATATGACGTAAAGTTTATTTTGAATTTTTGTTTTTTCAAAAATTACACAAATGTAATTTTTTGAAAGATCTCTCACATCTTTAATACGCACATTACAGCAATTTGTAAACATTATTATATTTGTGAGTGTAAATGCTTCAAATGACATCAAATGAAGTTTTCTTAAAACTCAAAAATTTTCTGTGAAAGCTTCAAATTTCGCACTTTTAGTTGCGCTTAAACACCATTTTCTTAAAAAGAGCTACAAATTTGTAAAAGAAAATTGCCATTTAGGACGAGGTTTTTGTGTTTTTTAATATTCTAAAATTAATATTTCCATTCTATCATTAGGAAACCGAATCATTAAGAAAATGTCAAAAAAATGTACTTTGGGCGGTGATAGATGGCAGCTGGCAAGAGTATGAGGCAATTCCAAAAAGCTAGCCCAGATCCAATGAAATATAAATCTAATGAGGGAAAGTCTGTGCCATTTTGTAGCACCACTAGCTGCATTGTAAATTAGTGTGCTGCGGGTTATTAGTATTTCTCGATTCTTTTTAAATCTGATTTGACGTTAATATTGTGACAGATACACTGAATGAACTACTACGTACACCGTTTTCTCGCCTTTACGATGCGATGTAGAGAAAAGACACACGTTGGACAAAGATTAACCTATTCCTATGTTGAGTACGGTCGTACCACATCGTGCTGGCGAGACAAATGCAAAAACATTCAAACCTTCGTGGTATGATTCACACTAATGGCTAAAAGGTAGTGAGGTTAGAGCTAAGCTTTATTATTGGTCATGTCTTTTATTGTTAATTAAGGAGAGTACTTGGAATAGAGATGGATAGTTTGAGATGTAAATATAATCAGTTAAAGAAACACATGAAATGTTAAAATATCACATCATGTAGTTCAGTGAATCTTAAATGCATGAAAAAAATTCGAATTCGATTTCTGAATTGTTGTCAACAACACAAACTCGTAACACTTTTTTTTTAATTCTGAAAATATTCAAATCACGTCTGCGCTTGTTTCATGGAAATAATGTTTTGGAATGTAACGCGATATTAGAGAGATAATTGTTTTGAATAAATTGAGTAAAATTACAAAATAATTGGATTGAGGTGGGGCAATGGCCCTCAAGCCCCCTTCTCGGAATCCGCTGCTGCTCAGTAATCAATTCATCAATTTGCCTACCCTGAACATTCACGAGCCGCCACTGAAAAATACTAGTATGTCTTTATGTAAATATTAAAAATATGCATTAATTATTTCATTTACATGCAAATTTGAAAGTGGAGGGGTTAACACATTCACACAATGCTAAATCAAGCTTAATCTTAATTTTCCTCTTTGTGACACAATCTGAAAATAAGAGGAGAGCACTACAGTACTTTTCAGATTCAGTGATACAATTATCTCCATGCTTTACATTATAAATTAAAAATTAATGGTGTTATATTTTACTTATTATCCATTGTATATGAGTATTTACCAGGTTCGACACCTAATTACAATTCATTGGTGGTTTTAAAGAGAATTTAAAATACACTGAATTTATTTCCTACATAGTAATTAATTTTGCTCTGATAAAACTCCTTAAATATACAAATGGAAATATCAAGGCACTGAATTAAGTTCTACGATAATCTTATATTTTTTTTCAATTCTAGCAACTTACTGATATCTGCATAAGTGTTACTGAGAGTGCAAATATATTAAATGACAGTTGTCTCAAAGCTGCAGATGAAGCCCAGGAAGATAATGTGAGAGAGCAATTTAGGCTGTGCTTGAAAAATATTACAGCAACAGTTAACACATTTTGTGGAAGTGTTAAATTTCTCAAGGATAAGCCCACAGACCTAAACTACAGAGCTTGCCAGGTAATAAATATAATAAAATGTGACCATTTTCATTATTGTTACTTTTTTGTTTTGCAATGATCTGGATGGTATAATAAACTGATGGGTAATTCAATAAGACTATTTATATATTTTCCTTATAATTTAGGTTTTGTAGTTGGGTCTCAGGATTCTCTAAGCTTTTTTTTCAGGATTCTCCAAGTCAATCTCAAATCCCTGTAGAGTATTTGAGTAAACTCCTATACCTTGCGTGTGTGGAGATTTCCGTGCCTTAAGGCTAGACCACTTCCCGTGCACCAATCGAGATATATGAGGTGTCATTGAACGCGTCTCGGTCCCCTGTTGGAGAACTGACAATTTTTTTTTTTCGATCCGACCATAAGATTCCAAGAAATTGTCAAAAACGTGTTTTTTCGTGGTTTGGATCTACGATCTTTGTGAGTATAATGGGAATTAAACCCACCTAAACAGATCTATGCAGGTGGCGTTCATTAAATCCCATTATTCCGTGGTTATTTTCAACCTACGACACCATAATTTTATTCCACGAGGATGGCAACACTGATTTTTGACAAACGAGAAAAAACTAAATGAATATCTCCCGGCAGAATATGTGGTAAATTCTGAAGTATTTTAGGTGTAGTGAAGTGTGAACTGTTTCATGTGTATTTTGTATAGAGAATTTGCAACTTGCCTTGGAACATTAAATCTGAAGAACGTGAAGTGATTACGAAGGAAACAAGAACTGTACATACTAAACAATACATTTCTTAAGCGTGCAAAAATCGATTTTCAATTTAATGCGACTTACAAATTATACACATAAACATACAAAATAGTAACCTTTTAATGCTTATATATATATATATATATATATATATATATATATATATATATATATATTCGCCTTCGGGATAAAAATCAGACAGAGTTTGTGGAGTTTTAAAATCTTAAAATAGGGGACAAAAATGTGGAAGTGTTAAGCAACTCAGGAGAATCAAATGTAGTTGTAGATGATTTTGGGTCAGAATTTTAGGAACTAATGGAGAATGATATATTAGCGTTAGGGAATAACGCAGAACAACTGCTTACAAGTGATCATTTATGTTCATATTAGAAAACAGAACTTAAAAAATATAGTTGTGCTGTCGCATTATTCGTATACCTGTAAGTATTTTTTTACAGCGATTATAATTGTGAAATTGCAATATGACCAGTACATTTCCCGTTTGGAGTTAATATACCAGGCCATTGAGTTTTGGGATTTTTTTAACTGGAGTATAATATTAACAGATACAACGATTCATAGGTACGTTCAATGCCAGATACTCTTAAGATCATGGATCTCTTCATTTCGTGTTGATATCAAAGATCAGTATCTCAATCTAATGGAATAAAAGAACAATTAATTACTAATAAAGATTCACAAGAAACTTTTAAAATCCACTTACTCCAGGATGAGAGCGTAAGACTCATTGAGCATCTCGGGTAAAACTAAGTGAACAAATTTTAAAGGCGGTCATTTGCCACATATTGTCTCTTGTTCTCGTAAACGAGAATGGCTGAACGAGAGTAGGGCCCACAAGACACTCATACACGAGAACGCATTCTCGAGAACGAGGCGACTGTATTCTCGTAGCCAGGGCCGTCACACGGAGTCGTATGGCAACGGTCTGCCCAGACAAGAACACAAGCTCAAGTGACATAGGACCTTACGTCCGGGCACAAAGCTTGGTGAGATGTGATATCGCTTTCAAAATTTATCAAATTTCTCGGAACAGATGTTATCCTTACTATAGTGCGTCCAAGCATTTAATTGCAGTATAGCACTTATGGAAAACAGTGTTGCCACTTCTCAGGAGCGCTTACTCGCAACACTCGCCATGCTGGATATTTGGATTGATGGCTTGTTCAGTACCTTTCAAAATCCATAAATATTGATTTTTATGTAATACGAAGCTTTGCAAGTAGTGGTTTGGCAACAATTAGAATTCACACCTTTCATGAGCTGCTGCCCGAGTGCGGATATCGCCGCGCGCCGACTTCATCTGTCGTCAATGTCTCAGTTGCATCGGAAGGCATACAGGCATGCATGAATAAAAACTGGTGTTTACATGGAAGGTGCGGAAAGACGAGAAGGTTGAACACAAGCGTGATTAATCCAAATACAATTATTGCAAATATTTCACTGCTTAATACAAAGAAAACATTACTATTTGGTTACATGGGAAAAGAACAGTTCTTGAATTATAAAAACAAAAACTAAACTATTATGTTCAATTTATTGCTCCACAACTATAATTTTTGAAGGGTTTTTCTTTTCAAACGACTTTCATAATGGCTCTTTTCATATTACTTCCTTCTATTTCCCGTGAATTTTACCTATAGTTTCTTGAAACACGGACAAAATCCACATTAGTATTCGAATATTACCTCCTAACAACCTACACACAAGAAATACGGGAAAATGAAGAAAAGGCGAAGAAGTAACTGTCCTGTACCATCCGATTCTACTTTGTCCGATACCACCCGAACGATCCTCATCCTTCGGAAGAATATAACACAGATATAAATTGTACAAACAAGTTTGTACTGCTGTAAAGTAACAAATACACCTAAGTAAACATACTAGTCACAGTAGAATGCATTTAAACTTATCCTAAGAGAAATTTCAAAGCTCGAAAGTTAACTTACTACACTGGTCAACATAAAAAAACGTAATTCAAGTCGCAATTATCAAACTGATTGATGGACTCATCTAATACGGCGTTGCAAAGCTAATTCGTTTGCAGGAACACACTGACAGCGTGGCACGTGCTACCACCAGTGCCCAGTATCCTAAACTACTTTTGTCCGATACCACCCGCTGTCCGATATGACCCGGCCTTCCCCTACGCATTTTGTCTTTGCATCCTAGTTCTAGGAATATGTGTATTGGTTACAATGTTTTTCGGTCACTAAAATGATGCAACAAACTTTGTAGGAGACATTCATGACTAATTTAATACGGACTCTTCTCATTTCAGGTGTTTGGTGAAGCTCTCACAACAAGTTGTAATGCACTAGCAGTATTTGCAACTCAGGATCCTCAGTTAATGGGCTCTGGAGCAATTCTTGGTTATGCTGGAAGAGAAACTTTGAACTCAGTACTCAGTGCTTGCATGGGAGTTGTTTCACCATGTGTACTTGTTTGCTCAGTGGTAAGAGAGCTAGCTCTCAAAACAGGATGTTCAACTGCACCTGGCCACGTACGAGATGATAAGGCAGTAGTTCGAGTACAGCAATGTCAAGCTGCAGTACTTCGAAGTTCAGTCAAATTGGCACAAGTACTTGGTAATGGAGGCTCTCAAGACCAGCGATGATTTAAAAATATCTAGAGTGTGACTATTTTCGTAGAAAACTATTATTGTTGAAAAATGTTATGTAATATAAATTAAAACACAAAAATGTGAAAATGTATTGAACTATTTTTATAAGTTCATTAAGATTTCATAATAATAATATCAATAATAAGAATAAGAAAAATCTCTTACAATAATACCGTAACTTTAGTGAACTGATGACACTAAGATGAGTAGCTTGAATTGCCACCGAAGGTTCAGGAGCTTGAGTTTCATCTTTGTCTAGGCTATTTGTAAT
This sequence comes from Acheta domesticus, assembly GCA_031308135.1. NCBI lineage: Eukaryota > Metazoa > Arthropoda > Insecta > Orthoptera > Gryllidae > Acheta > Acheta domesticus. Next base: position 137,749,888 of record JAHLJT010000631.1, read on the forward strand.
TATACATTCTTCTTTCAAAATCATACTTAGATCTCCCATAAATTAATTTTACATCCACCTTTCATGGCTACCAATCGTCGTTGAAATAGGGAAGAAACTTCTTGCAATCTACCTTATTACAAGTCCTGGCAAATACTATCACGGGGGGGGGTCAAGTTGGCACCACTAGTAGCACAATTACATCAAACCAAATGAAATATTTAGTACCCTTTTCTTACTAATTTATTATCCCAAAATTAAATGTATTACTCTTGCCGTTTATGAAATAAATGAGGTTGTTTTGGCATGACTGTCAAGCTGGCACAACCAAATTTAAAAAGTGGGCACAATCGATTCAAACAAATACGAATATTTAGCACTCGTTTATTGCTAATTTATTGCTCTAAAATGAAATGTATTACTGCTGCCGTTTATTAAATAAATATTGAAAACTGCGAAGTTATGCCAGCACGCACGGTATTAAAGTATTGTAATAGAGAGTACAAACGGGCACAAACAAATAAAAACTATTAGATAATTAAAGACACATTTATTACGAATTTATTACCCAAAAGATAAATAAATATTGTTAAAAAGTACATCATACGTTATCCTTCAATGCAAGATCTCCAAATATAATAGGTAGTTCGAATATTACCTAATAAAATTGTATTCAAGCTCTTGAAAGGCCTTCTGGCCGAACAAGAAATAAATAAAGAATTCTTTATTTATTCTTTTTTTCGTTAACGATTTTTGGCTATGCAAAACCATATGAGGTGTCGCAATGGTTGTTATAGTGCGATTTTTCTAACTTTGCCCCTCAAGCCCCTATACCCCAAGACCCTATATACGGTGGCGTTGGAATATCACACGGCATTTCGCATCTTTCTCCATTGTGTCGCCAGAAGTCGCATGATTGCAAGCACTGCTTGATACGATCGCGATCATGCGATACCTGGTGGCACGACTGAGAACGTCGCGAAATACCATGACACATTACATCCTGAAGACGGGCCTTCAGGGGCAATGTTCGAAAATCGCAGTATAATACCTGTTGTGAGTCCAACTCTAATGGGACCAAATGGTACCAAAGGTACTAAAGTTATTGATAACAAATGAAGTTAAGTATTCTGAAATACGAAGAAAATGACTCAGCACGACCATACTCCGTGACCAAACACCTTCGCAATATATTACAAAGGTAAGATCATTTAGCATTATTCTATTTAAATATCTAAACTGTTACATTTATGATAAAGTTACGAGTTTTATAAAATACCATTCTTCATATTTACTTAAAGTAAAATTTAGTGTACAGTTAGATATAGGTACTATCAGTCTAATGCTGCAAAATGTGAATGTCACTGAATTTTAAAGCGTACTGCAAGTATAGTGGTCGATAAATGTAAATATAAATTTCTTCTACTCGATATGTATACTTTATTTGCATGTTTAATATTTATCCCCAAAGGGGATTAAATAGTCTACTGTGCACGTAGCACTAAAGTACAGCTAAATTTTTCTAGGGTGGCCGCTGGGATTCGCGAGTAGAGGGGGAAGCCGAAAGTGGTGGGGAGGGAGCCAGGAGGCGGCGCTCGCTCGCGCCAGGCTCGTCTGCCCATACCAAAAACATTAGTCTACATGCTACCGAAAGGTCTTGGAAATTAATTTGCGGTAGTGTCTTCGCTTGGTAATGGAGAAACACCATCTGCTCTTTCCTCATCATCCATATGTTTTCCACTGTCACTGATAACCGTTTCCTCACTATCACTGTCTTTACTATCGTTCGCGTCTTTACCTGTAAAAATAACGATTTCTTGATATAGTGCATTAAATCATTGTGCGGCAAATCACACTCTCATTGAAACTATCGAGAGCAAATTCCACGTCCTTTCTCTTCTTCAGAAGAAGAGAAAGGACGTGGAATCTGCTCTCAATAGAAGAAAAAGAGAACGATAGAAGAAAGAGAGAATCTGCTCTCGAGAGAAGAAAAAGAACACGATTCTTCCGAATGAATAGAATTAATTTCTTTATTAATTTTGCAAATAGATATTTTCGAAACACCCGAAGCAGCAATTATTCCCTTAAGAACTGCTTTGATATTTTCAATATTTTTTGAGTCTCTTCATAAATTGATGTTTGTATTTTGGCGACGACTTCACGCCTCTGACTGTGAAGTACGTCCTTATGCAAGTTGCTCTGAACAGGACGCATTGCTATGATCACATCAAAATAATAATCACTTGTACAGAACTTCATACAAATAGATTACTATGTTAGGGAAATGCAACTGAAAACTGGCACATAGAGAAGACGAATAGTCAAGGTCAATGTTCACTCAACTGGAGTAGGGCTGTCAACACGTCCTGGGAAGGGACGCGCTCCCCCCTAAAGCGAGAAGTTCAAGGAATGGACTCTTCCGGCAGCTCAGGGCCCTGGACTTGAGCGGCCACGCTAAAATAATTTCACTGTAAATAATTAAAATGGTTTAAACTCTGATAGCTATTGAATTCTGAAAACTATTGTCGTACGTAGGCAGGGGCATTTTAACAGTTTTGGGGGCCCTTGGACCTACGTTAATTTGGGGGGCCCCTACTCTCACATTCACCGACCCCCCATTTAATGTCAAGTGTTGTTAAAAAGAAAACTAAACTTCTCATCACTGAGTGACATTCTCGTATCAACCAGCAAAATTCCTTAATGTAATGAAACGCGTATATTTAACACACGTTGGGCGGCAAAATGTAATAAAACACATCAACTAACACAAACTGTTTTATCGGGAGGGCCGTAGAGCTGTTAACAAGACATAACAAACAATACAAACCACGTGGGCGCCAAAATGTGATGAAACGAGAGAGGGGGGGTACCGTCACACGTTAAGTGCACCGGTGAGTTGCAGACAGCAGGTTACACACGCTAAATTTATTTAACGGGCGCCAAGCGCGTATTTTACCTGTGTCTTGTTCCGGCTTTGAGAACCCCAGGGTCGGGGTGTTCTGGTTCGAAGGAATGCAGTTGTCAACTTGCTAATGTAATAATACACAAATATGTTTTTTATTGTAATCCGTCTAAGTGACGGAATCACGTTTATTAACTTCTAAAGTCTCTATTTCTCTCTTTCTCAATTTGATGTTACTCAGTCAGGAATTTCTATTCAATCAAGCGACGATGGGTGTATTCACAAATAAATGATGGTGTATTTACCTCACTTCGGTGGAATTACACGCTCGCGGGCAGTTACCGGTCACTTCCGGCTGTGGACTCCCGACGAAACACGGCTGACGAAGTCTCGAACATGGCGAGGAGAATCTCGTGTTTCCGTTGTCTGGTACATCAGCAGCAGCTTTCCTCGACCATCCTCGGTCGGCAAACCGCGATGTCGATGCGCAAGAAAGGGCCATCATACGTCACCCCTTGCATTACGCAGTCGTTAGACCGGACTGCACACCCTTGGTTAATTTTTGGTTGTCTGGCCGACTGATCCGTAACATGGAATTAATTCCATTTACAAGAATGATGGGCCAGCGGATGAACTAGGCCGGCAGGTGCTGGCCATGTCACGCGGCGGTTCACAAATGACTCCACCGTTAATAGACTCAGTCTCGTCTATGCAGTTTTCGATACTGATTCTTAAATACAGTCAGTGTGAAAAGTATTCGTACACCCAGTCGTGTTTCAAGAAAACGCCAGTAATTTGGTCGATAAACAAGAAAAATAAATTGTAGGAACTTAATGTTCTTCCCAAATCACTTTTATTGCACAAACACACACAAAAATGACAGTAAAAATATTTCACTTCCAAAAACTAGACAAAAATTAAAATAAAGCAATTTTCCCTCGCGACAAAAGTATTCGTACGCTACACATATTTCCTGTAATATCTACTCTAAATAAATCCCTAATATTTCGTGGGGTTCCCTTTGGCATCAATTACTGCCCGTAGTCTTCTAGGCATGGATTCTACTAAATTAGCAGTAAAGGAAGGTGAAATTTTCTCCAATTCAACTTTCAAAACTGTCTTAGGTTCACATACACTCCTGAAGTCTCTTTATCTAACTTTATCAAGATAACTCCACAAATGTTCTATTGGATTTATATCCTGTGATTGTGGTGACGTATGCAGTTGTGTGGGCGTATTGTACAGAAGCCAAAGCCTCGAATTTAGAGCCGTGTGTTTGGGGTCATTGTCCTGCTGAAAAATATAATTCCGTCCCAGTCCCAATTTATCAACAGTTACTTGCAGATTGTTTTGCAAAATGTTTATATAAACAAACTGGTCCATAACCCCTTCGATAATGTGCAAGTTCCCCACACCAGAAGCACTCAGGAAGCCCCACACCATCACTGATCCTCCTCCGTGTTTAATGGTGGGCAGCAAGTTGCGCGGATTGAGTTCCTCGTTCTTCTTTCGCCAAACGCGTTGCTTTCCATCGCACCCAAAAATATTAAATTTACTTTCGTCGGTGAATACCACCTTTTCCAGAAATCCTGGTCTTGATTCCGATGCAAAAGAGCGAAATTTAATCGTTTCTTTCAATTTGCTTCACTCGCCCAGAACTTCTTATGCGCATGTGGACCATAGTAACCCTATCTTTGGTGCACTTCTAGGATTTTTTTTAATTTCACGTACAATTAATCGTCGATCTTGACGAGACAGCACCAGAGGTCGTCCGCATCCCGACTTATTTAAATACGATTTTCTCACACAGAATCTATCTATTATCGATAGAACAGTCGACCTCGGTTTTCCAAGGGCATTTGCAATGTCTCTTAGAGATTTGCACTGGTTGTGCATATTAATAACTACTCGTCGCTCCTCTGCAGTAGTCTCCTTTCCTTTGCGACCCATCGCGCCGACGGCCTAGCCTTGAACTGTTTCCCAGTGACCGTTACAGACGACTGAATGAGATTTTGTAATTCCCACGATTCGGAAAAATCGTTACAAATTGTGATTCCCGTTCAGACACGCATAATTTGCACTCTCGGTCTCATTAGAAATAAATATATATTCAGTGTACGAATACTTTTGTCGCCCAAAAATGTGTCAACCTTTAGTGAGGGATTTTTTTGCAAGAATTATGCAGGTCTTTTTTCTGTTTCTTTATCTAGGAATGGACAGAAACAAGATGTAAAATCATAATTCTTGTTCTCCCAGACTTTTTATGAAAATTTGGTACAATTCTCAATGTTTGTAAGCGGAAATGCGAGGTGTACGAATACTTTTGACACTGACTGTAGGTCGTCTCAGATCTTTCTGAAGCAAAGTACTCACTTCGAGCATCTCTCATCCAAGTCTCGAAATGGTCTTTTCCTTAGTCTCGGAAAATTCTGTTTCACGCATCTCTCTGCCTGCTACCCTCTCGCATCTTTCCCCCACTCTATTCGAGTTCTGCTTTGTCACGTGTGTGAAGTTTTGCCTCAGATTTGGATCATCTGGCTTCTGGATTTTTCCATGAACCTTTTCTTTCCAATTAGCCCTAGTCTATCCCTCCCCTTTTTGATTTTAACTAAGTTTTTAATTGGCCGGCCTTTGTGCGCACATGCTTTTCGCAAGCTCTTGTGCAGCTGCGAAGCGTCGAGTAATCGTGATGTTTTTATGATGTCCCTCGGAGATTACGCGAGCTGAGTGCTACCGATCTCCTTAACTCGACTGTTCTGGCAATAAATTTGGGGGTCTCGAGGATAAGAGGTACAGCACGGTTGAAGGAGGGGGCAGAGGCGACTCGCGCAGAGGAACCGCCTGGGGTGGGCCAAGGAGGCCTTTTGTGTGCGGGGGGAGAAGGCCCCGCGAATTAAGTTCTTAACATCAAAATTCCAGTTTTTAAAAAGGAAAATTTATTCTTGAAGAATAGTACACCAAATTTCTTAGAATAATGACGACGAACATGAACAGAGTCCCGAAGAACAATGCTGGAGAGAGCTCTTCGGTTTTAGTATATATAGTTTTGACCTGTTTACAAGTATTCGAAAGTATATGAAAGTAACCCAGATTTCTCTGGGAATCTATAAGTGCACACTTGTTTGTCGTGCATAGGAATGCCTTTAGGTCAGGGGATGTAATTCCTCCTCCTTAAGATGGAGCTCTCCTGAGATCCATTACATGTGATGTCTTCATTACATTCAATATTTTCCTTTCTACATTTTTTGTACAGGTAATACAGTATAATACATATAAATGCACAAAGCATAATAATGCTTAAAATAATCGTGAGAGTTACATGTGTTGTTGCATGGATGAGCAACGTTTCGTCCTTAATTTCAAGTAATTTTTGTTGTATATTATTTACATTGGTTTGATTAAATTCTAATAGATACAATTTTTGTTTTGTTTTTACATGTAGTTGAACCACTTCTGGTAACTTAATTCTAAATGTATCATTTCTATTTATATAATATTCATTATTGATATACAGGTTACAATAATTTCTTATAATACTAGTTTTTTTAATTGAGAATTCTTCTGACTTAGGTTTACATTGGTTTATACCATGTATTACATTATGTGAAATAACAATTACCTCGTCATAAAGTTGTAAAGTATTAGTTCTAGTCAATTTTACATTTATTGTTTCGCAAGTTGATAAATCTCTTAAGTTACATTGAAAATTCTGGTAACCAGTTGGTTGATAACATATATCTTTACAGTTTTCATTAGTCCATAACCTATCTCCATACTCATTTTCCAGTAAGTAATTTGCAGGTAACTTCAAGGTCATATTATGCATGTTTGGTATCGGTACAATACGTTTGGTTTGATATACAGTTGGTCTTAAAATTGGAACATTCAAAATAAAAGTTACAGTGTCTGACGTTCCTACTCCATTCATTTTACATTTTTGTAAGAATTCATAGATATGGTTATAGATAAGTGTAGCTGTTACAACTAGTTCTTCAATTGGAGTTGTTTTATCTTGTATTCTTAGAACGCGTAGTTTCTCGATGATTGTGCTATGCAACCTCTCTATTGGTGAGTTGGATGAAGGGTTCTTTGGGGTGGTAAAATGAATTTCTACTTTATGAAGTTTGACAAATTCTTTAATTAAATCCCTATTAAATTCATTATCAGCCGTTATTTTCTTAGGTATATTATGATGTGAAAGATAATGTTTCAGTTTCTTAGTTAGGGTTGTGGAATTACTATCGGTGATATGATACAACTGAGCGTATTTTGAGAAAAGGTCGATTAATGTCAGAAACTTTCTTCCTTCTAAAGTAAGAATGTCAATGAAAACATGTTCCATGGGTCGTGTTGCTATTAGAGGTCCTTGAATTTTGGGTTTGTATGGATGCCTATCATACTTAGCCTGTTTGCATATTTCACATTTATTGATATAGTTGATTATTAATTGTTTCATTTTAGGAGTATATATCCTTTGATTGAAGTGTGCTATTGTTTCAATTATTCCGTTGTGATTCTGAGAATGGTAGTGTATTAATTTTTCCAAGAAATTTTCTTTTGCTAAGAACGCAGTTACTTTGTTACATTTGGTAAATTTTGTTTCACTATTGAAAAGTTTTTGGGTTAAGTTTATAAAAATCTTTTCGATTTCTGGGTCGTGAAAATAGACCGCATAGGTTATTTTTGGTCTGGTGTTCTGAAGGAGAAAGTCTTTCAGATCATTTTCGATGTTTCCTCTGTTCAATATGACATTGATACAGTTACTTTCCTCATTTCTTTTAAACGTATGCTTTTCTCCGATTTTAAAAGTGAATTTGTTCTGATAGGAATGAAAATTTCTTTCCGAATATGTCATCTCACAGATTGGATTTTCATTTGAAGTGTGTTGTGTTTGAATTGTTTCGTTATTGTCTATGTCTGTTAAATCGTTTTCACTATTTGGGTCTTCTAATGGTCTTAAGAGGTCATCCAGGTCATTTATGTCCATTACAGACGGTTCTGCTATCATCGACGGTTCGTCTATTATACTTTCAGCAGTAGGGTTTTCCATTGATTCTAGTATGTCCGCAAGTTCATCAATTATAGCCGTTTCTCTTTCGTCCGTGTTATTCAGCTCATGTATTTCTGATTCCTTGATTGTAATTCTTGATAACGCGTCAGCAACTAAATTCTCTTTTCCCTTTTTGTATTTAATTTCGTAGTCATATTCCTCGAGTTTTAATCTCCATTTGGTTAGTCTAGAATTGGGATCTTTTATCGAAAACAGCCATACAAGTGGTTTATGGTCGGTTTCAATAATGAATTTTCTCCCGTAAATATATGGTCTAAAATGTTTGCAAGCTTCTAATATTGATAAAAGTTCTTTTTCAATTGTTGAAAAATTCCTCTCCGCTGTATTTAACGATCTTGAATAGAAGGCAATTGGGTGGTTTCTTTGTGACAGAACGGAACCTATAGCCGTGTTACTTGCGTCCGTTGTTAACTGAAATGTCATTTCAAAATCTGGGTATGCTAATACAGGTGAGTTTTGAATTAGCTCTTTACACTTAAGAAATGCTTCTACGTATGTGGAATCATTTAAATTTATTACTTTACCTTTCTTTAAGTATTTGGTCATTGGGGAAGTGATTTTTGCAAAGTCCTTTATAAATTTGCGATAGAATCCTACTAGCCCTAAGAATTGTTTGATTTCTTTGTGGGTTTTTGGTATAGGATAATTCGCTATACATTTTAATTTATCTGGATTAGGTTTTATGCCGTCATTTGTAATTATATGGCCTAAAAAGGGTACGTCTGTTCTGATGAATTCGCTTTTGTCTAATTGTACTTTTAGGTTGTACTTCCTAAATTCATCAAAATTGTTTTGATATGGCTGATGTGTTCTTGTAATGATTTTGAAAAAATGACTACATCGTCCATATACACAAAACAGAATTTGTTTATATATTTCAACAAAACTTGATCCATCATGCGTTGGAATGTGGCAGGGGCATTTTTTAAGCCGAACGGCATTCTAGTATATTCATAATGTCCGTTTTCAACTGTAAAGGCCGTTTTTTCAATACTGTCTTCATGAATCTGAATTTGGTGAAACCCTTGCGCTAAATCTAAGGTGGAAAAGTACCGACATTTCCCGAGATTATCAAGGATGTCATCTATCCTTGGTAAAGGATATTTATCCTCAATGGTTGCCTGGTTTAATTTTCTGTAATCTATTACCATCCGCCATTTCTTTTGTCCACTCGCATCTGACTTTTTTGGTACTATCCATACCGGGCTAGAGTACGGGGATGTTGAGGGGCGTATTATCTCGTCTTTCAATAGTTTCTCGACCTGTTTTTGAATTTCACCTTTCATGTGGTGGGGATGTCTAAAATTCCTAGTAAATACTGGATCATTATTAGTAGTTCGTATATGATGTTTCACTAAGCATGCCGAACTGAGCTTTACATTAGTTTGATAGAAAATATCTGTGTATTGTCTGCATAGATTGATTATCATATTTCTTTCCTCATTATTCATATGTTCTGTTCTTACATTATTGATTATCTCTTTATTGAGTTCGCTATGTATGTTGAATGGGTTCCTATCACTTATTATAAATTCGCTTAACGGTTCTGCTTCAATTGGTGTTAAATTGTTAATTTCTACTTCCGACTCATGGGGTATTTCTATGTAGTTGTTTCTACTAACATATATTCCTTCAGGAATTATTAAGTTTTTGATTTTAGTTTCTGGAATGTATATGTTTCCACTAACTTTTACAGGTACAAAGAGAGTCTTAGAGATTCTTTTTAGAGGCATGGGATTAACATTATTCAGTTCCTCATAAAAAGGAATCGGCTTTCCTTGGATAGTTAGCGTGTTGGTTTGGTAATTTAAAATAGCTCCAAGCTGTTTTAGATCGTTAGTAGATATAAGTGCATCATAATGATTATTCCAATCTAACACTAAAAACTTGATTGGTTTGTTAATGTTATAATTCGTAAACAAGGGATATTTAAATGCAATATTTCCATAATGGTTTTGTTTCACCGTCGTCAGTTTAAAATTATATGGATAGAAATAGTTCTTAAACCTTTCGTTTGCTACACTTGAATTCATGATAGATGATGATGCTCCTGAGTCTATTAAAATTTTAAGTCCTTCAATTATAATGAAAGGAAGTTTGGGGCCTGCATAATTATTCAAGTGTTCAGTGTGTCTGAGGCTGGTATGTGAAAATTTACCGCTTGGTCGCTTTTCCTGCTTTCTACTTCCTGGGGGTCTTCCGCGTTACTGATTTCCCTTTCATTTTCCTGTTCCTCAGATTGCTGACCGATATACTGAAATAAACGTCCTTCGTCGTCTTGAAAGATGTCAGATGTCTCATTTTGGTTAAATAATTCCTCTACTATTATGTTGGAGGGTCTTGTGACGTTTTGTGGTCGGTTTCGATTACTGTTTGCTGTCGAGATAGACATTGGTGTCGGTCTGTCAAGTCGCGGTTTGTTGAAGTGAGTATTAAATGCCTGAGTTCTCTGGAGTTGGTTTGGATTGAATTGGTTGAAGGGTTGATTTGGACGAATTGGATTATTAAAGGGTTGATTCCTAAAGGGTTGATTTACGAAGGGCGGGTTCTGATAGTAGGGCATCTGCGGTCTCCAAGGTGTGAATAGTGGAGTATTAGGTGGTTTGGGGTGTTTATTCTGATTAACTGTGGTCTTTTGATTGTTTCGGTCGTTTGGTTTAAAATTTGTTCTCATGAAATTTACATATCGATCGTGAGTTTTTTCGTCATCGAGTTCTATACACTTTTGCAATGCATCTTCAATATTATTAATTAAGCTATGTTCTATTTTGGTTTTATAAGGTTCTACGAGTCCTCTTTTGAAAGCTTTCATTGCGGTAGATGTATAAAGCTGCTTCTTAAGCGTGAGTAAGGGCTCTTCAGATGTTAAGGATACCGTGTCATTTAACTGCTGTGATAGTTCTTTTATTCTATGATAATAATCTAGGTAACTTTCATTTAGTTGTTGGTAAGAGGAGGCTAATTTAAACTGCAGGTGTTCTTCCGAACGAACTTTACCAAAACAAAGGATCAGTTTATGTTTGAGATCTGTCCAGTTGATCATAGTGTTATTTTTTATAACGGATTCGGCTTCGCCTATTATTTTAGATTGGATGAAGCTAAAAATGAAAAGGGTATGGTCTCTTTGCTCTGGGGCTAGTGATAATCTAGACAACATTACTTCTACTTGTTTGATGAACTTGGTAAGATCATCATTAGGTCCGGAATAAGTCGGAATCAATTTTGAATATAAATCGAATTTTTCCTTAAATTCCATTTCTAGAAATCCTGAATCGTTATACACTTTAAGAATGAATGGAACAGAAAACTTACAGATTTGAAAGTACTACAGGGAAGAAGCTGTAATGGGCTGCGGAGAAACTGCGGAGTAGCTGCGAAGACGCTGCGAAGAAGCTGCGAAGAACTGCGACGAGCTGCGAAGAACTGCGACGAGCTGCGAAGAACTGCGACGAGCTGCGAAGAACTGCGATGAGCTGCGAAGAACTGCGACGAGCTGCGAAGAACTGCGACGAGCTGCGAAGAACTGCGACGAGCTCCGATGGGATGCGGAGAAACTGCGGTGTATCTTCTTAATTATTCTTATATATTCTTTCTAATTATTCTTATATACTCTTTTAATTCTTCTTATAAATTATTGTAATTCTTCTTATAAATTATTTTAATTCTTCTTATAAAGTATTTTAATTCTTCTTGTAAATTCTTTTAATTCTTTGTAATAATTCTTTTAATTCTTCTTATAAATTCTTTTTAATTCTTTGTAATAATTATTGTAATTCTTCTTATATATTCTATTAATTTTATTAACTTACGTTAGGTTGGTGGATGTTAGCTTGGCTGTCGACGATCGTAAGTTGATGTCTCTGGCTTTGCTGAACCTTACCAGTGGCAATGGTTTGTTAAACCGTTGATGATCTTCAGTAGATTTCGCTGGCTTTCCAGAACTTTTGCCGTTGAATCTTGATGATGGACAGTGCAGCTCCGACTGGATTAAAATCCACCTGTGTTGTCTTGATTCTCGATGAATTTTCTAACACAGTGAGCTGCGTCCTACCGACTGCGCCAATTAAGTTCTTAACATCAAAATTCCAGTTTTTAAAAAGGAAAATTTATTCTTGAAGAATAGTACACCAAATTTCTTAGAATAATGACGACGAACATGAACAGAGTCCCGAAGAACAATGCTGGAGAGAGCTCTTCGGTTTTAGTATATATAGTTTTGACCTGTTTACAAGTATTCGAAAGTATATGAAAGTAACCCAGATTTCTCTGGGAATCTATAAGTGCACACTTGTTTGTCGTGCATAGGAATGCCTTTAGGTCAGGGGATGTAATTCGCGCGCGGGTGTGTCGAATCCGCAGGCCGCGCCCCGAAGGGTAAATAAGCGTAACCGAAGGGTGGTGCCATGCATGAGTCAAGGAGATTCATTGCAATATTATAAATAAATTATAAATATTATTAACCTTTAAACATAACCCTGGGGTCTATTAGACCTCAATCAAATTTCTTTATATAAGTTTAATAAGAAAATAAATATTTGGGATATTTAATTCCCACGTAAATTCAGTTAGTACGTTTTGGAAGGGTTTGCACAGTTTCCGCCTTCTAATAGTCTGCTACTAACCTCGCAGTAGAGTGCGGAAGTGTCTTTGGGGTCTGCTGGACCCCAGTGTTATATTTACGTGTGTCTTTTTCAAAGTTAAAATTTTGTTGTTTTTTTTTGTTTTTAAGAATTTTTCTAGACAAAATAACATCAAACATTAATAATAATTTACAACTAATTCGAGATTTACTAGATGAGAGTGATAACGAAGAAACATCGGAGAGCTTGTTTGGTGATCACTCGGATTTGGATCCTTATTTTGTTTTAGAACACGATTTTCAATAGTTTTAACTTATTCTTTTTACAAAAATGTTACTTTTAAGTGTGTAAATTAAAAATAATAGTTAACAATTTTTTTTTCATTTTTCAGTCAAATTTTACTTCTATCAAATCTCTAATGAAGTATTATTTAGTTGTTTTTTATCTAAATAACGTCTCATTTGCTAAGGTATTATAAGAAAAAAACTGTTTACATTTTTAAAATAATGATAATACTGGGTTACAGTACTTTTTATGGCCTTTAATAAAATATAAAGTTTAACAGTGATATTTTGTTTTAAAAACAAAAAACTTATTCATCCAAATCTCTACATATTTGTCAAAAAATGTGTAATTTTTTATGAAGGGTGCTAATGTCTTAATGAAATAACATTAATTTCCCCCAAAACGGTGTTAGCTCTACTAAGTACTAAAATGTATAATTAAAAAATATTTATAGAACTTTCGAAAACCTTCAGGTAAAAATATACATACTTTAAAATTGGGGTCTGACAGACCCCACCGTTTTATTTACGTATAATTAAATAAGTGTTATATTTAAGGGTTAAATGATGCGCGACACATCACTCAATTTGCCATGGGCGCCGGATTACCTAGATACGCCTCTGAATTTTTGATCAGCTATGCACACGCCGCGCCATCGTAGGTGATGCAAGAGCGAGAGTCTACGGCGCCAATTTAACTGGATTCTGTAATACTCTCCATATCAGTTTTGAATATTTTCTTCGTAATCTTACAGGTTAAAAAAATGAGAAAATATTTCCATTCATTGTAACAATTTACAACTAGTTTGCTTTTAAAACAAATTATTTAGTTAATATTGTAATGTTTTAGTACAGGCCTAAAAAAAGAATTATTTCAGCAACTGTTGAAAAATAAAATAAAAAAAAATACACCATTGTCATGTAACACTTAACTAATACCCCCTACCCTTATGTAACGCAGCGTAACGCTGCCTCAGGCTCCTCCCTTTCCCGTTAGTGCTATGTATGAACGCCACCCAAGTTTTGAGAAAAAAATGTGAAACAGGACCTCTATTGATTGTATTTTGTATTTTCAAAAGTATTTTAAAATACTATTTTGTACCTAAAATGCTTTTATGGAAGTATTTTGTATTTGGTATCTAAAATACTTTCGACCAAGTATTTTGTATCTGAAATACTTTTTTTCAAGTATTTTGCCCAACTCTGGTCTTCACCCATATACGTCCTTGTTGATTATCCTGTAAGATTTTAACGCCCGTCATTTGACGCTCGTGCAGCAGTGGTCTAAAGTTTGAATAAATCTTAAAAATCAAGACGCTCAAGTAGAGTTGTTAATCAAGTAATCACATGATACGCAACACTCGACTTGAAAAAATTCCAATTTTCCAGTCATAACCAAATATTTAAATGTGTTTCTTTCAAAACAACCTCTGGGACTCATTGGTCTTGGTGTTGTGTTCATGAAATTAAAAAATATCTGACTTTAAATGTCTTGAATAAAAAGAAAACAATGAAAATTGGGCTTTTTTCAAAATAAATAACGATTGTCACTGAATACATTAAATCTCAAGCATAATTTCATTTTGGGGGGAAAGAGCAAGTGTCCTTTCATTTAAGATTGGATATGTGCTTGTTTAATAAATTATGCAAAGATTAAACGGACTAGAGAAGTGTTGGTGAAACGTAACGATGCGACAATATTTTGATGTTCGTCAAGAGAGAGATGACGAGTGTTGGTGAAATCCACTGTATTAGATTTAAGTAGTATGTTAATCGATGTAATGCGAGGCCTCACCTCGGGGATCCCCCTTTGCACTTCCAAATCAGAAATTAAATGCTAGAGAAGTGTTGGTGAAACGTAACGATGCGACAATATTTTGATGTTCGTCAAGAGAGAGATGACGAGTGTTGGTGAAATCCACTGTAAGTATTAGATTTAAGTAGTATGCTAATCGATGTAATGCGAGGCCTCACCTCGGGAATCCCCCTTTGCACTTCCAAATCAGAAATGAAATGCTCATTTGTTTTAATATTCACATTGTTTCAACGTGTTGTGCATGCACGAGCCCGAATCACGCACGCATGAATGAGCCTTCCCCGCAGCGCAGCCGGCGAGCTGACTTCGAGCCGCCGGGGAAGCAGGTGAGTGAGTCGACCCTAGGATAGTTATTCCAAAATAAGTTGAATAAGAAAAGGGAGACATGACAGTACTTTCTTAAACATCTGATGTAATAATAGACTATTTTTTTAAAGATACAATTCCCTCTGTTAAGTGACATCTCTTAAAGAAAACATTTTCACATAACCAATAGTGGCCACCTAATACAGGTTTTACTGAGGGTTGTAAATGCCTGCAATAAAAAAATTGGCTATACAATTTTTTTTATTTAATTCTTTTTGGGATTTTTGTGTATAAAGTTACCATGGAAACTACATTCATTTGCACAGGATGAATTAATTATTAAAATTATGAATTTATCCCCTTTGAGAAAGAGTCCTTACAGACTTTTGTTTTTCAATTTCATGAACATTTTCAAATGTTTTTCTCTTAATACAGCAGATTTCACAGAACTCCTTAAATCACTCTGTTCTATTAAAAATTTAGCTGAAAGAAACTATTTGAGTCACATTTTTTTCTATAGTTCAAGGAAACCAATTCACCTTCTTATTATTTTTTCCTCCCCCCTGAAATAAACATTACAAGGCTTCAATTATCTTTTAATGACTACAAAATTTTTGGATAGGTTATGACAAATACAAAAATAACATTCCATACATATACATTACCTTACAATGTACAAAGGTGGAACATCAAACATGTTTGTGGTTTTGAGTATTTATTCAGGTGTAGATCCATAGTCCATTTTGGATGTACAAGATCTAAGCTTTGACTTCACAAATATTTAAAACAACTTTTAGCAACTAACTAAAGATTTACTGAAGTAAACAAGAGGTATTACTTCTAAATGCATTAATAAAATACTAAACTCATTACACACTGAAGTTCACACTCGCAGAACAAAATGGATGTATATCATAAAAAGAATAAAGGCAAAAAATACAGGTAAAATGAGTAATTGTATCCATGCTTTCCAGTTAATATTTCTTCTCTAATGCAAATGTTTGTATCATTATTTTCCCACCTATGGATTGCAAGACCTTGTCGTCAGTGGCAGAGCTTGAGTATCCCCACGACTACGAGAACAAAGCTGGCAGCCTCCCTTGTCATGCAGGTCAAAGGGTAGGGATCTGAAGTAGAAGTACTATTTTATTTTATGATTTTAATGCAAAATTTTAAATAAATAACCCATTAAAATCATGTACGTAGGAACTCTCTTTATGCACTACTTTCCTACTTGCTAGTAATTATAAAAAACCAAATATTAATAATATCAAATCAAACACCATTTTAACACTTATATGGAAACATGAGTTTTATAACACAAAGAGAAACACCGGTCTCAGAGACCACCATTTGTTGTTGGGTGTTGGATGTGTGATGTAAAGGTCAAAATAAATTATAGACCTGTTTCAATCAATTCTTATATTTCTTTAGAGTATTCTAAAATATATTTTATATGTTAAAAACATGAAAAAAATTGAAAAATATTGAAATTGTTGAAAAAGATTGATTTTTTAATTTTTGAAAAACTTTGAAATTGTTGAAAAACACTGATATTGTTGGAAAACTTTAATTGTTGTAAAACATTGAAATTGCCTCTAAATACGTACAGCATTGATCCAACTGGTCTTTGTGGGCTAGCAATTCCTCAGGAATCGTTTTTGCCTTTTTTTTTACTGTCCCAACAAGTAATTTTTCTCTTCATCAGTTCAACAATAACTTCTGTAAAGCTCAATGAATTTTCTAAAGTGACATTCCTGTTAGACCCTTCAATAGGTTTGCATACACGAAGCATAGCTTGAATATGGTACTAAATTTTTCTCTTCTTGAGCTGGGATCGTCCGAACGAATTGGGCGATTCGTTACAATTGTTCGAAAGTAAAAAATATTAAATAAATTTTTAAGAAAATCGCCCAAGAGCATTTATGGAAACACCCGTCTCACAGACCACTTACACACCAAGAGAAACAAACGGTCCCACATTCCGCTACGAAAAATAAAGGAAAGAATTTGCCGGTCTCTCAGACCGCCATGATATCCAAAACGCCTCTTAAAGGCCGGCCGCTACAGCAGAACTAAACAAAACTCTGCCGAGTGACAGAAGAGGTTCAGGGAGGAGGCTAAACGCTTACTACTCAACGCTCTCGCCAACTCGTATCTGCCACTATTGCATAAACCTATTTTACTTGGTGCCTGTCAGACCGATTTTTCCATGTAAGTGTTAATATTAAAAAATTAAAACTTTAAAAGAATGCATTATTTTTATCCCTATTAAACCAAATTGAAGGGTTGAGAATTATCAGGGTACTAACTGCGTTTTCACCATTTTTCAGTGCAATGAAAACCAAAGTTTGTAAATTCTGAATCTTACTTAATACTTTAAAAATACGTAAGATATTTAGTGAAGTCAAATATCTGAAAAAAAGTGATAGGAATATTAGTAACGTATCTATTTAACAAATGCCATTAACTTTATTGGCCTATTTAAATCAATTCTTATTGTAACCGTTCCTTCAGGTACTTCGAATTCAGGTTCGACTTTTCGGCAGAAAAACTCGTATTACAGTGCCTTGGTAACTAAAAAGTGGATAAATCCAGTTGCTAGATTTAGAAAAAAAATCCTCGTATCACATGGTGTAGCCAGAATCCATGTTTAGCGAATCTTTGTTTTTGTTTTGTTTTATTTTATTTAAGGTCACGTCAACTACTCGGTCATTAGCGACCACTATTGGAGAAACGTTATGACATGATGACACGATATGGTGATGATAGGGGGTGAAAAGACGAACACATACAACCATCCTCGAGGCGGGACTCGAACCCGCGACCCCAGGGCCCAAGACCACTACGGCACTACTGCTTTAGCGATCTGGCCATGGGCCGGCATTGTGGGTTTTTGTTACCGAAAAATCTAATGACAGCAAAACGTGTCTGCCCGTCCGTGAACAACGCTAGCGGCTAAATCGTTCAGCCGATTTTTCTCTAAAATATATATTCCCCAGCGAGATCAATCTCGCTGATGTTGCGACTGCTTGAATTTGAAACCGGTATTTTAATTTTGGGAGGTACTTTACATTATGCCCCTGGGACATTTTCAAAATAAAAAAAACCTGCATCGTTTTTTTATAACAATTTGTTGTTGGATAGTGTGCAGAACGTTTAAGAGATCGGTGCAGGTCTCCTTTTCATTAAAAATTGGAATATTTCGAAAATTGCAAAAATTCAAATTTGTTTTCGGCTTCTTCCTACGACTACAATTATGAAGACAGCTTTTTCCATATTGAAATGTGTTCCTTAAATATAGATTTTGAAATAAGGTCATGTTCAATTTTTTGAAAATTTGCGTACTTTTCACATAATTGTGGGTGAAAGTCCAGGTGAGAAAGTACATGCTGTTTTAGCACTTCTTTCATTTTTTAAAACACCTCAATTTCCTCTGATATTCATACAGTATTCGTTGTAGCCTGAAGATGAAAAAATCCATGACCTGAAAATGTAGCAGAACAAACTTTGACAATCTAATAAAAAAATAAAAACTTTTAAGTTTAAAATTCTGTTTCTGAGTTATTTCAAACAGTTTTTTAAACTACTGTCAGAAAATCTGTGACCAAACATCAAATATAATTGATTATAATAGTGACAGACAATTTCCTGTTTATTAACAAAAATAATCCATGCTTTCTACAGGCTGCAGCAAAAAATATTATGCTTAAAATCCTACAGAGAGCGCTAGTTGTGGGACCACGTAAACAGACAGTACCCTTCTAATATTTTGGCACACGGGGGTTTCAAGATCGTCACCACCTTTGGGGGTTTTGGATGCGAGATAGATGAAACAACTTAATAATTTTATATCTATTTAAATTTGAGCTACACACAAGTAAAAAGAATACTGCTGAGAATGCACAAGGCACACAGAGTTAATTTTTACAAAAGTAGACAACTCCAGGTACCAGTGGCGTAGCGTGACTCACACGTTTGGGGATGCTCAACAATAACACACAAAATGGCACTATCAACAACTTCGTCTAACAGGCGAACGCAACACAAGGCAGATACACTGGGACTACTTCCACGATCTCGATTGCTTACGACGGTGTAGGCGCTTCCCACAAAATCCTCACAGCAGTCAGGGCTGCCGATGTCTTGAAAGCAAATTATACAATGACTCAGCTTTAATTCTTATACGCGAATGGCAATAAGACCATTTGTTAATTTATACATTGCAGACTTAAATAATATGTAATCTATTTAAGAGATAATACAATTTCTTGGATATTAATTAAGAAATAGTAGTCAGGCACTATTTCTACAGTTTGTACCCATGACCAAGCGGGGACTCCCGAGTGAGAGAGAGAAAGATAATTTACTGAACGCCTGAAGTGTGCTGCGCTCTCGTGCACAAACGAGCTTCTTTCCGCAGTAGACGCTAGCGTAAAGCAGTCGGGTTTCTCTGGGCCAGGGGTGAAGAGGGGAGAGGGGGACCTCGCCATCTGCGCATGCGTCATTGCTCGTCGCAGTGTGGCGGCAGACGCTGAAGTATTTTAGCATCCAAGCAATCAGAGGCCAGCTTCAACAACCCGCCGAATTCAATCATAGGAAATCAATTTTAAATTAATACAAAACGTGTTTCGCTCAACAGACCACTTGTAAGATTATCAATACAGTATTTAAGGTTCTTATATACGGGGATGCTCAGCATCTCAGCGTCCCCTGACGCTACGCCACTGCCAGGTACATAAAAGTTTTGCTAGTAGTCTCATGACTAACCCTCAACTAATTTATTTGCCATACACGCTTTTCCTACTTTAGCATCTGAAACTGATAAAACATGGAAAGAAAATAAAAAACCTGAATTCCACATGTTGCCAAAATGTCTTTCCCATTTTTAATTAAAAATATTCCATTCCTTCTTTTTCTTACCACCGCACTGCTAATCATCATAAGAATTAATTACATATGTGTTTAAATGTCTGAAGTAACAAAGATATAAATGAAAAAATAGTCCAATAGGTAGGTACTCATAAAGGGGGGTTACCTGGAAAAAGTTCATAAAAACTTTTTATTAAAGTATTCCTGGCACTAGTTAAAACCCCAAGTTTTTGACCTCCCAGACCTTGTGCTAACTCTGGGAGGCCCAAAAAAGTGATATTTTTCTGATTTGTTTCAGTTTCTTATCTAACTCTTTAACCCGTAACCACAGATGTGAATTTATGTTATGCAACCACAGATGTGGAATCAAACTGACTCCGCATGCTTTCTCGAGGATTTATGTCTTACTAATTTTTCTTTTTCAAATTATTTTTTAAGGGCATTGTGAAATTGCTTTTATAATAATAAAGAAAATGTTTAAAATGATTTTGAGATAATAATTATTAATGAGTTCCTTATTAATTTCGTTTTTATAGTCGAACTATTCAGATTAAATATCTAATGCAAATATAACGAAATAACACATTTAACAATATTTTATAAATACTTTTAATGTTTAATATTGCTTTGACGATTGGTACATCTTGTTGACGAACATTGATCACATAGAGCATGTTTACGAAATCAACAAATAGTATTTGTTTTCCTCATAGTGTCTTTGGATAAATAGAGCAGCATTTTCTTTATGATAGTTTTCCATCCTCTTTACTTTTCCTACTTTTACTACTACTACTACTACTACTACTACTACTACTACCTAGGTTTGTTTGTTTGTTTGTTTGTTTGCTGGTTTGTTTGTTGTTGTTGTTTAAGATCTCAAGTCTTGTCTAAAACATGTGTTAGACAATTTTCTTTCTAATTCCTCGATAACTAGTTCCTTAAATATTTTATAAAATACAGCCTTGTTACTAACGTCATCAGTGCTAAACAAGAAAAATATCAAGAATAGTGCTTGAAAATTTAGAACATAATACTAAGGATAATGCACAAAGAATAAAAAAAATATATAAACACAATAAATATAACTCATAACGCAAAAAATATTACATGCATGCTTGCTTTCAGCAGTGTCAACAAGTAATTGTTCTTGATACATGTTCACAGACATGGAGTCAAACTTACTCCGTGATGTGCAGCACTAATTTTAACAGGAAATAAATCTGACAAATCAAAACCTATGAAATTGACAATCCACATAAGCAACAATGAAGAGTTAGTTTGAAGGTACTGAAGTCTTGGTGGAAATAACAGGAGTGCTAAAATAATAAAATTAAAATATAGAAGAGAGCAGAGTCAGTAGACTCCAGTCTGTGGTTACAGGTTAATCTTAAGTCATGTAAAAAAGTGCTTCAAATGAATATTATAGAGGATAAAATTTACTACAACTTTTGTAGAAAACATTTTTTTAAAAACCAATTACCAAGCAAGCTACATATTTTCGAAAAAACTATTTTTTCAATTCTCAAAAATGTGTGCAAACATAATATACTTGTGAGATTATCATCAACCTATAATAAATTTAATAGTTATTATGTTTAATACTGTCATTTATCTCATCACTGGTGTAAACATTGCCTCATACATGTACCCAATGCCAAAAATATTAATATATCAAAAAATTGATGGCTGTGTGTATGTGTGTGTTTATGTTTCAGCTTCACTCTTCATCGCAG
>JAHLJT010000631.1:137772430-138101004 GCA_031308135.1 Acheta domesticus
TTCACTTTTTGGCTGCAGTTGTAGTTTTGGGACATATGCTCGACTTGAATGGATCTGAGCTAATAAGCAGCTGGTGGAGCAAATTCATATTTGCGTTTGCTCTTGACGTTTTTCTAGTACTTTTTCGCCACTTTCACTCTATTCTCTTCTACACTCACTTGCCTTGTTCGTATTTCTGAACGATAAGAAATGTGCAAAATGCACTCAATTTTTTTTTTTTTTTTGGGTATGTGTACATACTGGCGGGTTGAAATATTGATATCCATCATCAAAGCAAGTACCAATGATGCAGGCTTTTGAAGAATGGATCTTCGAGCTTTGTTAATTGTAATTCTCCTATTGGAAGAGGTTTCACATAGCTCATTATCTATAGCTGCCACATATCTTTTTGTCATACTTCCTTAGTTTGATTTCAAAAGCTATGGATAACTTTTCTGAGCTAGTGTCTACAATAGGTTTCATTTGTATGGTTTTAGCTTTAATCCCACAGTACCTGAAAGACTCATTAGGTCTTCTAGCTCTATTATTTTTTATATTTATTTGTGATGGGCCTGGGACTGTCTTTAACATTTAATCAGGAAGGGTAAGAGTTTCTTGTAGCCAGGACGAATTATATTTCAAGAACGACTCTTTACTTCTTACGGAGTTTTGCCATCCAGTTTCAACTTTTTGACAAGTACATCAAACGTAAGACTTAATTTTGTCCAAAAATGCTTTGTGAGGTTCTATAATTCCTAATTCACGTAAGAAAACATTTAATACAGCTTCAGATCTCTTATCAATTGAATTTGTTATTCATATATCAAATAACAACCTGCGGGTAACTTGAAGACCCTTTCTGTAAAAATGTACATATAATTCAGATAAGCAGATATAAGCAGCTAGTCTTTTCACGATTAAGAACCCAAAAGTACTAGTTTTTAAAATGTATATGATCCGAAAGGTGTATAATGGTGTATAATAAACTAAAACTCGAATTGAATTTAGAGAACGTGTAATACATTAAATAAAAAACGATCACCTTTTCCATTAACGTTTTTAGGCACATCAAAAATAAATACTTAAATTTTATCCACATAAAAATAATCGTAAAAGCATGTAGATTACTAATAGTAAACCCACAAATCACAGAATGAGACGAGTAGTGTATTCCTACCAAGAGAACTTTACGGACTGAAAAGGGCCATTCGGAGCTGAGAGCTGGCGGAGCGGCGATGGACGTCTTTGGACATGCACCATGGGGTCCTTGTGACCTTCAAGAGAAAACTAACAACGTTTCCACATAGTTCAGACATATTACTACACAGAAATATAACAATTTTGCTATTTCAATTCAGTCGAAAATTGAATTTTTTCCAGCTAGTTGGCCAAAATTACACACTGTGCGGTGTGTAAATTCGTCTCGTGACGTCAGCGAAGCTTCGTTCTTCAAAGTTGCAGGCGCTCGACTTCGTCATGCTTCGTGAAAAGTCGGGCCGGTCCCTGAATGTGCGAGGATAATGAATTTGAGAATCCGTTCCTTTGTGATCGACTGGCAGCAATTTCAAGTTCGAAAGAATTTATTATTTTGGCATTTTGAGAGTGTTTTACGTACGTGCTAACTACAGTATAACACAATGAAAGTATAAAGCACCTAATAATACCGAGAACGTTTATATTATGTTAAAGAAAGTATTCTAAACAAACTAATTCTTTGCGTACCGTTCTGCAGTTCTCCCTTGCGAGAAGGGAATGCATCGGGGAACTCATTCCGTGCAGCAGTCATGGCATCTAGGGAGGAAAGTGGGAACAACCCGCGTTTACAGGGCATCGACAACGCCCTTGCGATATCTCCGTTTCCTATGATACATTGGAAGTGGCCACGATCAACATTTAAGAAGAATAAAACATTACTGATATTTCGAGGAATCACCTCACATAAGAATTGCCGACGGAAGTTTGGATCGTATTCAGAGCAAAAACAAACACAATGTGCAAGAAAGAGAACTAACAGGACGTGAAATTTTTCCGAAGAATTTAAACCGCAGAGCATCCAGAGAATGTGAAAAGTGAAAGAAAACAGTAGAACGGACATCACATCCATTGTGTGTATAGGTCGTGAAAAACATTACTGAACTCTGTAGATACATTTTCAAATTAACATTGACCTTATATTAAAGTTAACGCACTTATTTTTCATTTTATGAAAGAAAAAATGCTTTAATGTATTAATGGATTTTAAGAATTTGTTAATAATTTTAAATAACTAAGTACTCGATAAATAAGGTTAAGTTGTAAGTAACATAAATATCGAATATTTGTTTATAATGTTAGAAGGCATTTAGCCAATGAAATTTTTCCTGGGGTCTGTTTACTCCCGGGCGACCAGTTACGTTCGTATGCAAGACGCACGGGTTAATATTTACATTTTGTGAAAAATCATATCTTTACCTGTTTTACGTTATTTATACCTTGGACTTCAAAAGTGCTTCCCCTACTAAAATTATCACCGCACGCCCCCGAGCTGCAGGTAACAGTGTCGTTTATGCCCAGTGTTGCGATTTCGCAACATTCATAATGCAAGACCAATGATTTCCGTGTAATTAAAGATGTGAGCAACTAACAATATCCAGGTGTTAAAATAGAGAACACACATAAATAATTCAGCTAATAAAAATATATCATTACAATCAGAAAATATTACCGTTTTTCACTTGGATGGCGTCTCTTTCACTCCATCTTCAAAGTCACGAATAATATAATTAAGCCTGAAGCAACGACTTCACGAATAACGAGCTACACACCATACCAGTTTGTTCTCTAAACCTTTAAATTCAAGCACTTAACATTGAATGTAATGTTGCCCCACACAAATTGATTAAAAGTATGCTTTGTTGGGAAACGCAACACTGGGCATATGCGGGATAAGAAAACTAGTGGTGCTACAACAAATCACACTTTCCCGTGTTATTGGGAACAGTTTGGTAGTATTGAAATATTGCACTTTCTGCGCTACTAACATCTTAATTATTAGTTGAAAATGTCCAATTCAACCAAGAAGCAAAAACTCACTGTTTTCATTGCATATGAATTCTACAACTGCACACAAATATAATACAAACGTTTTGTAAACTTTTATTGGAAAAAGAAGCCTGATACCCCGGCAATATAGAAATGCATTTCATAGGGCCATGATTAGACAAGAGTATTCTAAAACCATGCAAAAAAGACTACTCATTACAAATGGTACGCATTTGGTGCAAAAACTAAATATTTTCATGCAAATAACATAAATTTGACAATTATAACTCCTTTTCATGCAGCTTTAACAAGTCACAACAATGACACGTAATTCACAGAAATTCGCGAGCGCGAAACGGAATTCCATTGTAGCATACCCCGCATTGCTGATATTCCGAGAGCTATGGCGCGTCCGAGGTTAAGAATGAAGTACGGTCTCTTATGACGACAGTGATGCCAAACGTGGCTCTTTTCTGTTCTGTATGAATCGAAAGTTAGGCGCTCGATAGAGACGATGAATCCCGCAAATGGGCGGAGCGCTAGTTTAGCATTCAAGTAGTTTGACTCGAACCTTTTCAATTTTATGAAAGCGTATTATCTTCCCTTACCTCAAATCAAAAACTATTCCTATGAGACTCCGATACACAGGAAACGTTTCTGTGGCCCATTCACAATGCACACGTAACCATAAGCATAACGCATAGACATCAACTTTAACATAGTGATAGACTGAAGTATTCAATGTTGAACCTTGCATGCTTGCTTGCTTGCTTGCTTGCTTACGTGACTGACGTGCTCTGGCTGTACTGCAATATTTTCCTAATTTTCAACTACTTTTCTACCTATTTCAGGTACCTTTTGCTGTTAAACTGTCTTCTTTACTTGTTGCATGACATTCCGCGGTCTAATAATAATAATAATAATAATAATAATAATAATAATAATAATAATAATAATAATAATAATGGCCCCGTGTGGTGCCCGGGGGTTTTAGTAGAATAGCACCACGGGTAATTCCCCCCTGTCGTAAGAGGCGACTAACTCCTTACACCCGAATTATTCCTTTCGTGTCATACAACCCTTCCTCTACCCCCAGAAGCCAACGGGTGGATTGAGTAGCTCCGAGGCCCCTGGTACCTATCCTAAATAATTCTGTCCTTCGTTCCTTCCTTAAACTTTGAAGAGGAGCATACCTCTATAAAAAACCTAGGGTCGGCTGGCTCCGGCTGTCAATACCTATTGTGCATCCAAACATTTGATTGCAGTACGGCGCCTTATGGAGTATTGCCCTCTCTTTCTATCCAATACAATTTTACATAAGACTCTCTCTTTCTACCGCAAGCTGTGTTGCCGATTCAGGAGGCTCGGGGTTATTCGACTCGCCCATTTTGTTTCACGCGCAAATACTTAACAAGTTCGTTCAACGATAGCTTCAGTTGTGTTAATCTTAGACAATTGAGTTTTTTACCAGTTATTCCCAGAACTCTTATGAATGTGATGGTTCTTTTGTAATTTAGTTTTATGGTTTAATTTCCATGAAATTAATTATAAATGATAGGCAAATGCTTATTTCTACATTTTGACGTTCTTAAATTTTCACTATGCGAGAAACTTTTTTATTATTGCAGAAAAGCACAAACACCCAGCGGATGAAATGACAAGGGAAGTCCAAATTTTGATATGAGACCAACCACATTTCTGTATGATTCATGGTTCTTGAGTTAGACGGTAATAAAAACAATATTTCGTGCGCTCCGAACGAACATTTCATGTCGTTAAGTGATCAGCGATTCTCAACAGGCGATGTGAAAGGAAAAATAGAGTATTTATTTTTGAATTTCACTTATTAAAAACAGTGAAATGCATTTAAACATATATAAAAATGAATTAGAAATTTTACTGTTAATAATATTAATGCCAAGACATTTAACCAGTAGTTGTCGTAAAATGTGCTTTCAAATGCAAATAGGTGACGAATTATTAGCTGGGTGTTCGAAAAGAATATTATGCATTGTCCACACAAACCCTTGCAGTATTTGATACCATCCATGTCATCTCACCTTTGTGAATGAGCATTTTCCCTTATTTTACATAAAAAAAGTGGATGTATTGGACGTATAAAATGACTTGGGACTAAAAATTAGCAATATTGACCTTCATATCGATGTCATTCGCGCAAAAACAATTCAAGCCTCGTCAGTATGTGATGAATTAACAATGTTCCAACTGGATTTGGACTTGTTTTGCTATTGATATTTCAGTTTTAACTCTCATTTAAAGGTCTGTTTTTTAAATAATAATTCTAATAAAAATAATACATCTTTTTTTATCAAAAATCTTTAATTTCTAATATTAAGCCATCTATTTAACATGTTTTGAAATTCTATTTAACATGTTTTGAAATTCTTTCCGTTCAAGTGGTATTCAAGGTGCTGAACAAGCTGACAAAAATTTCATATCAATCCAAGTATTAAGCACGGCGAGTGTTGCGTATAAGCGCTGCTGAGAAGTGACAACGCTGTTCTCCATAAGCTCTGTACTGCAATCAAATGCTTGGACGCTCTATAGGAAGGGCCCCCGTCTAGGGTTACAGGTGAAGAGGACCAACGGCTTCGATGGCGGATGAAGATCAAATCTCAACGGCAAAGAAGGCGGACGAGTTTATCTTCAAAATCTGAGGGTTGTCAGACCCCTCCAAAAAATTGACCTGGGTAGCAGATCTTCTTCGTCAGTTACCCAGTACTGGGCCCCCCCCAGAGAAGACTTATGAGTAGTACTTAAGGAAAAGTCACGCTGGCGACCGGCCCTCGCAAGGCCGCGTAGCTGTTTCTAGCACCGGGGCAGCTGTGAGAAATGTGTTACCTGTGCTGATGGAAAGCGGTGAACCTCCGGAACAACTAAGGGGGCGCGGCGCCGCTCCATCTAGGGCTACCGCAACTTTCGATTTCGCGTCGCAAGATGCCGCACCTGGTAGAAGTTTGGGGAACCCAAGGGGATCCCCCACTGCTTCAGAGAATCCGAGCCAACGCATGCAATGGACCAGAGAATTAAATATGTCTGTCATGCGTGCATACTACAGAAGCACAAAAACGAGACGGAATGTGAGGGTTTCAGGAGAAGGACTCCTAACTGAATGGAGAAAGATCTATCCGCAAAGCACCCTAAATGAGCAACGTGTGTGCAGCCAACTTAACTCTATTAGGAGAAGAAAGTTTTCTCAGATGCAGAGCTAAATCTTTTGAAGGAGGAAGTGGAGCTAGAACTAACAAGTGAGGTAGTCCTGGAGCAGCAAGTTAATGGAAATGAACAAAGAGTACATGAGAACGAACAACACGTTGTGGTTCCCATCCCCCAACTCGACAACGAAATGGTGGACAAATCTCTTAAAGATATTTACGAGGTTACAAAGCTTCACTACCAAGGAATATCTTTAGATCTAAGACCAAAAATACCAAAACTGAAGTGCAGCACTAATGTCTATGAGATTGTTGGCAAAATGAACCAAATTATTGCCCCAAACATCTCAGAAGCTTCTTCTCTTGAAGATGTAGTCGGATTGGTTCATTGCGCTGCAATTGCTACTTGTGAACATCTAGGTTACAAAGTACAGGTGGGAAAAGGTACTTCACTTGATAAGAAGCCTAATGAAAGACAAAAGCCACCGGCATGGTTGAAAAAAATTGAAAATCAAATTACCCAAGCTAGACGAGATATTTCGCATATGGCTGAATACTTCAGAGACAAACGAGGGATTTCAAAGAAGGTTCGCGCAAGTATTCGCTCAATTCTCAGAAGACTGAAAATAAGAACACAGAAAGACCTGGAAAGAAGACTAAAGGTTGAAGACGAGAGATTAAGACAAAGAATAGTAGTTCTGGGGGCAAGAATAAGAAGGTATAATGAAGCAGCGCAAGGCAAGAAAGAAAATTCCTTATTCTCTAAGAATCAAAAAGGCTTTTATAGATATCTAGAATCGAGAGATACCAAGGAAAGTGACATAAACCCCCCAAGTGCTTCTGCCATGGCAAACTATTGGTCTCAGATTTGGTCCACCCCAAAGCAACATTTTGATGAAGCATACTGGATACGACAGGAAGAGGAAGCTTGTCACAATATCCCGGAAATGAATGGAGTTGTTATTTCGACAGAGGATGTAAAAAGATCTATACGAAGAACCCACAATTGGAAAGCTCCAGGAGTAGATGGAATACAAAATTTTTGGTGGAAATATCTGACTTGCACTCATGGTATATTGGCGAGTCAATTTCAAAACATTTTGAATGGAACATCTGTGCTGCCAGAATTTTGTACCTTGGGCGTGACATTTATGTTACCGAAAGGTGGAAATGCATCATGTCCCGAGAATTATAGACCCATTACATGTCTACCTACAATTTATAAAGTTCTCACCTCCATTATTGCCACCAAACTCGACGAGCATTTGAAAGAAAATGATCTGCTTTTGCAAGTACAGGTTGGTTGTAGGAAAGGATCTCGAGGATGCAAAGAGTTATTGATAATAGATAATATTATATCCAAGCTTGTAAAAAAGAAAATGCATAATTTGTCTGTGAGCTGGATTGATTTCCGAAAGGCATTTGATTCCATTCCTCATTCTTGGCTTCTGCGAACTCTTCAACTTTACAAGGTTCACCCCTCTATCATTAAATTTCTTACAACGAGTATGAACAGCTGGCGAACAACACTGCATGTTAGGAGAGGGAAACTGAGTTACCAGACTAATCCTTTGCGAATTTGTAGAGGCATTTTTCAGGGAGACAGCTTAAGCCCGCTCTGGTTTTGCTTATCACTGAACCCTTTAAGTAGAATGCTGAATGCCTCCGGCTATGGATATGCTTTAAAGAACCCCAAGAAGATAATTTCCCACCAATTATACATGGATGATCTCAAGCTCTATGCTAAAGGGCCAGACCAACTTCGCAGCATGCTGACACTTGTTGAAAGCTTCAGCACCTCTGTTTGTATGGATCTTGGTTTGGAGAAGTGTGCTGTTGTTCACGTGAAGAGAGGTCGCGTCCAGAATAGAGAAAATGAACCTCATTTGATGGAAGATTTGAGAATTCAAGAACTCATCAATGGAGATGAATATAAGTATCTCGGCCTCCAGCAGCTCTTAGGAACTGCAGATGAAAAAATTAGAAAACAAGTGGAAAGGAAGGTTCTCTCTCGTGTTGCAAAAATCTGCAAGTCCTCTATTAATTCGAGAAACAAATTTACAGGAATGAACACATGGGCCCTTTCTGCAGCATCGCATACATTTGGAGTTGTTAAATGGTCTGAGACATCTTTACAAGCTTTCGATAGAAAAGTCAGAACACTTCTATCAAAATATCGGATGCATCATCCTCGAAGTTCCACCGAAAGGCTATATCTTTCAAGACATCATGGAGGCCGTGGACTGTCTTGAAGTTATGTGCCGCCAGCAAGAAAAACAGCTCAGACATTATTTCATCAACAACAAATCCATGACGGCCATCTGTGCACAAGATCACGGCTATACACCTCTGAAGCTGCTCCAAGAAAACCACAATCCAAGTTTTCCTAAATGTGAGGATCGAATTGAGCAGTGGAAATCAAAGGAACTCCATGGCAGGTTTGCTACAGCGCTTCGAAGTAACGCCATTGATATGAAAAGATCGACTGAATGGTTGAGAACCGCTGGGCTTTTTGGCGAGACGTAAGGATTTGTGTTGGCCATTCAAGATCAGGTAGTAACCACTAATAACTACAGGCGATATATCATGAAAGAGAACATCAGTGACATGTGTCGCCTGTGCAAGAAGGCCACCGAATCTATTCAACACATCTGTAGTGGATGCTCTCAGTTGGCACAAACAGATTATTTACAACGCCACAATAATGTAGCCAAAATCATTCACCAAGCTCTTGCCAAAAGATTGGATCTGTTAAAGGAAAGCTTACCTTATTACAAATATCTACCGGAGCAAGTTTTGTCTAATAAGAGAACAAAAATCTTATGGGATACTGCCATTGTTACAGATAAAACAATGCAAGCAAATAATCCTGATATTATCGTGTTCGACAAAACTACTTGCAGGGCAATAATAATTGATATTGCAGTCCCATTAGATCATAATCTGCTGCCAACAATTGCAGAAAAGAAAAGAAAATACCAGCCACTCTCAGAAGAACTGAAAAACCTCTACAAACTAAAAGAGGTAGATATTGTGCCCGTAGTTATTTCATCTAATGGGCTTGTTGCTGATGATTGGAGGATTGTGAAAGAGAAACTCCATCTAAATGAGTGGCACTTCAGAACCATGCAGACGGCCGTGCTGCTGGCAACCACTAATATTGTGCGTAAGGTTCTCTCTCTCAGTCATTGAAGCAGAACCTGAGTGCACTGGAGCAAGAACTTCTCACCATCTGTCTCGCTATATGTGTTGACGTTCGGTCCGTGAGTTATATCTAAAAACTCCGGACGAGCGTAAAATTTTGAATAATAATAATAATAATAATAATAATAATAATAATAATAATAATAACAACAAAATACAACACACTCGCCAATAAAAGCACTAAATTAATAATTTGTATATATTAGGGCTTATAATTTGAAATAAAATGCATTTTAAATCAGTAAAATCTACGGTAAGTAAATATTGTGCATTTTAAATAAAGATTACCATATGAACCCACTGCAGTCCCATTTTTAAACTTGCACCATCTGTTTGGAAATATACAAGGATTATTTTAGAATTTTTTCAATTCTTTTGAAGATGAGCATTTTGAAAAAACTCAAAATCAAAATTTTAAATTCAAATTTCAAAACCCTTTTGAACGCAACCCCTATTGAGTTGTATATCTTATAAAAGGCCATAAAGAAAGCTGCAAAATGACACCTGTTTCAGCTCTCTATCTTAATTTGGTGAGGTTCTACATAAATTTAAAAATTTTCGGGAACCCAATTTTGCAAAATTTTACATGGCTGTATTTCAGAAACGGGTGGAAATATTTTATTCAAAATTTGTAGTTTTCTTATTCTCTATTCATACTACCTATGTGTCAAATTTCATCTGAATCTGAGATGGTGATGTAAAATGACTGTGTTGATTTAATATGGAATGACCCGTAACTTAATTTAAATAAATTAATACAATTAAATTAAAGAGATAGTTTAGGGAATAGTTTTTTATATTATTCGCAATTCTCATCTATTTATTTTCGTATTTACCACGCACTTGACACGCATTCGTGACATTGCTACTATTCGATACACTTTCTACTCTCTCAAAGCCGACCTTCTGAAAGCCTTCACAAATGTTAATAATAATTCAGATGAACATATCCGAAGACTCGAAGAGGTCGTTCGAAACACAGACAGTTGGACAGCAATAGGCAACACCGCAAAAACCTCCAACCCCCTAATCGCGAAAGCAAAAACACAATCACCACTACCAATCACGACTCAAAACAGATTTTCTGTATTAGATTATTACAATGAGTTTCCTTGCCTTCCCAATCCTCACCATTCCACCCATCATCGACACGTCCATCCACAAACCAATGCAAACAGGCTAGCAAGCCCAAAGAAACAAAGACACGTAGAGTTGCGCAACCTGGCCCACAAGTAAACAAGGACATTCCCACTGAGCCCATCAAAAAGGTACTCATTTTAGCAGATTGCCATGGGCGACAAATCTCCTCCCTGCTCAGTGGGAAACTCCCATCCAATTTCTGTCATGAGTGTGTTTAAACCTAACGGGAGGTTTGCCGACGTGACCAGTAAGTTGGACACGCACACAAAAACTCTTACCAAACGGGATACAGTCATCATCATACGAGGACAGAATGACATTAATTTGGTTGGTCACTTTACACCTGAACAACATGTTGACAAATTACAACGCGCCGCCCAAAATACGAACATTATAGTCTGGACTCTGCCCTTCTGATACAACAAACCAACATTGTACAAAGAAATTAGTCACGCAAACAACAAATTGAAACTGCATCTGAGAGGAACACATGTTAAATTATTTGAGCTAAACTTTCTCTCAGAAAAACACTTCACCCGGCATGGTATTCACCTAAACCTTGTCGGAAAACATGCACTCGGTAGTGAGCTTGCAAAACACATCATTGCACAACCTCGGCAGTGTCCTGCCCAAGACCCATCCCCACCCACATCTCCTATTTCCCTTCCATCCTCCGGGACCCCTTTGGACCCAATTGCCTTATCCTCTGAACCTAATCCATGTACTACCTCTCCCACTATTCATTCCTCTACATTAAGATATCAAAAGAAAATATTTTAAATATTTTACTCTACGCAGACGCTTTAATATTCCAGGAAACAGAAGATGATTTACAATATGCATTATTCCACTTAAATCATTTATGTAAAAAATATGATGTTGAAATATCGAAAGAAAAACAAAGGTGAAGACATTTTGGGGAAAACATTTAATATATCAAAACGTATTTTGGATAAAATGGAATTGGAAGCAAAATAACTAAATATCCACGCAAAGCATGGATGACTCAAGACTACCTAAATTACTCTATCAACCGCTTGGAAGGAGAGACGTGGGCAAACCCAAAAAACGATGGAAGGAAAACTTGTGAAGACGGAACAGGCTCAAGCCTAATCCATGAAGTGCAGAAGACGAATGTAATAAGCGTTGGTTTTTATTCTTCAAAAAATGGGTATGTGAAAAATGTTTAATACAGTAAAAAAGGTAGCAATAAAAATTCTAAACCCCCATAGTTGATTATTGAATGGTTCAAATTTTGGTTCAGCTAAAGATGCTCCCTGATTATAATTTTTTTATGTTAAAAATTAAGGCACAAGGGTAATCTAATTTAAATAGATTTTAAGATTAATCTATATCTATAATATATCAATTGAAGGTAGTACTGTTTGAAAATTTTTCACCGCATTAATAATTGAACTTTTTATAAAAATAAATTTACTTTGATCCCACGTGAATCGAAGTCCACGAAAACATTTTGCTTTATGAAAAATATTGAAACTTCTGTACCGAAATAGCACAAGCTCCCTTTTCCTTCCTTCTTAAAATCGTCACACGTCCTCACTAATCGCTGGCGTTTCTTTATCTCTTCATTTAACACAAAGTTTCATTGAACAAGTGCGACCGCAACTCCCATCACCTGCCTTCGTCTAGTCAGGAAAGTGAGGTATAGCCTCAAAGTTCACGCCTCAAATATGTGAAGTATAAACTCAAATTCTCAATTTTTCGGTTTCCTAATGGCGGAACTGAAATATTACTTTAAGAATATTAAAGAAGAATAAAAGTTCGTCCTATATGGAAATTTTCGTTGAAAAATTTGGAGTTGTTTTCATGCCTTTTAAGAGTTACTGTGATGCGAAATTTGAAACTCTTTAACAGACGTCTTTTGAGTTTCGAAAAACTTTACTAGAAGTCATTTAAAGCACCTCTACTCACAAATGCCGGGATGAAAACATGCATATTAAACATGGATAACATGCATATTAAACACGCACAGGAAACATGCATATTAAAAACATGAGAGATACTGCAAAAAAATTGGATACTGTAATTTTTGGGAAAAAAAAACTGAAGAATACGGCAAAATTAATTTTATGTCGTCTTAAATGGTGCCATTAGTACTGTCCATACTAAATTTTGAAACAAAAAATTTGGATCCGGTTTTGAAAAAATGGCGTTTTGAGAGTTTCTGAAAATACGGAAATTTGAGCTCGTTTTCACAGAAAAGTTTGAGTTTGCGTGTTAACTTTATAAGACATTTAAAGCACATGCACTTGTAAATATAATAATGTAAACAAATCGCCGCTGATGTTAATATTAACGACGTGAGAGACAAGTAAAAAAAATTTTTTTGTAATTTTTGAAGAAGCAAAAGGATAAAGCAATATGGCGTTTATGTCATCATATGGAGTACATTTAGCACTATCCCTACAAGAATTTTAAAGAGAAAATTTAGAGCCGCTTTCGAGAATATCTTGTTTTTGTTACTTTTTCATGTTGCACATATTGCACGCAATGAGGCGCGAAAACTACTAAAACTAAAAGAAAATGTACATAACCTTAATAAACGAACTAACTACAGAGAAAATAAATATTTGAAGGAAAAATCTGTCTTCAATTTTGTTGTAGTAGGAAGACAGAAAAAAATCCAAACTTTTGAAATTGCCATTTTTTGACCTATGTCATTTTTATAGGCGTATTTTACTCTATTCTTTCAAAAAATTTAAGGAACAAATGGTGCCATTTTGAGAAAATTTTGAAAATGTCCGTGGGGCTTAATGAAAGAATGTTCTTCAAAACTGCAAAGCTTCGAGTCTAGCCATATCGACAGGGTAATATCCATTTTGGAAAAAATCCTATGTATGTTTTAGGTGCTAGTTGTATTCACAAACGGACGAACGTTTTGAAGGAAAAACAAAACAACTTTTTTCAGGAACAAGGGACCCCAAAACATGTATTTCGGTTGAAATCTTGAAATAATTTCCTATTTTTAAGTTATTTCAAAGCCTCTTGGATCTCGATTATTGTAATGGGATTGACTTCACTGCATATTACTTCACATGTTTCATGTTGTGCTTCATTTTCGTTATACCATAGGTTTCTATAGTGCTTAATCCAGTCTGTCTTATCAATTGCAACTATTCTCACTGTATCTTTTTCTTTGTTAAGGTGTTTAAGAATCTTATAAGCAAAATTTTGTCTTCCATGTATATCATTTTCTAGTTGGCTTATAAATTCATCCCATACATGTTGTTGAGCTTGTTGAATACCATTTTTCATTTTCTTGTATCTTTCTTTACTCTCCGCAGTATTTTGTTATAAGTGCTGAAGATAGGCTAGGTGTTTGTTTCTTACTAGGTTTTCAATCTCACTATTCCAAATTTTCAGACCCTATTTACTTCTTATTTTCCTCTTTCTGCTTTTTCAATGCAGTTTTGCACATTATTCCATTCTTTTTCTATATCTTTCTCAGTTGGTGTTTCTAATAAGTATTTCTGCAATCTAGTTTGGTACAGCATTTTTATACTTTCTTGCAGAAGATGTACTTTGTATATTTCTTCTGGATTGTTTTTCTGTCGTCTTGTAGTCATCCATCTTTTCCAGAGATTGAATTGGCTAATTAATATGAAGTGATCAGAGCCTACATCACATCCCCGATACACTTGGACATCTTTTATTTGTGATTTTAATTTTTCATTTATTAGGAAATAATCAATTTCTTATATCCTCTAGCACACCAAGTATATTTATTTACACCTCGTTTTCTGAAGAAAGTAGAGGAGGATCTTTAAAATGTTTGTGCTGGCAAATTGAATAAGTCCATTTCCATTATTGTTTAGGTTATTTTCTCCAAATGACCCAAGTATTCCAGGTAACGGTGTATTACCTACTGTCGCAGTCACCGCATACCACGGTCAACCACATACAATAAGATGGTCATTTTCATTTGTTTTATCAATATGTTTCTGCAGTAGCCAGTGGCGTGCATTCAACCCCAGCAACCCCAGCACTGCTGGGGTAAGCAATAACGAGAATTAAATGAATCTTGAGAACAATGTACCCTATGCCATGTGATCAAAATATTGCACCCACTGTATACTCTACTGCGATCTTTCGGTCGGCCCATTGCTCTTCCTCAAGAGCGCTGTAAGGGCTCTCACGGCCCTGCCCCAGCTCTGTCATCGTCGCTGGGAAAGACTGCTGCGCGCGCATCTACTTCACTGGGCCCACGGCACGCGGCGGGCAGGGGGGAACCGTGCGGATACTACGCTCCTGTTCAGCTATACTGCGATTTTTGTAGGAAGAGCTCTCAAGATAACTCAAATCCCATCTTCGCGATGGAATATGTCACGGCATTTCGTGTCATTCACAGTCGTTCCGCTAGATTTCGCACGATCGCGACCGTATGAAGCAGTGCTTGCGATCATGCGACTTCTACCGGCAAGACAGAGAAAAGACGCGAAATGCCGTGACATATTCCATCGCGAAGATGGGATTTGAGTTATCTTGAGAGCTCTTCCTAGAAAAATCGCAGTATAGCTGGGGATTGACGTCGTGGCCAGGCGTCTCCTGGCGAACGTGATTGCAAACTCCCCGCTAGAGGGCAGATGAGAGCAACCCAGTCACATTACTGCCAGTGCTACCACAAAGCAAAATTATTTTAAATGACATATTTTGTTAATATAAATTACCGTACCCTTTGTCGAGAAGTTTGTAACTTATAAAATTAATATAGAGTACATATTTCTCTCTCGCGTTAATAACAGTGAACAAAAATTTAAGTAGAGATTTTATTAATTTTTCTGAGGAAGGTAGTTCTTACACACGTGATCAACACCCAAAAAATCCCCGAATTTTTGAGTAGCCCGGGTTACTCTTCTTAGAGAATCAGTGTGCGTGGCTGAGCAGTGTGTGTCGAAGTGGTAATCCTTCGCAGTGACGTATTGTCGTGTTTTCTCGTATTTCGTGAAGATTTGTAGTAATTACGCTGTGTAGTAATACGTGATGTGTGTAATCTAACAGGTATTTTGGAACAATTGTGTGTAGTATGTCTTCCAGTGAGTGTGTAATTCATGATATTTTGAGGAGACCATTTTCAACGAGGCAGTTCCATGAGAAGAAGCAGATAATTGAAAACGTTAGGCCAACACCAGCCTTAGCACAATTACAGCAGATAACAAAAAAATTCACGAGACATTTCACTTGCTCTGCCTACGAAAAATATCAATGGCTA
Organism: Acheta domesticus; assembly: GCA_031308135.1. Lineage (NCBI taxonomy): Eukaryota > Metazoa > Arthropoda > Insecta > Orthoptera > Gryllidae > Acheta > Acheta domesticus. The sequence continues at coordinate 137,788,181 of JAHLJT010000631.1, forward strand.
GCTGGCAGTGAAAGACTGAATTGTTTGTTTTGTTGGTCTTGTTTGCTCTTTGGTCAAGATCAGAACTGTCAGTAGGACACATCAGAGCTTCGTATCTTTTGGCATCATTCGGGCATGCTCGTATTGAAACGCAATTGGACCAGCAACTTCAAACTGAAATATCTCTTCACAATAAGAAAGTACAACAAAATCGTGAGCTTCTCAAAAGGTTCATAAACGCCGTATGTTTCTTAAGTAAACAGGAATTAGCATTCAGAGGACATGACGAATCTAGATTGTCACTTAATCGTGGTAATTATGTGGAACTTCTGCACTACACAGCAGAGTATGATTCTCTCCTGAGGACTCCTTTGGAAACTTCGACAGTATTCCGCGGGTTATCCAATCGGATACAAAATGATCTCATAGATTCCATATCTCATTCGCTGTTGCAACAAATTAAATCTGAAATAGTGAATGCTAATTTTTGTCTCTGTGTTGGTAGATGAAACAACAGATGTTTCCAACACAGCTCAGTTTTCAATTGTGTTCCGATATGTTTACGGTGGTGAAACAAAAGAACGGTTTATCGGATTTCGCGATGTAAGTGCGAACCGAAGCGCCGCGGCGATAGCAGAGCTTATAAGAGAGTACTTGACAGAATTTGACTGCAATAACAAGCTTATAGCTCAGTCGTACGACGGCGCAGCGTCCATGTCTGGAAATGTGAACGGCGTCCAGGCCCTCATAAAACAGACTCATCTTCAGGCAGCTTATATTCATTGCTACGCACATGTATTGAATTTAGTACTTTCACGTAGTGTTAATAACATCAGAGAATGTAAAATTTTCTTTAGTAATTTGAGTGTTATTGCTGCCTTCTTCTCACGGTCACCAAAACGAGCAAAATTTCTTGACAATTTTCTACAAAGACGATTGCCATCTGTTTGCCCAACTAGATGGAACTATACAGAGTGACTTGGCAACACTGTGTATATGCACAGAAATGATCTTCAGAATGTATTCACTACTATGCTTAATAACCAAGACGAGGTTGAAAATGATATATTGGCTCCTGTTAGTGGTTATTTGTAAATTTTATCTGACTTTTTGTTTTGCTTTTTATTGAGAACTTTTGATAAAATCTTTTCGTTCTCGGGAATATTGTACAACATTCTCCAAACATAAGCACATGACATCGGTTACTGTAGACAAAAAAGTAAAGAAACACGAAGAAATATAGCTGATATGAGAAGCGAGTATGAAAGTGTACATTCTGAAACCATAAGAGAAGTTGGCGAAGAATCTAGGAGAGTCAATGTAAATTACAAGCGACTATATTACGAAATCTTTGATAATGTGGACAAGCAGTTGGAGATTAGATTTCAAGACATTGGAAATCTGCAGTTCTTGGAATTAATATCAAATGATATTAGCAAGTATAACACATACAAGAAACAATTTCCCCACAAAGAATTTTCTAGCTTGCTTGGAGCTTATGGGAGTAATTTTGATGAAGTAAGATTACGCAATGAACTTACTGTATTTTAAAGCACCGAAGAGTTTCAAGAGAAAAGCCCATATGAACTACTGAAATCTTTGAACTCCATGTCGCTATCCACATGTTTTCCACAACTTACGCGCCTTGTATCACTGATTTGTTCTATTCCTGTATCAACAGCATCGGTAGAAAGATCGTTTTCGGCTCTGAAAAGAATAAAAACTTATGCTCGAAACAGAACAAGTGAAAAGAGATTATCCAATTTAGCCTTACTCTCCATCGAAACATCTCTACTGGAGGACATAAGACACACACATTCATTTTTTGAAAAAACTATGCAGCATTTTGCTAGTCATGAAAGAATGGATTTCACATTTCGTTGATTGCAGCATCATTTGCAGAAAGCAGACTTCATTTTCCTGTTCTGTAAGTTACGATAATTTACTTTTTCTTGCATGAAAATATAGTTTGTGTAAGCGTGATGAATTGAATGTTGGAATTTTTTATTTTTTAAATATTGTTTCACGGTTGTGTTAAAAAATCTGTTGCGCGACTACTTTGTATGGGTTGGAGTTGGGGAATCTGGTTGGCCGCGAGCAGCTGGGGTATACCAAGTAATCACCGCACGCCCCTGGCAGTAGCTTATACGAGTATATATTTTTGTGTTTCATCATTTTTCCCTTCTTCTGGGGCATACAGTCCTATTATAGTGAGGTAACCTCTGGAGATCTTAAGTCTTAAAGATATCACTGTCTCACTACTGAAATTGTAACTTTCAATTCTTGATTTCCAACTTTTATGAATAACAATGGCTATTTCTGCCCGCGCCCTTATGTTTTGAGATACACCACTATAAATCATTATGTATTCGTCCAGTTTTGTCCCTTTCAATTTTTTGTTAGTTTTTGTGATAATGGCAATTTGTATCTTTCTCTCGAGCATTATTTTTTCCAGTTCCATTTCTTTAGACCCTAATCCTCTCACATTCCAAGTTGCTATCCTTAATTCCTTCGAAAATTCCTTTATTCTTGTCCTTTTCGTGCGTTGGTCGTCGTCTATTTTCGTCCGGCGTTATCTTGTGAAGATTGCATGTATGAATTATTACGCATTTTACAATGCAAAATAATACGTCCATGTACTACCTTAACCGTACTTCCTGCCAAAGTTACCGTGGTCATCTTAGTCTTCTTCCAAAAATATCTTGTTTAAACTTCAATCCAATTCTAGTCCCAGCAACACCTGGCAATATCTTTCCGAGGGCGGAAACACGCGTTTACATTACGACCGGAATATCTAGCAACAACTGCTAACATCAGAACTATTTATTGCCGCAATTTCTACATTGGCAACGTTTCTTGCGAAATAATATTGCTCCCTATTTTCTTGCAAGTGTAAAGCCAGCTTTAAATGTCAGCTGGAAAGAGAATGGGGCAAAAGAAATTGCCCAGACCACAAACATTAGAAAACTAACTACTATGAGAGAGTCTGTGCCATTCTATAGCACCAGTAGTTTACTTTCTCACTCGGGAGTAGACAGAAAGTTATGTAGTGCTGCACCAAAAAAACTGAATTTTCGACAGAAAAACTTATTACAGGGCCCTGGTGAGGAAAAAGTGTATAAATCCAATTACTAATTTTAAAAAAACTCTAATACGTAATATAGCCTGAATCCATGTTTTTGGGGTCCTCGATACCGACAAATCGAATGACAGCAAAAGGGAGGTTCGACCCTGATTTTTCGAAAACTGAAAAAGTTGAAAATTTTCTCGGAGTCTTCCTTCGATCTTGTGTGAATTTTATTCCCACAAAACCAGTTTGACTGCTTCACAAGGGCTAGTCCAACCCCTGTGAAGTGTTCAAAACCCAACCTCAATCCTAATACCTTCCCAATTCTGGCCGCTGGGTAGTGACGCAGGGGTGCGCAAGAGAGTGGCGCATGCGCGGAGATGCTACCTGCCGGTCCTCTGCACAACGACATACGGACTACTGACTATAGTACAGTAACGGAGGATTACTCCAAATTAAAAATTCATGTTACGTAGGGTTACTCCAAAAGTGCTCAACGCCCCACAAGGGGTTGGGAGACGCGTTGCGTCGCGAGGAAGACGCGACAAATATATATATATATATATATATATATATATATATATATACATATACATACACATATATACACATACAGTGTCCCACCAACTATGGACCACCCTCATAACTTTTAAACGGTTCAGGATATCGGAATGCAGTTTTCGCTGAATAATGCAGAATCATGGGGCAAGTAACTTGCCGTAGAGATATTGTCTATAATATTTTTAGTTTTCGATAAATTTAATCATCTTTGATTTTTTAAATAGAACTATATATTTTTCTCAGCAACAATGGATAGATCATGAAAAGAGGAATAAAATGATGTATCATATGCTAGTATTTTGATAGTAATTTGCGTATAAAATTAGACTTTGTGATACGCGATTTTGAATGAAACTGACAGCCCTTGCAGCGGCCGCCGTTGGTGAACGGTTTGTGAAAGACCTTCGCGCGTCGAGACTGTTTCGTGGAGACAGGGAGTGAGAGAGGGGTGGCCGTGGGGGATAGAGGCGTAACTACAGCAATTCATGGTCTTGGCACGAAGATCATATGAACAAAGAAACATCAATATTACCGATCAGAAAGAAGTTTTTTCCTATTTGTTCATCTGAATTGAACTTTTCTTCTAATGAAATTTCAAAGCCACGTTCATCGACAAGAACAAAATTAAAATAATTTGTAGCGGAAGGACGATAATAATAAAGGGCCTTTCAAAACTTACAAAAATCGATCTGAGTGTGTAATGGCAGAAACCAGTTATCATTTTAAAACAAGGGATGAATGCATAAAGACTTTTATTGTAATATCTTGATTAATTTATCAAATAATAGAGAGGTAGACGTTTTCTCTTTGCATTTACTCTTTACAAATGTCTTATTTAAACACGTACCAAAAGAACAAAGCAATAAAAATTTTGAAATACTCTTAACAGACCATCAGTGTCAATTTACTAAACTTTAACACAAATGTACATCTGCAGTCTCGACTGCTAATATTGATTGCAGAGTTTCGCACTTCATGATGACATGTGCTGCCTCAAACTTGAAAATCCACGGCAGAAGACGGATTTGTTTTCTTTTCTATTTATGAAGAGCAGTAGAGGTATAGTTGCGAAGTGGACGAATGATCATCTTAATTAAAAATGAAATTTACCAACGAAGAGACGGGGGTTGCATTCTTGTAAAGTTTGAAAATGATATTTATTGCTAAAGAAGAAAAGTTAAATGCAGATAAATCAATGGAAAAAATCTCATTCTGATCTTTAAAATTGGTGTTTTTTAATGTAACTTTTGTGTCAAGACCTTGGATTGCTGTAGTTAGGCCTCTTATCCCTCATTGTCAATCCTCTCAGCCTTCTCTCTCCACGCAACAGTCTTGACGCCGCGAAGGCCATTTTCCCCGACGGCGACCGTTGCAAGGGCTGCTACACGAAATATTGTCCGTTTCATTCAAAATTACGTATCACAAAGTCTAATTTTATACGCAAACCACTATCAAAATACTAGCATATGATACATCATTTTATTCCTCTTTTCATGATCTATTGTGAGAAAAATGGTGAGAAAAATATATAGTTCCATTTAAAAAATCAAAGATGATTAAATTTATCGAAAACTAAAAATATTATAGACAATTTCTCTACGGCAAGTTACTCGCCCCCATGATTCTGCATTATTCTATGAAAACTGCATTTCGATATCCTGAACCGTTTAAAAGTTATGAGGGTGGTCCATAGTTGGTGGGACACCCTGTATATACATACACATATATACATCCATATATATATATATATATATATATATATACAAATATACACACATATATACATATATATGCATATGTAAAATTGTTATAAAATATGAGTACTTGTCGCCGAATTGTACGTAAAAATACAATCGAGAAAGTAGTACGTGTTGTTTTAGCAGTTAGCATCACTAGTTGTTTTATTTACTTTCTTCATCAGCATATGTAGAAATGGCAGTACTTTTTGGTTACAAGTCTCTCATTTGGGATACTTTACACCTTTTGAACGAATACATCTACAATATTCTGGTTTCCACAAAATGCTAGAGTGGGGTTGTCCAACTGGCGGCCCGCGAAACGTTAAGTGAAAGCCCTTGCATCCACGTCGGGCAAGAAAGAACATCGCGTGTATATATATAACTTACGCGCCCGGTCGTGGTTAATGTAATGTACCCCCTTAATGTAAAAATAGTTTAAGTTTAGATTTAGAAGAATTATCTTTTTCGAGTAAATTCAGAAATTCAAAATCATCCCAATGTGTTTCCTGCATAATGCATAGTACAGCCTGATATCACGCATGATTCATCCCCCCCTGGACAAACTGCGGGGATCAACAAACTGGATAGACGTGTGGAAGGCCCAGGTAATGTAAATATGGCCCTCAACCATACTGAAGGTGTTTCTGGGCCCTTAAAAATGTTGGACACCCCTATGTAAGAGGAAAGCTCATTCTTGCTGGCATGCAAACCTCTATACTGCGATTTTTTTAACAGCGATCCTCAAGGCCACTCAAATCCCATCTTCGCAATGGAATATGTCACGGCATTTCGCGTCTTTTCTCGGTCTTGCCGGTAGAAGTCGCATGATCGCAAGCACTGCTTCATACGGTCGCGATCGTGCGAAATCTAGCGAAACGACTGAGAAAGACGCGAAATGCCGTGACATTCCATCGCTAAGATGGGATTTGAGTGGCCTTGGGGGTCGCAGTTAGAAAAATCGCAGTATATCTTCTATGACTACACTGCAAATGTGTTTTGCTTACTTGCTACCAATTGCTCGTAAAAGATTAAACTTCGACACTGATTTCTGAAAAATTACATTTTCAACAAATTTGTCCCATTATTTCTCAAACTTCTCAAGTGATAATTTTCAATGTTTTGTAGGTGATCAATCCAGTAATAATTAATATATGGTAGCCAAATGAGTACAGTAAGTTTCAAACTTCAAGATTTCTCCACAAAAAATACAGAAAAAATAACGTAAAAATTTTTACTTTCACTGCAGATATGCTGCAAATTACAAAAACTATTCAAAAAAAGTAAATCTACTCTTATTAACTTTAAATATTTCCATTACGCTGCTTCTGAAATTTTTCAGCAATAGTTTAAATAGTTTCTGATACAACGGATCAAATGTAGTCAAATTAACATGGAAGAAAAGGGGTTTGATATCTCCCCATAAATTACATGAACATTCATTTGTTTAAGCTTGTGGATTTTCTGATCTCACTCAAAATTCTTAAGTTCTATATTAATCTACCAATCTGAATTCTCAACTTTTTATACACAGTGTCAGTACCTCGCTTAGGTAATTTGCATTCTTGAGCAAATTTTTGTTTGCCGCCCATATGTTCTCATGTTTTGAATTTTGTTACATAGATTTTATTTAGCCTACACAGATTGTGAAGTTATGCGCTGACTTCACAGTTGCTGCACAAGTAATAAAAGTAACAAAATTATAAAATTTAACACTAAAAGAGTGTTTATATTTCTGAATAATGGAGTAAACTTTTTCATTTACAACAGAAAATTTAAAAATAATGTAGATAAAAAAAAGTCAAAAAATGCCCTTGTGTGGTGCACTGCTTTCACTAGGGATCTTGTGGCCCTGTGCAATATGATGTCAATAAGACATTGATTCACAGTAAAAATATAAGTATATTTTTCAGTAATAAGTAAAGGATACAATGAGAAACACAGAACCAGAAAGCACCACAGCATACTTAAATTGATCTCGTCTTTCAGAGGTATAAAATACTGATAAATCTGAAAATAGAAATGGATGAGAGCAATAAATATACAATGACCAGTATTTCAACTTCCATGTCATTAATTTTTCATGTTACCTCAGTTGTAATGTACACCAAAGTAGAATACAATGAAAAATCAACCAGCCACTGATACTCGGAATAATACCTCAAATGAATAATGTCTAATGCTGTCACTTTTGCAGTTTCCAACTGAAATTGTTAAAGGAGTTATGATTATATTGTGAATTTCAGACACTTACAAAACCTTTATACCAAAAAGACACTCACCTGAATATCCAAGTTTCTTGGAATATGGAAAGAGTCCTCTTTCTTCCCATTTTCCACATGTTTCCCACCCTTTTTACCTTTTCCTTTATCTTTAGGTACACCAGCCAAAGATCGCAATTCCTCATCCGTGGGGTATAAGTAACGATACAATCTGAAAACATGTTCGCATATTAAAAAAGCACCTGGTAAGATACGTTTTTTTTAATATAGTATAATTAATTATTTTTTTCTACTTGCCCCGTTGAACATAATAACCATCTTCCTAAAGAGAAATGGGGTCCAACTTTCTGAATGATACTGACCATTACAAGAGTAATAACAAGTTGTGTCCCAAGAAGAGCCTGTAATATAATGGCAAATACTGAATTTATTTCAATGTAACTTTAATGAGAAGAACTCACTGAAAAATGCATTGATAATGTAAAGCTATAAATTTAAGCCACTTCAGTGGAATGACACAGATATGGTTCAGCAATTATTAATTAGTGAAACTATTAAATTTATGAGATTTTTTAAATGTTTAATAAATGCATGTACATTAAATAATGATTACCAAATTTCCAAAAGGAGATTCCAAGGCATCTTATTCCAAAAATAACTTTTAATGCTTTAAATATCGCTATTATTACAACATAAGAATAGGCAAGTCGTAAGTAATACAGTAAAGCTATTCTGAATATTTTTATCACATTTATTTAACAAATCCAACACATACGTCGGCTTGTGGAAATACGTTTACATTTAATAGTACAGACAATAATGCTATACCAGCTTTTCTTCACACACAACAATTTACTCCTTACCATCGTGGAAATAAATTAGTTTGCACAAAATATACGGGTTTAGTCTTCTTCCAGGGACATGTGGGTCATGAGAATGCAACAATGATCATACTCCTTTTATTATATCGTGTGCAGAGGTTTATTAATCAATATACTTCTCAAACCATAGGCCTCGAAATCACTTTTTTCACGTTAATGTCCATCCATGCACTCACTACTTCTCAGTATGTCACGGTTGGATAGTGGATACTTCCGGACACAGCTAAGATCTCGTAGCAACATGCAACACGCGCAGCGCACACGCCCCCACTATAGCACTTGCTCTCGGGCTGCTTTTCTGGATCAGGCAGCTTTGCTGAATTTCTCATACCCGAAACACGCCCCCTGACTGTCAGAGAAGAACAGAGGAAGAGATTCCAATTCGCGCTTCATATGAGATAGACCGGCGGGAAATTTTAAGTACAGTAGCACCGATGTAGGGCTTAAATTACTGAAAATAATTATGATGTGCGAAAATTAAGGCTCCTATTCTAACCAAAGGTGATTTTAAAGCCATTTTTAATTTTCTCTCTAGCATGTAATACACATACAAATACACAACACTCATAATAAAGATTTTTGAAGAAAGAAAAAAATATCAATGATACACACCAAAAAACATTTGTTGGACTTAAACCCAATTCAAATATTATTCAGGAGTTTACAAATAAAACAACCTTCTCAAATGTCACTGAGAGTATAAATCATAAAATGTATGATTACGTTATGTCAGTGAGTTATTTAATAAGTCATAGACATAAAATTATTACAAAATAATATTTCTCATGTGTGAAAAATTTAAACCTCACCTTTCATAATCTGAAAAATATGGAATTTGGTTTTAACACCCTGAAGTTAAACGCTTATCATGTTATCATTAAATAATTGTCACAATCCTGGTCGGGGTGACAATTCTTTGAACAAATTTGTAAGTAATACTAAACGAGGAGCTAAAATATGAAAAAAATTCATCAGTGTTCTCAGGTTCCAGTGCAAATAGTTTTTTAAATTCTTCTGCATGCTTCACATGGAACTTTCAACAAACTGTATTGGTTTGTTAGTAAAGCCTTACTCCGAAGATCATTGTTTTTCAGCTTTTATTTTGTTGGTAAATTCCAAATGCAGAATGCACTTTTCTGGAAGACTGCTCATGTGTCACCATCTTCGGGGTAACCATGCTAGTACCTTGTTTTTTGAAACTTTGTTACAAAATTTAAACTTAAGTTATTCAGTTAAATCATTATCATTTTTTATTTAGTATTACAAAAAATGTTTTCAGTGCTTTTTATGTTTAGGTTTGTGTATTGTCAATTTAGAAAATTTCTGTCACTTGAAATAATTAGATGACCTGCATTTCAGTTAACTACTGTAGTGCTTAAAAAAGTAATACATAACATATGTATGTTGGATAATATTGATGAAACAATAAAAATACAATAATGAAAAAAAAACGTGTCATAATTTAGCAGATGATATCAAATGGGAAAGATAAACAAAAATCTGACTGATACCAGCATTACCACCCCAGGTGCCATCTACAGCAAAGCTACTAGTTTGAAAAGAGCCTTTGAATTCTTTCATTTAGTTCTCTTTTACTATTTACACATTATTTATGTTTTACATTTTGACTTAGTACAATACAGGATGTGAACAAAAAAATCCATAAAACATTGTGAGACTTAAATATGAATAAAATGTGTTTTTGTTTCAACATAAAGTTTTGATTGTCATTAATTCTGGAGAATCTCTTCCATAGGAAAACTTGATATCTTCCAGCTATACATAATATTTCTCTTGGAATTTTTTCTTCATTAATAATGTCTTAATTATATTGTGTTTAAATTGTCACATGCCTTTTTAAAAACAGTAAAGAGATCAAAATTGGCAAATACATTTCTCAGCACTTCTCTCAGATTATCTGTATTGTAAATACACCATCTTGCATACTTCTGCCTTTTCTAAATCCACATTGTTTTTCTCCCAAACATTTTTTGCTTTGTCCATTCACTCTGTTTCTTCAAATGTTTGCAAACAATTTTGAAACTGTTGGTAACAAAGCAATTCCTCTATAAATTGTTGTAGTTTTATAAGTTCTGTGTGAATTCCATCTAATTCAGGGCTTTTTCTATTTTTGACCTTTTTAGAGCTAATCCTGACCTTCTCCTGGTTATTTTTGTTTCATTTCTTGTTCCTTCTCTAATTTGTCCTTCATTTCTGATGCTGCATCTTCTTTATTCCAAAGGATTTTGTAGTGTTTTACATTTCCACATTTAGCATCTCATTTTAGCATTCTTAGTCTTGAAACGGGGCCTTTACATTCCATTGATGTCTCTTTCTAGTGTTTTGATATATTTCTGCCAATTTTCTTTTTTTATTCTTTGAGTGGGTTATCTTGTTTTTGCCCCACATCCATAGGTGTACACAATTTGAGAGGTAAAGAATGTATTTTAAATTCAAAATCTTTCTGCTGAAAATCAATCTGCTTTCTAACAAGGTTTTTTATGAGCATTTTCAAGACATTCCAATTAAATAGTTAAATGAATTATTCTCATTGTAAGTTTTTAAATGTTTTGACTATTAAAATATAAATAATTTGTTTACTTTTCACGAAAAGCAACCAAAAATGCACTGCCTTGAAACCTGTCTTAAATACTAGTTTAAAAACCATTTATGTTTCCTTCATTATTGTTAAAGAAGGCAAAACATGCAATGTGCAAATAAGCAAGAAAAACCCTTTACTTTTAATGTAAAATGTGTTCTTTAATTTACTTTTCTTTACAATCTTAAATCACAATTAATACATTAGATATATCCACAGTACATTATCAAAATGCCATTCGAGTATGGGTTTGGCTGAGGAGGAGGCAAAGGGTCGTCTGGAAAAATTGACAATGGACAGCAATTGGTCATTTTTAAGAGATGAAATACACGACAATGTTTTACACTGAGAAGGATTTAGAGACAATTATCTTATGTACTATAGAGGAATACTGGAACCACTTTTCACATAATATACTTTTAACCAGCTGTTTTGATAGAATATACATAAATACTTGAAAGTCTCAATCCACGAAGTTGATCAAAAAAGGACACTTGGGTGTGATGACCATGTTTTCTACTTATTCAGCATTCTGAAAATATTTTGCTTCTGCAGCATCTGTAAGCTGTTGGGTTCCAATTATGAAATCACCGAAAAATATTTCACATATTGCATTCATATAGCAGATATTTTATAAGTAAGTTACAAATAACACAAATTTCAAAATAAAGATAATATAATACATGGCTATTTCACCAAAGATCATGACAGTTATCTTGCTAAGATAAATATCCAGTAATTAGTAAGGAAGTATTTTAATGGAAAGTTAATTACAATATGGGATACTTTAAATATGAATACACCAATTACAAACATCATCTGTATTAATGCTTAAAAGATTTTTCTATAACATCATTTTGTAACTTACTCATTCAATACATGCTTCAAGAAATAAAATTTTAGGTCTGTGTCTACTAAATAGCTTGCATTAAGTGGAGTTTATTCTTTTGTTCATTTCCAACTGCTGGTTTCTGCATTACATACGTTTTATGATGCACATCCAAACATATACGTCCATGCAGATTGATTGGCAGAAATTAAAGAAGATTGTTGATGCGGGTTCTACAAAAAATAGTACAGTATTTCTAATATGAATTGGCAATACCACACAACTTGTAATTTTAAAATGTCATCTAACTGGAAAAGCACTTGGGGAAATTCTTTAAAACAATTTCACAGATTTTAAAGCACATGAAATCTAACTTTAAAATTCAGGTATTTTCACATAGTTATATTTGAACTCATTGTATGGCATGTCTCTAAATAGGCAGTTAATGCATTTACAAAACCACATACAGAAAAATTCTATAGTACAGAAATCATCTATGTATTTATAAAAACAATTATGTATCGTATGTACAAGTAAAAGTTATCATTAATCCTTCACAGAGTATTATTGTACCTTGATATATGTTTTCTACATCACTCTCAATGCACCATACTTCAGTTACACACTTCACTGAGCAAACAAGATCACACAAGGTAGCATCAGTCACAATTAAAACTGAAGTCATAAACATCATACAACAATGCTTTGAAGAACCTATTCACTATTCATCCATTATCATTTTAATAATATCTTTTGTCAAACCCCATTATTCCGAAGGGCAGACATCTCACACAACAAAGAGATAAAAAATGACATGTTACTCTTTAAATATTTGTTCACTATCAAGCATAATTCATTCATTTGGTCTGAAATACATTTTTGGTATTGCTAATTATAAAATATATACTGTATATTTCAAGAGTTAAATAATATGGATACAAGATTTACAATAAACACTTTAAAAAGAGGACTTGGTCAAACTTGTTCTAAGGAAGTAAAAATTATAACTAACACATTAAAGATAACAGTGACTGTTGCATGGTTGTAGTATCTAGTGGCAGTGGAGGACAGAAATTATGTGTCTATACATCTATGAAAATTTGAATTCCTGTCATCCGAATACTATGAATATATTCTTGCATGCTTAATAAAAAAAAATTTCAAAAAAATTAAAAAAAACAGGTAATACATCTATGGTAACAATAAAATTCAACTGCCACACAACCAACAGACAGTGTCAACTGAATAGAGCAATAACTATGAACACACATTTCATTTTCATACAATATACGTAAATCTACAGCACACTTACTCTTGTAACAATAGTCAATCATTTTGAAAAAATTCTAAAAACACATACATACTGCTCAAGGCAAAATTCTAGATCCTTATGTAGAAAATAAAACCATGAAAATGAAGTAGAGAAATATTTTTGCTTTCAAAAAAAAGAGAGAGAGAAAAGAAAGAAAAACAAACACTCTGCACAAGACAGTAAGGTAAAGTCAGCAGCACAAATATTTTAGGACAGAGTGAACATTTTGAGCATGATTTTATGTTCACAAAAACACCTCACTATTCAGCATACAATTTCACACTACGGTGGAAAGTCATATGAGCACTATTCTTTCATCCTTATGAACGAGGCACTTAAATATAAATCATGTCATAACGAGGGCAGTGACTTGGAAAGATTGGACATGTGAATGGTCCAATGGAATGGACATGGAATGCATAAAGAACTGAAATAGTTCTTCTGATTTCAGTTTCTGATGTATGAATCAACATAACTTTTAATAGTGCATAGTGTAATTATTAGGTCTTCATTCATGCAAGGATTTTTCTGGTATTTACAAATAAAAGGAACAAACAAGTACTAGAAGCACTTTTTCTTTTCTTCATTAATTATTATGATCATATTGTTGTGTATGCTCAACACCCCCAAAAGCAACCACATGTAAAACACTGAATGGACGGAGTGTTCAATAATCATTGCATACACAAGTAAAGTGATGTGTTCAATCTCATAGCATGAAAATCTTCATTAAAATACATTTTTCAGTTTGTACTCTTGTGCTGAGTGTTTCCATCTTATAGACAAAATATTCCCTTCACAAATACACTTCTGCATCTCATGGTTCCAATTTTCTGCATCAAAATCTACATTTGCCCACTGTAAAATCACAGAAATGAATACAATACAATACTATCTGATGTGACAATTTGCCTTCAAAAGATCTCTGACAGCATACACAACATACAAGAACTATAACAGATCATAATCATGAAACCTGGTAATGTGAGAGGAGCAACAAACATCTTGATTCCATTAGTCTAGTAAAAATGGAATTCTTCAAATTCTCCGATCTTTCATGCGTGCACACGCAAACAAGCAAAAACCAACCGAACACGCTTTTTTTACAACACGTTCAGTACATTCCCACTGTAGTAGAAAATTTATCACTTAGTAATGTCTTCTTTATGGAGTCCTTTTTCATTTTCCACTACAGGACTGTATTTAATAGTCACAGAAAAAGGGGGAAATCACAACTTTTTCTATCAGTGTTCGAGCCTACCAAATGTACGGTGACTAAAGTGGGTAACATTATCCATGATCACTTTGCATTCACATGGACTTATTTAAAATATTGCCACACAGGCAGTCACCAAGGTAGGAGAAACTGGCATTAACACAATAGTTGGTTGCATCCAAGTAACACCAGTAGCTCCAGAGTTTATTTTATGTTTTTCAGTTTCAAATACTAGTTCACTCTGAACAACAGTTGCAGTCACATGTAGATTCTTAATGTTCACAGGAGGCAATGCCTGAAGACGGTTCGTTCCTGATGGTCCACGCTTACAGTTGCCACAGACTGAACGAGAATCTTGACTACACTGTCAGACTTTGTGGTGTCGCATTTCAAATGCATTTCGGCCACCATATGCACCAGCATACAGCTCTGGATGATTTGACCGACTATAACTAGAAGGAGGTGCAGATGCTGAAAAAACAAAATAATACAGCATTACAAAGAGATCAGTAAAGAATAGTAATCAATGTTTTGGATTAAATAAGGTCTCATAGAAAGCTTAAAAAGGTGAACCTTGTTTGATATACATATGCTATATATATAAAAAGAAATTGTTTCATTATTTACACAGTTCGCAGTTAATACTTTATTGAGAAGCTCAGCCTAATCGTATAGTTATTTCAATTTAATGGGTAATTATTTTCCAAAGGTGAGTAACTGGGAGATTGTATCAGTATAAGAGTTTACTAATCCAGCTATTCAATTTTACCAATGAGCATTTAAAACAATGCTCACCTTTTGGGGCGTAGTACTGACCTCGTCCCTCCCCATAACCATGTGCTGGCCCTCTGGTAGGCCCAGGATGTGATGGGCCACTACTGTGACCCGGAGGAGGTCTGTAAGGTTGTCTCTGAAAAAGGAAAATGATCATGATAAACAAACATGAATTTCACCATACACATGTACAACTGTTCTATAACAGGTAATAATTATTCAGATATTTATCACATTCTTTAAGGATAGTTTCTGGCATGTTTGAAGTTTTATACAACCACTACTTCTATTTCTCCAGTGAGTGTCAAATTTATTCACAAGTTACTTCACATAAACATGGAGATTAATCACCAACATTTTTCATCAGGTTTGTTTAAAGCTTCCAGCTCTTTTGTTCACCATGTGGTTTGTAATTATGTCTGCAATGCAAGCTGTTGATCAAATTCCCACTCAATTTTCATGCCCGTTCATCTCCTGAACTTTATCAGAATCTTGGGACATGCTAATGCAGTTCTTTGCAAGTTCAAAGAGAAGCCAAGTCAGGTGAAAATAGTGTATTTTGAATACTGTTACAATAAAATCTGTCTAAATCGAAACCTGTAGAAGCCGGAAACCTGCCTTAACTAGAAAAATTCTCCAGCCTGAGAAGTTAAATGGCATTTTACATAGCATAAAACAGAATTCCTCTAATGCAGAAACGGAATGGCTTTTATTGTCCTGCAGGAAAAAAAAGTCTTTATAAAACAGAATTCCTGTCAATTTAATACAATTGGCAGAGAGACACGAGATGTTCCAAATGAAAGGAATGTATCTGCAAGCCTGTTTTAAATTCTCTATCCCTGTGACACGCGATTTAGTCATGGCAGCTGGACACTGAAGGAGAGGGGCTTCAGTAAGTCTAGAATTCGACATTGGGGGCCACTTGTTTCTCAATGCATAGGCTGTAAGGGAATTCCCTCTCTCCTGATTCTTAGCGTGGGAAGGTGTACGGGCATGTCTTCTATTCATGCATCTCCCTGCCCTGCATTGAAAACCATAAGTCCTCGCTTTGTTGAAGGAGGTGAGTGATGTGAGATGGGAGGAGGCATGCTGAGGGTATCAGAAAGTCAGTACTGGTTTGTGATGGATTGTGTGTTGAGAGTCAGTAAGCAGTCCTTATACAGCCACTAGGTAGTAAGCTGTTGTTTATTTTTCATCTCAGAAGCTGTCAATGAAAAGTGTTTAATATTCATTTATTGGCAATTTCTTCCATAAAAATGTTATATGCTAATGAATTTTGATAAGTCATGTAATTTACTACTTTCAGGGCAGAAAGCATCAATATCACAAGTGTCATCAACTGGACAATCTTGAATAAAACGGAAACCTCCCTAAACCAGAATATTTTTGTGCCTCCATCGATTCTGGCTTAGACAGATTTTACTGTTATATTATCTTTCTCATTATCCTCATTATCATTATCATCATCATCATTGTTCTCATTACTGTTTTTGTTCTTATTGTTGTTACTGTTGCTGCTGGCATTGCCACTGTCATGTTCAATTTGTTAATAAAATTCCAGAATGAATAGAAAAAGAAATATTAAATTAAATACTAATTGTATGATAGACAGATTACACAAAAAATTCATTCATACAACTTACTTGTCATTAACTTCTTTTCAGATAATCCTATTTAATCAATTTTATTGTTGATATATGTTTTGCATTCTATTTTAATAATCAAAATTAAATCAGCAATCATCTACAAATTGAACTACAAACATTCTGGATCTAGGGGCGACTAATTTCCTTTGCATTTTAGCACAGTACCTTGGGGTTTTCTTACAAGATTCTCTTATATTTAAAAAATTGAAGCACTGTTTTATATTCTTTCTAATCATTGCACAACAGAAACAATAAAAGCGTCACAAAAACAATTCAAAAAATTGTTGACATACTATTCTTCCAAAAGATGAATATGGCTTAGTATATTAGAGTGTAGTAAACAGTGGCAGCTCGTGAACGAATGTTCAGGGTGAGAGCGTAGGCTTCCGCGGCCGGAGTCAATATTAAGTTGGCTGTCCGGGTGACGCCGCGTCCATGGACGTGTGATGGTTGTCTTTTCTATATCGTTAAGGTGAGAAAACGATGTATGTGGTGGTCCATTTACTGTATACGACATAATATTAATGTAAAATCATATTTAAATGTAAAAAATTAAGTAACACTAATAATTTGCAGCATATTAATTTAAAATGAAAAATAAATACTTCCTAAATAATATTCACTTTTTGTGCTTGTTAACACATCAACAAAACAGTAAATGTGCACGCTAGGAGGCTTGCATGTGAGTGGAAATTGGAGTCATCCGTGCGGGCAGGCAGCAAGAGAATTTGCTGGTCTATGCACAATGTGCATGCATTGAGGATGGACGCAGCATCCTAGTAACCTACACTCACTACAGGGCCTTTTCTCAGAATATAGTGTACAGTAAGGCAGTGCTCTGCATGCCTACCCAGAGAGGTGCAGGTGAGTGCACGTCTCTGCGAGAAGGGACGAGACAGATCGCACGGTGTGCTGTCTGTTAGATGTGTGAAATGGAAAAAAATATGGCTCATGCCACAATAATGAAATGTTCATTATACATTTCCACATGAATAATAGTTACACCACATTAAAATTGTACGTTATTTAATTTTTTGTTATTATAAAATGCATCAAACTAGTACAATACGTATTCATCAGGGTAGGCAGTGCCTACCTTGCCTACCCCAAGGAGCTGCCACTGGTATTATATATAAAATCAGAAAAAGTAATAAAATAAATGTACCATTATTCTCAGTGTATTCATTGGTCTGCGCAATGTTTCACTGAATCGACGAGCAGGTGGCTTCTTGGGATTTGATGATGGTGTATGAACAGCACAACACTTTATGAAAAGCCCCATGAAGATTATAAAGGCGATGCCAATTAGTAACACAGCCCACCAGTTTTCCTGTAACAAGAAAAGTTCCCATTATAAGACAAAAAAAATAATAAAAAGGGTAAACATATTTGAAATGTTTAAAGTTTGATATAATGAATGTCTGTATTATAAATACAACAATAATTGTAAGGCCAATTTTTGAACAGACTTATTAAAATTCAATTATCACAGACATCAAAATTGATTTATCTGGTAAAATTAACATTAATTATTTTTATTTATTTTTTTTAACTTGGCGGTAACCAAGGCAGGATAATAAAAGCTAACCATATGTTTAAAAAAATTAACCTTAATTCATTTCTGATTATTAATTCTCTTAATGTTTTAGCTGAAAGTTATTGTAGGTGCTGTTCAGGAGTAATACACTTAAGGTCTATGTTTACAATACAAAATCTTAAAGTTCATGAAGTAAAAAATGTTAAAAATATTATGAGGTCAATTGCACTGTTTATTTAACTTCCTCATCAATTGTGAAACATGATCAATAATTCTTATGAAAAGGAAATAAACACTAATGTAACATATTACATCCATTTCTACCACATATTACAACCACCCAGTGCTTAATTTACAAAATTTTATGTCCCAGAATGTGTGCCAAAGAAATTATTAGTTTAATAGAAATAGTTATATATTTATAACATAATTTAATAACTGTTCCCAAGGTACTGGAATGCCTTTCCAGTGCATTCCACCAGAAATCAAGCCCTGCAACCACATATATCCACATATTACAACCATTGTGGAAGTAAACACCAACGTAATATATTGCATCTACATCCGCAATAAAACTGGTGTTAGTGTTAATGAACAGGACATTTAATACACCACAAATTAATTAACGTCATTTCACATTCTTGAATTATCTTCAAAGCAACAGTGCATCATCTAAAACAACACGTTTAACCACAATTATGGTGTTAATTTATTAAATTATTTTTAAAGTATTAACTTGTAAATTTATTAGTAATGCATTAAATGT
Source organism: Acheta domesticus (assembly GCA_031308135.1). Lineage (NCBI taxonomy): Eukaryota > Metazoa > Arthropoda > Insecta > Orthoptera > Gryllidae > Acheta > Acheta domesticus. The sequence continues at coordinate 137,807,306 of JAHLJT010000631.1, forward strand.
TCTACTCATCAGCAATGGCACCAGTTTTATTGTGGATATGGATGTAAAATCTTACAATGCCATACATAAGTTTTACATAAATATTATTATTGATGTTTCACACTTAATGAGGAAGTTTAATACACAGCAGGATTAACCACATTGTATCTTTAAAATTTTTATAATGTTTATGAACTTTAAATCTTCATAATGTATACCTAAAATCCTTAGGTGCAATACTCCTGAAGAGGGCCTACAATAACGTGGTCCAAAACATAAAGAGAATTGATAATCAGGTTATATTTTTAGATACAGCCATTAAATCTTATTATCACAACAACCTTTTTAAAAATCTTAATGAAAATTTTATTCGATTTTAATATACATCTGTCCAAAAATAGGCCTTACAATTGTTGAAATGGTTTTATCATTGCCAATATCGATAGCATCATCATCATCATCATCATCATTATTATTATTATTATTATTATTATTATTATTAATAATAAAGAAAAATCCAAATATTGCAGACTTTTGAAAACTAATTCTAAAAAGTCATAATGAAAGAGAGAAAGACACAAGATTAACATTTTTTAGTGAATTGTTAGTTCTAATATATTCAGACAAAACAATACATATTCATGGAATACCAACAACTTCAAACTTTTATTGTGTAATGAACAATATTATAATGAAAGGAGTCCAGAAAAATCTGGTGAATGAAACAGCAAAACAAGTACATAAACATGCCATGAAAACAATAAGTATATGTAACAAATAAGAATTTATGGATTTAATATGTAATCAAAAAATTCACTCGTTAATAAAACATTTAAAAATTAATTTTCACAATTAGAAAATATAATTACTATATCATTTATTGGACTAATTTTAAAAATAAATATTGATTGTCCTATTGGATCTAATGAATTTTAGAAGTATTTACAGTATTTATTTTTGGATAATTGGAGTCATTGTACAAATTCCATGAGAATGCAACATATCTGCATCAGCCAATGTTTCTTGAAACTTGGGGTTGAAAATCCAGACACATGAAATTACTGAATCTTTCCATACTTGAAAATAAGGCTCTCAATGTCTTGTGATTTTAGTTGCTGCTATGCACTTCTTGCACCATAGAAAAGTGGAGTTGGACAGATACAGCTCAAGCAGACAGAGCATCTGGACACATTTTCAGGCTATCAGATCGCAATTATGCGATCTGATTATTTAAGAAGAAGAAAAATGGCTGATTTTTGTAATAAAAATATATTTTTTTTAAATTCATCAAATAATTTTTTAACAAAATAAAATTTGAAGAAAAATGATGTATTAAAAAAATGATTATTGTTAATTATCAACAAAATATGTAATACATACTATTTATAAGTATGCAACGCACAATATAGAGATTGTATTAAGACTGTAAAGATTTACTACAATTACAATTCTGTACTAGAAAGACCCCCCCCCCCAACGACAAGGCTTGTTAAAAAGTAAGCAAGTGAAGAATTTTTAAAATGTGTGATGAAATGTAATAAAAAGACCTACATAAAAAGGGATTATGACTTTTTGTTTTTCAATAAGAAATTTACAAAGAATTAGCAAAGAGTAAAAACAAAAAATATAGTCAAACAAAGTCTAAAATATAAGAGATTACCATAAGTAATCTGAATATTACTGGCAAATTTACAAACCATGGGGTGACAAGAGGATGTATTTGAAAATGACCACAATAAAAATACTATTTAATAAGGATGGAAAATAATATACAACTGAATACATAAAATTCTCTTTCCCGTGGTAACGGTAATGAGAAAGTCAAAATATTAACTAATCTCCATAATATAAATTGAATTCTGTGTCAATATCATACATTATAAATGTAAGGAAGATGGTAATGTTCATCTTGCCTGACAACGAAATTAAATTGGTAAGATTATAAGAATAACGAATCTTTCACGTAAGAAAGATTTTTAAACCATATATTTATATCTAATGATGAGAAGAGTCATATTATATTACTGAAGCTAAAGAGTTATAAAATCTTATAAAATCCATTTCTTTTCTTAATTTACCACTAAGATTATCTGACAATCATGATGTGATCTAAAGTTCTTAATCGTGTATTTATGTAGTTATAATATACCGTAATCCACTGAGCCACTGTCAGTAAGGTTTGTTTATTGAAGAGCAAATTCTTCAGTCGTGCAAGAGGTCCTTCAGCATCAACTGCACGACATTTGTAGAACACATCACAATAGCCCTGTTGAAGAAGAAATGAAGTAATAAAGGTTATTTCATAACATTTCTGTAAATCATCACATAATATTGGTAATAAAATTTACCTGAAAATTATCACATGGAGAGCCAGGGCGCAAACTGATTCCACCCTCAGGCAGCCCAACACGCCATGCAAACTCACTTGTACTCTGGCACGTGCTTATATCTGTACCATTCATACATGCTAATTCACAAAGTTTCCGTTTATCTATATTTGGGATTATATGACTTGTAAGAAAACACTCTGTCATATTCCACTCAAGACATATTGATCCAGTGCATTCTCCATTAATACAGAGCTGCAAAACAATAATTATGTTCTGGTTAAATTCTCACAATATGATGTCATTTCTTTCACCAAGAGTTCACAAAAACTAAATAGATAAATGAAAAAACAAAATGTAAAATTTTTTATCAGCAAATACATACTTGGGTGCCTTCATTACATCGAGTTTTATTGGTTTTAGGATCTGGTGATGGACACTCAGGAGAACGCCCATTACATTTGGAACTCCAGCTACAATCAGACTCTTGTTTACAGGTAACACCATAATGTTCTGGTACAAAACGACATGTTTCACTTGAACAACATGGTCCTTGACTTGGACTGCAAACACAAACAATATAGTTATTAGAAGCATATTACAATGATATGCATTTGTAAATTACATAAGCTGCATAGACACAAAAATATTTTAACATTACACTCAATTTGGAAATTTCTGCTAAATACAAACATGGAAAAAAAGAAGCAATCTATTTTGGAATTTACGAGTTCAATATTATTCTTGATGAAAGTTCTTTTTCTTACCTGCACTGAGTACCTTTCCTTCGATAGCATCCCTTGGCGGTTTCATTTTCTGCACGATCTTTATCACTAACTTGACGTGGATAACAGCATTTATCTTTGCATTCATTGTCATCGTATCCACAATCACATTCTTCCCCTGCTTCAACAATTTTGTTTCCACAGAAAGCACCCTCCGATGCTGGAAAAAAAACAACAACACCATACTGAACTCAATTACTTGTAAAATGGCAGTTTTCCAGTGGAAACATAGCTTTTGAATACATACCAGTGAAGCAATTTCTTTTTTTGTTTTCTTCTATTGCATCAAGAACATTACTTATATTTCCAATACTACAATTTGAAAATTTGCTATTATTAGGCCGATCTCCACTAGTTGCAGATGCAAACATAATAAAATTCCCATGAAGACCACCAGGGCGACAATCAGGAGGATAATCATGCTGCAAGAGATAGTTTGATTGCAATGGAGTTTATTTTTTTATTTATTATTTGCCATAAATGAAAAAGTGTTTCCAAGAAACAGATTAATAAAAACAATAATAATAATAATAATAATAATAATAACAACAACAAAAATACTAACAAAAAGGAAGTTAAATGTATTACAAAACATTAGTAATAAATTTTTAGCACTTTTTGATACTTACAGGTGATCCAAAATTATGACCAATCTCATGTGCCAGCGTAAGTTGAGAAACTTTTGGTGGCACTCGGCTATTATAATTCACAAATGTAATAATTCCTGTATTAAGGCTGCGTTTAGTAGATTGATACAATCCTCCAATGGTTTCAGTGTAGGTTTTGTATTTTTCACATATCCCTCCCGATGCTCCTGAAACAGCCCGCCCACTGACGCGTTCGCTCATTCTAGTTCATGCAACCATGCAAAATTAGAAATCTACTTGATCTATATTACATTAGATATTGACACCATCCACAATTATTACAAGAGCGTAAGGAATAAAATTGTTTGAACAAGTTGTTAAAAGTACAAAACACCATAACAGCAAGCATAAAAAGACTGTCATGCAATTTCAGATAAACGATATTAAAATGTTTCTTATCAACACCTTTAGCAATGTAAATCCTTTGATGCAGAACAATTTTAGAAGCAAAGTAAGAAATTTACAAGTCCTCAACTACACCACTAGAAGCTCAAAATATTTGTAAACTAAACATAAATACTTGTGACAGAATTTCACAAAAATTATTGTTAAAAATTAGTCTCAGGGAGAATGCAGCATTCTTAAAATCAGAAACATTTAAAATGGATGAATTTAGAGTAGAGTCCCAATAATTTGAATGACAAAAAAATTTAGATTCTATTTGGATGCAAACAATTCGCATAAAGTGAATACTATATGTATATTGTACATATTTTTTTAAAAGCATTAACAAGACTTAATAAATTTACTAAAAGTATTGAGAGCAGAGAATTGTACTTCTGAAACCATCAGAGTGAATTGTGAACAATTATAAGCAATTAATCCAAATTATTGATTTTCTACTGTCTTAAATTATGCAAGAAAGCATTCAAGGTCCACAGAAATAAAAATCTCCACTAGAAATGATTTTGTATCACGATGATAAGAAATTAAAACATACTTTTCATAGCATCAAAAAAGGACACTCACCAGAAGCTGAAGCTACCCAGGCTAAGCCCAAGGTCCCTCCAGTGAAATCCCTGTATGTGAACACATAGGCCAAGCAGAAGTCTTCATGATTTCCCAAGGAGTGTAAATTAAGGAAGTTACTGACATCAATATTTTCCATACAAAAAGGATTTGGTTCACCAGGATAGTGTTGTTGGCATGGTGAATCATCATCAATCTGAAGAAAATATTTCATGTAAGTGGATCAAACATTATCTGTGTTATGTTTACTGCCATTAGTCATTATTAAAATTAACTTGATAAAACATTATATAATTCCAAAGAATGCATTTCTCTTTAAGTTCAACCGTATTTTTATCAGTTACTTTTAAGTTTTTTCTTCATTTCCCAATACTTGAAATTGAATTAAATGTATGTTTATTTAAATTTAATTTTAATTAAATGTATTATTTGTTTAATTAAATATTTAATTATCTGTGTTTGCAACTATTGTACAGTTCATCAAAATTACATTAAATCACAATTTTCCAATTCCAATACAATAGTTTTAATTCACAGCCTTTACTTCCTTAACAACTCTTAATTTCACTAACACTAAAATTTCAAGTACATACTCTGTTAGGATTTGAATCCTTCCAACACGATAGGGTCTTTTCATTTTATTAATGTAATTCATTCAGAGTGCAATAATTTTCAAAGTAAACCATATTTCAACTTGATAAATATTTAATTAATAAAAATTATTTTTGGCAAAAAATTTTGACAAATTTTGACAAATTTACCCATTATTTACAAAATATCAATATTTAATTTTAACTAATGCTTTTACACATAACATTAGTATTACCTTTATCCTTTGCACTTCAAACTTTATATTTCTATGTTCTACCCGCCCATCAAATTTCGTGTCTCTGTAAATGTAATTAACAGCAGTTACATGATGAGCTATCAAAGATAAAATCTCTTCTCTTGTTTTCTCCGCATCATAGCCAACCTAAAACATTGGATTAATATCATTTAATCATTTTGCAAACATCATTAGAACTTCAATCCTCTGTGAATAACACATGCAATTCTAATATACCTGCTCTGTTATATGCCTCCAAATGAGAGGATCAGTCTGTATAAACAGCGAGCAAGTGTTTTTCTCACTTTTTGGCCTTGTGGCTCTTTTGCTTCTCTTGTGATCCCCTTCATTGGCTTCACGACTGTATTTATTATGTAAAGAATAATCCCCCCCATGATAAGGTGATGTGGCAGGCTGGGACACATGTTGCTGATGTGTTTGATGTTTCTGATGTTTTTGTTGCTTTGGTTGCTTCACTTGTTTGTGCTGTTTGTGCTTCACAGGCTTGTCTTCTTCTTCATCTACAGCTGAGTTTTGTATTCGATCCATCCACTGAATGATTTCGTCAGTGATGCCACATCCTCCTACATGTCCTACAAAGAAAAAAAATATTACAATAGCCTAAAGTTTTAAGAACCCGTACAAAACCAAGAAAAAGCTTCAGACGTAAAATACCTGTTCTGACTTTCTCATAAGGATCCTCAATATCATTTTCTGCATAAATGACAGAATGAAAAGTTGTATTTGCATCTTTGGGGAAGTATCTATATGCTCGTTCCACGTAGAAACTACCTTTATTTGTGACTATTTTTCCTTCAAAAATTCCATCACTTAAGGATCCAAATACATGACTCCCTGGCTCTTCTGAAAAATATGAAAGTAAATAAATTATTTTGAATAACCAACTGCAGTCAAAAATAATAAATCCAACAAAGTGTACCATCCAGATGGCCATGATATATGTGAGATGTGTCTAGGTCCTCCACTTTCCCTGATGGACCATGTATTACTAAGTTGTCACTGAAAGTCTCCAAATCCCTCTTGAGGCGAATATTGAAGTGACGACTATGGGAATGGAAGTTGAAGTGGACCACATGATCTTGTGTGACTGAACGTTTCGCTCGCATGTGCTTGTGATGAACTTCTTGGGAGTCATAGTTGAGTCGTTCGTAATGGCTGACATATTCACTCAATCTCTTGGCTGAAACAAATAAAAAGTTATTTTGAGACAGAGAGTAAATGCATCATATCAATTAATACAATTCATTAGACAATGTTCAGATTAGGCTTATACACTTTCTACATACAATATAATTTAAAAATAGTTTATTCAATTTCAATGACAAAAATAAAATTTGAAAGTATATTGCTAAGGGATTGCAATACTGGCACAAAGTGAAAATTTAATTTTTGAGGTAGTAATGGTGTTTAAAAGTATTTGCTGGTGATAGAAATGCAGATATCATACTCTTCATAGATAAATAGATTTATTGCAGTTCACTTTGAGCTAACTTTGAGCTCAGGGGCAAACATGATTACAATTAGAATTAGAACAATTACAAAACTAATATAAACTAATATAAAGAAGATATTTTTCAGAAAAAATCTGAGGAAAAGTCATGTATTATATCTTCAATTTATTGTTGTTGCATGCCCCACTCCCTGCATATTTATCTGGCTCCAAAACTGATTTCAAAGTAAGTAAAAATGCAGATAATTTTCTTTAAAATAATTTCTAATAATTAGTTTAGCTATCAACACATTACTCAATATAATACCTAAATGAGCCTATTTAAAATTCTAACAATCTAGCTTGGCCTTAGGGTGGATCCAGCCGATTAGATTAAGTTAGTTTAGATATTTTAACTAGCATGAGTCTAAAAAAAAACATTTGTAAAGTGATTACACTAAACAATGTATTTCATTTAGAACAAATAGATGTGCTTAAAAAAATTAATTTCCTTACTGGTATTTCGGTTTAGTTATTTGTAACGTTGCCCTTTTTGAGAACAGCGTACTTCTCTATGGAAACGTCTCGGCAGAAAATCGAGAATCTCTCAGCTCTGAATGACGCTGCAGCTGTTTTCGTGCTCCGAATCAATTGCTGCCACGCCAGTAACAAGCCGGCTGCTTGCCAAGGAAATTACTTTTCATCGATTCATTTGTCCACAATTTCTTTCACTTTTTTCGACACGCGAATTTAATGGGAAGCGACGCGGGAGACCGCCACGAGTAAGCCATTCCATTCTAAAGCATTCCACATCAAGAATTGAAATTCGTAGGCGTCCGGAATCTCCAAAGAAACTAGATGCGTTTCTCAAAGGCCACTGTAACGTCCACCGCCGAGCGAGAAACACCAACAAAACTGTTCGGGAGGAAGAAGAGTGTGTGTGTGTATTGGCATTCTGTTTCATCTCCGATCGGCGATGAAGAGGAAACTTTTAATTAATTCGAGTACTACTAGCGATCTCATTTTCAGTGCTTCCTCTGAAAGCAACCTTTTGAAGTGGAATAAATAGAAAGGTGTGCCGAGTCTGATGCGAACGCGGGCGCAGAACCATTCAATGGCAGGAGATTTCTTCCAGAGATGCCTCCGCTGCCATGCGCGCCGTCGTCATCTCCTGTGTGGGCCGCGGGCCTCCTCCCTTCCCATACAGCCGCCTGTGCACCGTCGCCGCCAGTACCACTGCAAGGCGGAGGAATATGTTCGGCCAATTCACTTCGAGGCGCATCGCTTGCCGCGGCACCTGATGCCACCGCGTTCTGAGGCGATCGCCGGAAGGAGAGCAGAGGCGGCGCGCGAACCCGCCAGGAGGAGCAGAGTAAAAAGCGACACGAAGAGGGATAGAAAAAACAAAAGCGTCGCGAAGAGAGAAAGGAAAGACAACGGGAGTAAACGAAAAAAGTAAATTTCATGTCTCCCACACAAAAACAAAAGCCGACAATTCCGCCGGCAATGCGAGTTCTAATTCCGCGAGAAACGCAGACGACGCGACGCCCGGAAAAGCGGTGGGCGGCGAAGGGGGTGCAAGGCACATCGCGGCGCGGCAGGAAGAAAAGGTGCAATCAGGCGGAACGGAACAGGCGCATGTATGTCATGGGCACCTTTTGCTCCTCAAGAAATTACGCGGTCACTGGGGCTCGCGCTGTACCGCATCTTTGTGTGTGCACGCAATTTGCACTTGAACTCCACGGATGAGACGAGCGGTGCGTTCCACCGGGCACTCTGTCTTACCTCGCTCCCTCCCCTTGCCAGCACATGCAGTGCAGTAGCATCCTGCAGTGGCGAACGTTTCAACGAAATGCTCGCAGGCTCGTACCAGGCGGATGAGAGGGGGCGGAGACCAAGGAATGCGTGAGACTGCGACGTTCGAGGCCAGTCAGCGAGATGAGGTTTCCTACTCGCGGCAAAAGAACGTTTGTCTGTCTCCTCCCCAAGAGCAATTCCTTCTCTTTCCTCTCATTTATCTCGCAATCTCTGTCGTGGACTAGTACAAACGCTTACTTACAATCACGAAGGTAATGCAGATAAATAAATGTTAACAAAATCAATTCAAGTTTGTTTTCAGGATGTAAAAGCTAACTGATTGACCCTTTCTACTCGCAACAAATAAAAAGATAAAATACCGTTTTCTTGAAACTCGAACTGGATGTTGCGATTAAATTTACCCTATAAGTTGAAGCACACTACTTTACCTTTACGATGATCATTAGGGAAGTGGAACAATGATAAGCTGCAACAATCAAGAGCATTTCTTTTAAGAACTAAAGTGGACTTCAGAATGCAGTTCAAAAGGAGTTTACAACGTAACAGTCATGATTCATGTCATCTTCCTTCGTGTAACACATATTTTAAACCAGAAACATATGTATAGAAGCAAACGTACGTTAAAAAATATATAAGATTGGGAATATTTTGACTCAAATTACGAATCCGAAAACAAAGCTGCCACACAAGATATTCGGCACAAGGTTTGCTTTTCAGTCGCTGGGAACAGTTTCGAGTAATCACGAACATGTCCGAACCACCTCTTTACCATTTAGGAGAAACTTGTGTGGAGGACGTCATACATGGCCACACTGCGGTTTATTCAGGAGCAGTCCGGCAATTTCATTTCGCGAACACGACGGTGGTGGCGGTGTCGTCGTCGGCGGCGGCGGCGGGCGGGTAGCGCGCCGCGCGCCTCATGTGTTACACGAGTGATCGATACGCGGTCGGCCGCAGATGTTATCGCGACCGCCGCTGCCGCCACGCGGCCCCGAGAGGCACAGACCGGGCTACGAAGCCCGGCCGCCAACGTCACGGTCTCTGACGCGACGCAGTGAGACCCCTGAAACTCACTCGGAGGTTACTACTGGGGAGTAGTTCAAGATAGCATGGGAATCGTCTTTGTTATGAATACTGTACAGTCAGACGGTTGCGACGAAGACCAAACTGAAAATATATTTTTTTTGTAGGAGAACGCTTTTGTAACCTGTTTGTCTAGAAGGCAGAAGTGTTCTTTATTACGAAAAATCTTGATTTAACGTTCCTAAAAGCACAGTTTTCCTAGCATGTATTCGTTTCACATCGTCAATTATTTAGATCCTGTTGGTCGTCGACACTCATACCCAATATAACAGTAACATCTGACACTAACAAAAATTTAGTGTATTACATATTCAACCCCGCCCCCATAGGGAGTACATGACCTTGACGGTGGTGGTGGGGCTTGTGTACCCCAATGACCCTGAGAGCTATCCCGGCGGTAGCATAACTACCGGTAGGGCCTCCCTTGCCGGACAGGTCGATGGGGAGGGGTCAGACAAAGAAGTACTCCAGAACAGGACCTCAGCAAGACCAGAAGAGGACCAGCAGATTGAGGGGCGGACAGAGCTCCTAGCCGTAGTGAAGGCAATCTGTCTAGGGAAGGAAGCCCGATATAAACCATGCAAGTTGGGAAGCTGTAAGGTGGCAGCCCCACCACCCAACTATATCTGCGCAGCCCTCGTAAGGCGGCCAGATGAATCCTTCATTACTGGAAAACCTCACAGAATTAATATGGCTACCCCAACAGTACGACGAACTAGGCATGAAAAGGACAAACGACTTGGAATTTCGGAACACATTAAAGTAGCCACATGGAACGTGAGAGGAATTGGCATTAGAGAGGCTAAATTAGAAAACATAATTAAAGAAAGAGAGATACAAATCTTGGTGGCAACTGAAACTAAGAAAAAGCTAAAAGGGAAAAAAGAACTAGAAGATTATGTTATGATATACAGTGGTGTACCTCAAAATATTAGGGCAAAAGCTGGTGAAGCAATAATAAAAAAAAAAGTGGAAATCAAGAATAGATAGCTATGCATTCATAAATGAAAAAATAGTTACCTTAAGACTAAAGATCAGTAGAGGATATATGACAATCATCGGAATATATGCTCCAGAAGAAGGAAAACGTGAAGAAACAGAAATATTTTATGATCAGCTGCAAAAACAATTGGAAAAATCCAACAAAAATTTTTATATTATTTTATGTGGGGATTTTAATGCAAGAGTTGGAAATACACCAATTCCAGAAATAATGGGAGATAATGGAGAACATCATCTGAATACCAATGGGAAAGAACTGAGACAATTTGCCACAATGAACCATCTAAAAATCTCCAACACATTTTTTAGAAAACGTGACATCCACAAATACACATGGAGTGCAAGAGGGCTGCGATCAATCATAGATTATTTTTTAATAAATGACAAAATGAGACCACAGATAATATATGTCAATGTATATAGAGGATTTGACATTGCCTCAGACCACTATTTGGTGGTAGCAAAATTAAGAATATGGATGAAATGGAAGTCTCAAAAATCAAGACAAAGAATACAGGAAGAGGTTTACAAAACCTACTTGCTGCAAGAAGAAAGCATTCAGCGTCTATACCAACAAAGACTGCAACATTATCTTCTGGAAACACCGACGGTAGAATGCATAGAAACTGAATGGGATAATGTAAAATTTTGCATAGAAAAAGCAGCATCAGAAGCCATTGGTAAAAAGAAAAAGATAAGATGTAGAAAAGGGTTAAGAGTCTGGAATGATGAAATTCAGACTGCTATAAAAAATAAACAAGAAGCATATTGCCGATGGTTACAGCAAAAAAATGAAGAAACAAGAGAAAACTACACGAAGAAGAGAAATACAGCAACTAAAATTGTGAGAGAGGCTCATACAATCTCTTGGGATAACTTCATTAACCAAATAGAGCAAGATGTACATGGGGGGCAAAATTTTGCACATAAAGTTTTAAAGAACTTCAATAGGTCTGAAAAAAGATGATGCCAGAATAGATGTAATAGAAGACACCGAATGGATAAATCATTACAAGAAGTTATGGTATCAAGAGAACACCGTGCAAACGAACTGGGATAACACAAATCTTACAACTACAGACCTAATTACTATAGAATAATTACAAGAAGCCTTGAAACAGTTAAAGAATAGGAAAGCTTCTGGAATAGATAAAATTAATTCTGAATTACTGAAGTATGGTGGGATGCTGTTACAATGGAGGTTGCTACATATAATAAACACTTGCTGGCAGAAACTCAAGATTCCAAATACCCGGAAAGTAGCAGAAGTAATACCCATCTTTAAAAAGGGAGATAAGAAAGATTGTGAAAATTATAGAGGAATAAGTTTACTCTGCACAATGTATAATGTCTATGCCAGAATAGTGAATGCAAGAATAAAAGCAATATCTGAAGCCTTATTGGGAGAAGAACAAAATGGGTTTCGGAAAGGTAGATCAACCTCCGACAATGTATTCATCCTACAGCAAATTTTAGAGAAAAGGAGAGAATTCAATCTGCCAACACATCTTGCTTTTATAGACTTTGAAAAAGCATTTGATAACATTAATAGGACAAAATTATGGGACATAATGGAAAAACAAGGCTACCCAGCACACAATTGTAAATGTAATGAAAACCATGTATGAAGATTCAAAAATTATAATAAACACCGGAAGAAAGAAGACGGAGGAAATACCTATTAATAAAAGAGTCCGACAAGAGTGTCCAATATCGCCCACGCTTTTTAACATATAAATGACATAATCCAAAAATGGAAGCTTATTATAAAAAAGGAGTAGGTATTACAAAAAATGACTATTTAAATATTTTATTATACGCTGACGACGCCGTAATACTACAAGAAGGAGAGGATGACTTACAGAGATCAGTACACCACTTATTACAATATATGCACGGGATATGACATAAAAATCTCAAAATGGAAGACAAAAGTTATGGCCTTTTGTGGAAAATCACCTGTTAGAACAAAGATTATAGTAGACAACAAAATCATTGAACAAGTGACTTCTTTCAACTATTTAGGGTGTGAAATAGGACATGATGAAGATACCAATAAGAAACTGTCAAAATTTCAATCAGTATGTGGTATAATTCATAGGACAATGAAAAACAAAACAAGGAAAGAGACGAGAATAAAGTTCTATAACACAATGGCCATCCCTGTCCTCCTCTATGGAAGTAAGAGTTGGGTCCCGAAAAAGAGCACTTAGACACAATTACAAAGTGCAGAAATGAAATTTCTTAGAAGAACAAAAGGTTGCACAAGAGAAGATAGATTTAAGAATGATGAAATAAGAGAGGAACTGAATGTGAAGAGCCTCAATGAAAGAATGATGGAGTACAGGAACAAGTGGCTACTACATGTACAAAGGATGGATAACTCTCGTTTACCGAAGTTGGCCTTCCAATATAGACCAGGAGGAAGAAGAGGTATAGAGGCCGAAAAAGAGATGGAGAGAAGTTCTGTGAGGCCGGAAAAGGCAGACGCCTAATCCTGGAAGTGAAGAAGAAGAAGACATATTCAAAAACCGGATCGAACTAAATCTTTTAATAACAGTTAACATCCCACAAACTGATTAATGTAGAGACAATGCATAAATGTGGTCGGTGGTATAAATCTAACTTTTTAATATTATTATTCAAATTGACGCCTGGGTTTGTATTGGTCTATGTATTTTTCTCTTAGCATAATTAGCACAACATAGGAAATCAGTGTATCTATTCCGTAATGTCTATTAAAATGATTTATTAATATATTCAATTATACTGGATGGACAAAAAGTCACTGCCCATTGTGAAAAAAATAAAATAACGTTGGTTACGATAGGTTTTAATACGTAACTTTGGTTTGTTTATGATTCTTTCTTATGGTGACATTAGACTGCAGTGTATTAAATAAAACGGCTGAAGTTCAGTTGCCACTGTTGCTTCAGAGTTGTAGTGTCAAATGTATAATAATGTAGCTATAATTTAATGTAATTAGTGAGTGGTATAAAGAATTCAATACCGTTCAACAATCATATAAGGCAGTCAACAATTTATGAAAGCGTTTTGAGGTTATTGGAAATGCAGCAGATTGCCCAGGGTCAGATAGGCCATCATTAAGTATTGAAACAAAGTCGAAAGTTTTACAAGCGGTTATCGAGTCCCAAAACATCGTAGACTCTCTTGTGATGTTGCAAGAACGTCAGTTTCTTCTTTTGGGGCTACGTAAAAGATAAAGTCTATGATACAAAACCGTATACAATTGAGGACTTTATTGAAACAATTCAAAATGCTGCTTGAGGAAATCGATGCAAATACAAGATTGTGCAAACAAGTATGCCTAAGCGATCTAGATAGATTGCGGAAATGTATTGAAAATGATGTAAGGCAGTTTTAGAAACAATGATATCAATAAACATGTACCTTCAATGAAGAGCTAATTCAATCTGTGATACGATACTTGCTTTTTATATTTTAATATCTTTCCTACCAATTTTCAATACATCTGCAATGGGTAGTGACTTCTGACACAACTTTTATTTTCTAAAATGTGACTTAATTGTTATTAAAGACTTTATTTCCATTACTGACTACAAGTAATTTTCATCTACACTACAATTTTTCTAATTTCTGCAAAAAAATGAGTAAAAGATAATTAGAGACGAATGAAATGAAACGTAAATTTCGCACAAATTCCATGCATGCACGCACACAAAGAAACGGAAAATTCGTAGAGTTAAGGGTGATTCGGAGAGTTCGTAGTTTGGAGATTAGCTGGGATCAAAATAGATCAGCGCCAGAGAGTACAAAGAAGTGGGCTAGTTTTGAATGTAACACAAAATATTGTTTTCCGAAATAAAAACAAAAAGCTTTGGAAATATATCGCTTGACATGGCTTTTGATTATTCGCCGACCACGCAGAGGATGTGCGGACATTTTACGACCAATAAATAGCGTGCAATTTATCAACCGATATGTTACGGATGCCATTTTCGCTTGAACCTTTGAATCGGCTTCCCGCTCCCCTGCTCAAAGCATACGCACACTCGGAACTTCCCACGAAGTAAAGAGGCAACCAACCACAAGACCCAATTGTGCAAGTGACGTCAAAAGACAATCATTCGTTCACTTCTCTGACCGTTCTGGAAAACTGAGCACATTCGTATGCGGGCCCATACCTCCTCCACACGAGACCAAATAAAAAATGAGATGTTCCCCATGGGTGCACTACGGACCGCAAACACCCTCGGCCCAACTCGTGCCTGTTGTCACGGCGTTTCAACTGAACGCTCTTACGTTAAATGAAAGCGCGAATCGAGAAGTGGTGAACTGTTCTATCAGGGATTCTAGATATTCATTTGTAGGGTTTACAAAGATATATCACGTAAATGACCAGCTGCCGCAATATATTACTTTACCAATGCATAAAGAGAAACTAAAAAGGCTCTGTATAAATCACATATGAAATTAAATAGCATGCGATGTTTATTATTTTTAAACATTTCGCAATATATTAATTTTTAATTACGAAAAACTGAAAGAAAAAATGTCCCCGATACTTTCTAGTGCAAAAAGAATTATTTTTGCACTAGCGATAGCTTACTTTATCAATGCAAAAGGAGAAGCTATAAAGGCTCTATATAAGTCACATTTGAAATGAAATAACATGCTATGTTGATCGTTTTTAAACATTTCGCAATATATTCCGTTTTAATGACGAGAAACTGAAAAACAATGTTCCCATATTTTCTACTGCAAACATATTTTGTTTTCTGATTAATACACCTAGAAAATATACGGCTGTGCAGTTCACTTTATTGTCATTCAACATAATGAAATGTAAAGTTTTATTTAACGCAAAAGTAAGTGCGCATATCTTTTCAATTTACCCTCACGGCTTAAAAGACACTATTCTCAGGTTAATAGAATTTTACGATTGTGCACACTATGTACCTCAACACGAAAGCATCGCAAAACTTATTTCCTGAGGAACGGGTAAAAGAAATACAACCTAATGGACATCCTGGAGAGCATGCTTTCTCAACGTCTCTCTCGCTCGCTACCTGAGCACAGCTGAGTGCAGCGGGATGCCTATCCTGATTATAAGGCGCGTTGCGGAGAGGAGTGGCTCACTCCACGCTCCAGCGACATGCAGAGTGAGTGCATGCCTTCGCTTTGGAGATGCGAGAAGAAAAAGCACGCAGAAAAAAAGGGCCTCGGTAAATCTTATCTCCTTCCCGATAGTGTCTGTGAAAGTGAAGATTCTTGTAAGTTCCTTTTCGTTTAGGAATTTCCGAGAAACACGAACTACGAGGAGAAAAGGTGAACTTTTCGGTTTCAAATCCGTTGTAGTTAAGGTAATATAGTTTGGATTGACATCGTAATACATAATAATTGCAGAAGTTTTAAATGAAGACGCATGATAAAAATATTATTTCTGTATTACATGATTACAGATTCACACTATTAGTATTTCAGGGATTAAATCTTACACTATGAAAGGAACGGTGGCTTCGGACTTGACACTTTCAAAAAACATTAAATTTATCAAGACAATATGCAATTTACTCCAGTTTCCTCTATTTGACAAAAGTTGATTTTCAACGCACGAAGTAAAACAACAAAAAAACGGGGGAGGGTGCAAAGAATGACGCAAGTCACATATTAAGCAACAAATTAAATCCTTTCCTGTTTTGACGCAGAACGTTGACCAAAGACAAATGACTTAGTGGTCGAAGCCATGAAGACCGCCAGTGTACGGTCAGCGACGTGCAAAGACGTGTCAAGCGCAGATAAAGCACCAGGAGCGTCTGCCGTATATGCTAAAGCATCACATCCCTCCCCCTCACCTGCCTTCAGCAGAGCCCACCACCCCATCCACTCAGGCTGCAGCCGAGGGACTTAATCTTAATCACGGCCATCACCCCGGCACGCGTGAGCTCTCACGACGCGGTAGCACAAAAATCCTCGCGCTTGCACGCACAAAAGGAGCACCAGAGAGAAAGCAAAACTCCGAAACACGACGGCAAGAGGAAAAAGGAAAGGACAATACAAATGCGTGCGAAAAGACAAATCGTAAATATAGTGTAGAAATATACACAAAATACAGTCCATTTCGCGACGCGCGACGTCACATAAATTTAAATTAGGTCTCAAGGAATGGTTTTCTTACGGGCGGGACCGCGATGCAAATGGGGAGAGTGGAACTTTAACGCCTCCGATGCTTTAAATCTCACTTTCTTCCCCTCCTTTCGCACGCCGCTTTCAATGCCACCATTCAAACGGCGTTATTACAACGCGCGTCGCGCGCGAGACGTCACCGTCTGCTTGACTGCGTGGCAGCGCTCCGCCGAGCCGCGTCGCGTCGCGCTTCTGCATTCCATTTCCATTAGGGGCGAGCGTAGTTTTCTCGCGAAAATCGCGTTTCGACAGCACCGGGCAGCGCGTCTCATTCCCCTATTCTGCTAACAAAGATAAGGCAATTTACTGTGCGGCTTAGGATGCGAATGAGTGGCGGCGAAGTCCAGAGATTCATCGAGTAGCTTGTCACGATTAGCTCTTCTACAATTTACCCGTGCTCGCCTTTCCTCTTGCTTTTACTTAATTTCTTTCTACATTTTTGTATTTAATGTGTGTTATACCTTATGACAAAAAATAATAGTATGATTTTATTCGAGGTGTTATTTTTAATTAAAAATTCACTGTATGAAAATGTAACCATCAATTTTCAAAGATAATTTAATTGCTAAGAAGACATTACAGACATATTGCGAATGATTGTGAAACGAGAGAGAGAGAAACAGAGATGAACAGGTCTTTATTCACTCACAACTACTTGCAAAATTACACTCAAATATTTAAAACACTGGTATGGGTACGGTAGTCACATTAGGTGCAAAACCCCTAATCCATTCATGTAGATCCAACGTTCACCTTAGAATATGAATGTGCATGTTTGCAAGGTGCAGCCGCAGCAGACAACTTCCAGCAGAGGAGCGGGCGACAGCGCGCACATGAATCATCGCCGGTGCAAACCGTACGCTCGCGTTCTGCCCTCGCTGTTTCCCCTACCCTCCGCCGCTCCGCGCCAGCATCTTTCCCGAATTCCCACTGCGCGGGAGATTGACGAGCGGCGCGCAGCCCGACTCGCGCAGCGCGACCTCGTCCTTCACGAGAAGCCGTTCGTCTCGCGACAAGCTCTAACTTTTCGCCGCCGCCGCCAGCACCGACTCAGCCGTTCCCGCCATTCTCGCGGTTTTCACTTCGCTGCACCCACCCACGCCGTCTCCGCAGCCCTACATGTACGTCTACCACTGCCGTCGGTATCGTTTCAACCATCGTAGGCGACACCAGTCCACTCCTCTTTTACCTCCAGGCCCCGATAAAAGTGCACGAAACGTCACTCGCCTGAAAGTTCCTCCAACTCATTTCTGAAGTCTCAGTATCAAGGAAATCATTGTCGTCATCTATTATCAGAAGTCGCTACACAGTGAGAAGCGTATGGAAGTTTCCCTTCCCTTGATTTGCCACCTAACTAGCAAATCTTCCAATACAAAGGAGCTTGTCCAATAATCCTTCGAGTTTCCACCAGTGTTCACTCGTGCTGGCCTTCCCATCAGCATTACCACTCCCATATGTCACAAGCTAAGTGGTTCCTCTCCCTGCCTAAACGCCACCTCTTGCTACAGCAGCAGCCCTTTCTCAGCCCAGGGATCCCTCCGCCCTCGTCGCCGCAGTATTTGCGCCCGCATTCAGGCGCCGACGAGCGCCCGAGCCAGCCTATGCTAACGGCGCACGCGTGCTTATGAAAACGTCAAACTGCTGGAGAGTGTTTACATTTCGTTACGAACACCGGCTGGAGGAAGTGCGAGCAAAACTATTATGTCTCCTCGGTGGCGGCGAAAGGAGGAACAGGACTAAAGGGAAATAAGTGAAGAGAGAAAACGAAGAGTAGGAATACAGAGGAGAAAACGAGGATACAGATGGTGGTGCCAGCGAAAGAAAACTGCATCAGGAAGACGAAATACACAATAAACTTTTAAAGACGTACAAGCTAAGGAGTCGAGACAACTGACGGCGAAAGCCAATATATAACAAGAATGAACAGAGTTAAGGAAACTAGGGGTAGTGTAAGAGGCAGAGACTGAAGGGAAGAAAATCGTAACAATAGAAGGGCCTCAAGAATGAAATCGAGAGAAGTGTAATGGAAAAATAACAGCTGAAGCCACAAGACAAAAAAATTGTGTAGTGTATGTTCGCAAGATTTAAGCTGAGCTGAATTCATTTCAGGCAGCAAGGAATGGAATAAAGAATCAAAATTCTGCGCACTTAGGCACGCAGAAATGGGTGGCAAATGTTTCGGAGAAAATCTAAAAACAAGAAAAACAGTGCGGCAAGAGCGCGCAGAAGAGCGTCCTTCACGAAGGGAAGGGTGTACAAGAAGGTACTGCAATATTTGCGTGGCCGCTACGTTGTAGACAGGAGATCAGCTCTCTTTACTTCACGCTTCAGGCACTTTTTTAATGCATCCCATAATTCATTTATCGTGCACTACATTCACCCAGATCTCTTTCCTAGGAACGTTGAGTTAGTGGGCCTGTAGGCTACGAAAATGGCGGGGAACAAAGGCGGATCGGGGAGAGGCATGAGGAGAAGGGGATGGAGCGACGATTGTGGAGGTGGCAAGGACACGAGCGACAGAACGTGCCGGAGCCAGGCGCAGGATGGAGCGGAACGGGGCGGGGCGATGTAGGAGGAGTGGGACGGAGAGGAATGGGGCGTGGTGGTCTGGGGTGGGGCGGAGTAGAAGCAGTGGGAAGGGAGGAGAGGAACAGAGGAAGTGGCAGTGGCGGAGAGGGGCGGACAGAGACGAAGACGGTGCGGTGGGGGCGGGGGCGGCGGCGACCGCGGCTGCGCCCCAGCTGTGCCGCGCCCCCTCAAGGGGTTGCGGCCCGGCGGAGGCGCCGAGGGAGGGCGCGGGCGCCGCGGGGCGCGGCCGAGGGTGAGTTAGAGCGACGTTCCACGTGTCGGGCGCCGGCGCTGGCTTACCCGCGGGGGCGCGCAGTGAGGGCGGGGGAAGAGATCCAACCGGCTGGGTAGGCGGCGTCGCCATCGAGCCCGGTCGGCGCGGGGCAGCAAGACGCGCCGCGGAGCCGAGCGAGCAGAGAATCCGAGGCGCGGCCACGGTCGTGAATGGGAGGGATTTGAAACACTTCTGCACGACAGCTCCGAGCGGACAAAGAACCTCGACAAAGGGCGGCGGCGGCGCGGGGTGGCTTGTGAGAGAGGACCGCATCTTGTAAATCGCGAGGAGGGAGGGAGAGCGGAGCGCGATGGGAGGATGGGTGGAGAGCAAAGTGTGGCGGGTAGGAAGAAGGAAGGGGATATTGCAGTGAAGTGCAGACGAGAGGTGAACGAAACAGAAGGAAGAAGTGTATTAAAAAACTAGTCAAAAATGGGAGGGGGTAGTTCACAAGTCAAGTAGAAAAGGCTAAGAGAAGCACTTCACGAAAACAGGTGTGCATGGCCTTGCGAAACTTCAAGAAGAGAGGTTATGAGAGCAAAAGAGTGTCATGGGCATGGTCATCGCAGAGGAGAATTCGGATAGAATGATTGACGGTGCAAGACACAGCGATGCGCGTCTCGGGAGACCATGGAGCTGAAGAAGGGAAGTACTGGAGTGAAGAGGTGGCGCGGGGGAGTCGGCGCGAAGTGCGAGAACGAGCCCTGGCGGCTGGGTTGCGTCACCAGGCGCGGGGGTCCGGGGGGACGCGGCAGAGACGGCGCATACAGATGCCTCGGCAATAAGCAGAACAACGCGCAGCTCTACCGCCGCTAAGAACTCCTAGCGCACAAATGTCGCTGTTGCCTCTTCGCAATGTCAAGCTTGGGATTTGCCGGTGGCGCGCTGCTTTTGCTACTTTCCAACTGCGTGCGATTTGCAGGTGCAAGTCGCTCAGGAATCTAAAAAGTCCTTGTGTTGGAACATGAAGTGCAATAGGAAGTCCAAAGTACTCAAATTTCTCCTTGGAGTTAACTTTCCCATGCAACCTCTTTTAACACACCGCTTTGCTGTTGTATGCAAGGGCATGTGCCTACAGTACGGCCGCAGTATTTACCGACAGCGAACGAGGCACGGCTTTCGCAGCAGGAAGCGAACGACCGGAGCGGTAATACAGCATGACAGGTGAACCATTAACATTGGAAACACGACAGTAACTACGGTCGCGCCCGTCCCTGCGCCGTGGAGACGGGGGTGAAACATCGGCGCGGGGCAGCGGGCGGAAGACGAAGTCCGCCGTGTGACTGGCGGAGCGCGTGGGAGCGGGAGGCCGGCGAGGGAGGGAGGGGGCGGAGAACGTTAATAAATTATTCAGGCGGTGATTCGCATTCGGTGGGCGTGAAATGGCTAAACGGTGCTCGATGATTATCCGCGCTTGGAACACGCGCAGTACCGCGCCACGCCCTGGACGCGACCGCCGGCCTCGCCCCGTGGGAGGACGGGGATGAAGGAAAAGCGGATGCATACGAAGGCGAAAACAGAGTGAAGGGGAACACACACACCGACGAGAACAATAGTGAAGCCGAGAACGAGGAAAGGGGCCGAAGCGAGTTTGGGCGAAAAGTGAAATAATGGCAACGGGGTTAATCAAGAAGTAACCTGGCCTGGATAACACGCAAGAAGCAAACATTAGATGCATAAGATTAAGGAGAAAATAAAACAAAAGAAAGAAGCTCTTGAAAAAATAAGAGTGTAGAGCTGATGCACGCCAAGGGGCGGGACTGAAACATTTTGCAAAAGGTTACAAACCTGAAGGAATTCTATTTAGAACCTTTACGAGAGATGTAGAGTTCGACTTGAAACCGGATCCTTCTGTTGGCTGCAGCGCTGAGGTAAAGTTTCCTTCGGAATTGGCAACTGCCCAAATAGGACGTGGAGCTACAAGTAGGGCAGCCATTTATACTAAAAGAATGCAAAATATTATTTATCGACAAAATGAATGAATGGCGTCCTTATGTGTATATTTTGTTGACATTCTTGAGTTTTGGTATTACAATTGCTGCAGAAATGTGATACATATTTTTCACTGTAAATTTAAAAAAAGTAGTGAGTGAATCTGATCAAGTAAAATATGAATGATAAAAACGCACCTCAAAAGCGTCTGCATGAAAATATAAATGAGGACTCGGCTCATCGGTTCTCAAACATCACAAATGATAAAAGCCAATGATTGATTACTCAATGTAATCGAACCACTAGTCGTCACTGTTTACCTATTGTATGAAAGTTAATTCCTCTTTCTCTGGCGTTTTTTTTCTTTGTTATGACATCCACGTATGCGCAGTTCTGTCGGAGTTCCATCTACATTGTAGAACTGGGTAATAGGGGAATGAGACCGAATAATACCTGCCATAAGAATGGGAGGAGATAGGCAAGGAATGAGAGAATCGCGCCCATTCCTTTGTTCATGTTCTACATGGGAACTATCCATCAATCAGGATTTAATAGGAAGAAACCACGGAAATTTCCTATCAGAGACCTCAAAACCTCTCATTCAGGTATTACAAAGTCGACTCAGCTGCTTAGCTGGAGTTCACAATCCCACAACCGTCGGGACTCGAACTTCTTTTGATCTTTGACGTTTCACTTGTGGAATCGAAACTAATGCCATGTCATACGGTTCAGAAATTGTACATTATGAAACGATGATAAATATTACTGATGGGTATTAATATGCTCGTATGAAGTTTACGATACTCGCTCGTATCGTGATATTATTTCACCCTCGTGTATAAATACCCATCGAGTTTCATACAGTACCTTTTCTACGACTAATGTTGGCTGTAGTACGTTACATTTTACAATGACAGCATAAGAAGCCATGGGACATAGTGTTCAGCCAATGCCACCTAGCTGTCATTCACCCACGTCTCCCACGTGGCACTGGTTATGAATAATAAGCACGGTCTGATTTCACAAGAGCCGAACACAAGTCACGTAAGACTCAATTTTTGAAGGAAATGTCATGAAAGTTGTGTGTGTCTGTGTGTGTGTTTATGTGGGCGCGCGCGCTTATTTACCAGCTTAATAAGTAATAAAAGTCCTCGTAGGGGGATTCAGTATTCTGATTTTCTCCTGAGATTTTAATACAGGGGAGGTCATGTGCGGTTTACCGTCGCCACCTGACAGCGCAGTTATACACAAAATACAACGAAACATAAGAGAACGACGGCCGATAGATTACTTCTCAACTGTAAGATTCTCCGTGATTGGTAAAACACCTGTACTATAATGAAGCTGTATTGGAATGACTATCATTAGGCTACGGGCTGCAGTCATGTAATCCATATCTGTAAAGAGGCAAGGGCATTGCGTTACAACGCGATAATCTCTGAATGTACTGAATCACTATCGATGAAACCATTGTGCTAGATTCTTTTGAAGGTCAGGTGTACTGAAGGCTACGGTTTACAACCATAAATCTTTACAAAAAAATATTTTTTCTAGTTTTTTCGTCTAGCATTACACAACAGATTCAAGAGTGCATCAATGTGAAATTTTCCGTGAAGAACATAGTTTTCTCTTGTACGGAATTTTCGGTTATTGGTAATAATACATATAACATTAGTATGAATATAAAAAGTACGTAAATTCATGTATTTTTATGTTCATAAAAATTACTAAGTAATTTTCAGATTTTAACTATAACATTCAAATTTTAACTTAATTTTCAATTGATTCGAAAGAATGGAAATTTACAAATACTGTTTTATGAAAATAGTTTAACACGCTGGGCAGAATTTGATAACAGAATACTGAATGATTAAGTGAAAGAAAATAATAGTATGCATTCAAATGTGAATGAATTCTGTAATAAAATAATATTAAAATTATGTTAGTTACATAAAACTGATCCTTTTCTTCTCTCTAAACAAATGGATAATAAATAGTCCGGGCAACGCATGGTATTCTGCTAGTATGGAAATAATACAATTGGAATAGAAGAAACAAATAGTACTTCATAAAATTGTTAAGTACGTGTAGAAGACAAAAGATACTTCGCATTGGGATACTTTTAATAGACGATCTGAATACGAACTTTTACAGTGACAGATTCTTTATCTTCCCAGTTACGGCGACGAGAAAAAAAAAACAAATAAAAAATTTTAAAGAAATAAAAAAAAAACAACAAATGCAGTAGACTTCTACGATACAACGACTTCAACGGCGAAGGTCTCAGTTTATAAACAACCTATTATTACCCAGTTTCCCTAGCCTTCGACTTTCTTAGAGAGAATACACGTTGGTGCCTGTTGCAGAAGATATGAAGGTAATTTCGCGCTGAGACGTGACAGAAAGCACCCTTTAGAAAGGCAGAGAAAAGTCTGAGTTCGTGGAGCAATTTTCACGCTGGCGCACGACCAGCATGCCCGTTCGGGACAGTTCTTGTGACCTTTCTCGGTAACAACTCGTTCGCAGAACAGAGATGCGGGCTATAGCTAACGCCGCTGAATCGCCTGGCTTGGAAGAGCAGTAACTTGACAGCAGGGAGTTCTGATTAAAATCATGTCTTCAGACATCCAATGTCTTAGTTGTATGATGTTGCTGATTATTCACAATAAGGTTAAATGAAAGCAAACATGACACTGGTAAATAAAACAAACTAGTATTAAATTAAGCAATGTATCACAACTTTATTTAAAGAATACCTTTAAAAATTTTGACCCAGTAAAAACTCCTATTCCTATTCAAATGACCAGGCCAATAGTAAGACGTTCAACACATCACAAGAACAGTGTATTATGTACGATATATCGGCTTTAAAGTATGAAGAATTTCAGATGTTTTTATGCATGAATATCTGCAAAAACTACTTTATTTGTTATTCATAATTAGCCTTAGCACAATGCTAAGAGCAAACGAACAAAGCACAAAGCAAGTTTAAAGCTATCTTCATCTACGAGCACAATGTCTACCGACAGAACAAGTACGAACAATATCATATACCTCCATGCCAGAGACACAGATTTCAACTTAAGTAGCCCGAAAACACAGCCATCCCGAAGCAATCATAAAAACATGGGCGATCGTTCTCTTTTAGGCCTGAGATCTGTTCCCATGAGGTCGAAATGGAAAGCTGTAGGCGATTTGAAAACATAAATGCGAGCGCCTCAACCTCTCAGCGGGGCGCATTAGGGAGAACGCACACGAAATGAGGGAGGCGGCCTCACCGAAGAGATGATCCTGCGCGACGGGACGCATCTCGACGGTGTTTGTGGTGTTGGAGGTGGGGAAGGGAGTCGTGAGGAGGGGACGGGAGGAAGAGACAGGAAGGAAAGGGAGGAGAGGGAGAATCGGAAAATATTTGGAATGGAGGGGAAGAAGAGACGGGGAACAGAGAAAAGCAAGAAGCCGGAAACGAAGATGAGCGAAACGGTGGGGGAAAGGAAAAAAGGGGAGGGTGGAGAAGGTGAAGGTGGGGAGGTGATTTAATGGAGCGCTATATGAGAAGGATCGTGGCGGAGTGAAGCTGAAGAAAGGCAGATGGAAGAAGGGAGGAAAGTGTGAACCGAAGGGTGTGTATGTGTGTGTGTGTGTGTGAGTGAGAGAGAGAGTGTAGGAGTGGGGGGAGGTCAGCTGGGCGGCTACGAAGAGGTGAAATGAAATAAGGAGCAAATTGTGGTAGACTTCTTCGAGAATTACGCTTAATTTCAGTTCAAGTGGCTCATTTTTACGTTTACAGAGCTTCATATTCTACGCGCATCTATTTGCAATTAAGAAGATGAAACACAAAACATATTAAATAATAATGTAGAGTATATAAAATATGTGTCGTTTTATATATATGCCGAGGTATACGGAAGGTATATCTCTCATTTTACACTACAGTTATAATATCATTCCTTTTCGAGTCAATTTATTTATTGGAGTTTAGGGGCCTTTAAAAAGCTAAGGCTATTGGTGTCCGCTGGTGATGAGCTAATGAGTATTGAATAATGGTGGAATGAGAGGCAGGAGAAATGAGAGAACCTTGAGAAGACAGCGAGAACTCGCTGTGTCACCACAAATTCCACAAGATAAAAAAACAGATTATTGTGGTAAAGAAATATCCGAGTAACGCTGGGAATGTAACCTAGTTGTGAAGAAATGAAGGAGTCAA
Organism: Acheta domesticus; assembly: GCA_031308135.1. Classification (NCBI taxonomy): domain Eukaryota; kingdom Metazoa; phylum Arthropoda; class Insecta; order Orthoptera; family Gryllidae; genus Acheta; species Acheta domesticus. Next base: position 137,833,341 of record JAHLJT010000631.1, read on the forward strand.
TTACAGTTACAAAGACATGCTTCCAATCACGATAACATTTTCCATCGCTCCCACTAATTTGTTTTACTTGATGTCTCGCAGCATCCACTTGCATCATGCAAGTGATAGTAAAAATTATAATTATTTAATATTATATTTTCTCCATTTTCGATTGGGTAATATTAAGAATGAATTCTTTATAAAAATGAACATTGCATTCTTCAATAAATATCACAAGAGCGTGCAGCACTTGGTGGCACCAGGTAAGAAGTTAGCCGCAGAGAAGATAAAGACAGACATTCCTACCTCCCCTCTCACGAAACCACCTACAGCTACCTCCAACTCTCCCTTCACACCTCGCGCCGAATTCCACACACTACCGCTGATCTTTGGAGTCACTCCTGTATTTCCCGGCGGACCCGTTCTCCGCGGCGGCGCTATCTCGACGCCGGAAATAGAACCGCACGCGCGGGAGAAGAAAGGGGGAAGAACAAAAATTCCCTCCCGCGCGCACAACAGCAATTCACCAAAACACAGACGCCTTTCAATTTTCTCGTCCGCGACCAAACTTCATTCATAGTCAATGCCGTAATCAAACTCGTCGAGCTTTGATGCGGAATTTGTACGCGTCCCGGATCACACGACGTCTGACGGGGAGATGCGACGCGGGGAATGGAGTTGGAACGTGGGACCTCTGGAGAGCTATGGCGCACTCAACGCGATGCGAAATTTATTGTGTGAGTGAGCTTCTTTCATGCGCGAGGAAATACGGCGCAAAAAATACGTCGACCGGATCAAAAGTTGTGAGGGGAGGCCACGCACACATGTGTATCCGGGAAAGATTATGAAAGGCCCGCCTTGGCTGAAAATAAGCTTTCAAAACCGTCTCTGAGCTTTCAGCCCTTCCGTCTTTATGGAGAAGCAGCACGCATCCCCAACTGCCGTGACTTCAATCGATAAACAGATGAAAGGGAACGACAATGAGAATTTTTATGCATTGGTCGGGGAGGAAACTACGTACTCAACTTCGTTGGTATAGCTCAGAAATCGAAAGGCCTTATTTGAAATGCTCACGATATATTTGGGAAGAATGGGAAACATGCATGCCTCAAATATCACTCCAGAAACTTCTTGAAAAGTACGGTCTCAGGGAAGAAGTGGAAACAAAAATGCATAGAATAGTTTTATGCGATAGGTAGGTGATATGGCAAAATTAAGAAGGCATTCGAATACATTGCTACAATTAACTAAAGGTCTTCCGGCGGGCAAAATAATTGCCTTAATTTCGCCATATACTGAAAACATAATATCACTATTCGTGGAACTCAGTTTTAATAGGTGAACAATTTTCACTTCGTCTTATTCCACTTCGAGATCATTCACAGGAACGTTCTTGTAAATGCCGCGAGCAAACCGGAAACCGTCAAAAGAAACAAACAATAAAAGAAAACTCACAACAGAGTCTCTGAATTAATTATCCTCAAGATACACGAGAACGGCGTTTCCTTTGAAGAAAGATTGAGCACCGGGACGCATCTGCGGAATGAGTCGGCCCGAAACGACCGCTGGTGACGCGATCGCATCGTCGGGCGCAGGGCGGGCGAGCGAGCCGGGGGACGCCAACAGGAATGCGGCACATTTTTCGCCGAAAAGAAAACACGCGATATCGCGCTCGCGGCGGCCAAAGCCGAAGAGCGCATGCACGCACGCACCGGACTGCCCGCTCCCCTCTCCCACGCACGCAGGCCTGGCACGCCTCGGCGATTGGCGCGCCTCACCGCGGACGGGCCCGGAATGACGAAGGGCCTTCGAATATCGGAAAGCGATCGCGCGTCGAAACCCGCGCGGACAAACAGCGGCCGCGCGCAGTCGGGGAGGAAGGGAGGGGGGGAGGATGCTGAGGCGGCGCGGCGGGCGATCCCCGAGGCGGCAGCCGACGGTGGTCGCGCGGACGGACCGCCTCCGCCGCCACCCCTCTGTCAACACGCCCGAGTTTAGCTCCCCTTTAAAGCGGAGAGCCCAACAGTTGTCTCTCGTTTCCACATGAAGTCCGTGGCACAAGGGGAAGAAAAAATAAGAACCACCCCGCTCCGCGCCGCGCGCATGCGGAGGGCGGCGGCTGGCAGGAGGGGCCGGAGACAGAGGAACCGGGAATAAAAGAACAAATCGAGGACAAAGAGCCTGAGGAGAGAAAGAGGACAAGTGCGGGGCGAGACGGGGCGAGAGGAAGCGCCTGAGGACGTGCGGATGCGCCGAGAAGAAAGAGCCAGCGAAGATGTAATCAAGCCCCGAGTACAGTTCGAAAGTGGAAAACTTGAGACAACAGAGCAATCAACTTAGAGTACATCCTTTAAAGTTTTCTGGTCTAAGTATTAAGACTTCAGATTTACTCTCTTCTCTACTTCAGTCATAGATATTGAAGGGTGTGCTTCACTGTGATATTCTCAAAAAATTAATCACACCCCACAATTCAATTTTAACACGCTAGGTCGAACTCCGACGAGGTCTTATTAAAGAATGAGGCACGTCCAATGCGGCGGACGAGAGAGAAGGTTCTTTAATTTGTAATCTGAGCACTTAAAACGTCATTAGTCAGAGGAAGTCCACAATTTGGATGCAATATCACAGAATTTGCTTCTTTTTTATTCTCGAGAAAGATGGATAATCATTACTTTTGCTTGTTATTACATGGAAGGATCTCCAAACTCTGCCTCCAATCCGGATCCCGACGATCGTTTGAGAGTTTGAAAGGAAAACGACCCATCGCATTCCAAGAACGTAAACAAGCACAAAACAGAAAGACACTTTTTTCTGAGCTCCAGAAAATATATATCTTGCGATGCTTCAAAAAGCAATACACTGGCCGAAGGTATGCAAGATGAACTATCAATATATGATTTTTTACGGAAATGGAAACATTATCACATATTCATTGAGTCATTTCATATGTGAAAAGTATAACACTAGTGTGTTCCACATAATAATAGCAATTGAGTCATTCCATGTCAAATCGGCTGTGGCAGAACGGTTTTAGAATCCAACCAAAGTTATTTCAGTTACTAATTCATATTGCGGATTAACACTGGCAAAATATTTTGTTCTAAGTCTAACTCGTTTCTGTGATATATACGTTTTTATACAGCACTTTATCCGTGGACGTTGGTGAATGATCATTCGAAAGAAAAAAAATCATAGTTAATAAATCGAGATTTCTTCACGGAAGTTTGTAACAACGTAAGAAATGCTGGTGAGCATAAAAGTAATATTTTTACTTTTAAATGAAAATAAATCTACTTATATCACAAAATGGCTGCATTCTATTGTACTGTATAGAAGACAAGGGCAAGAGGTATGAATGACGAAGTTTTACCAGCATCTACCTTCAATTAATAAGCTGTTTATCGTTTCATAGGTGTGCTTAAAGCTTCGACACACCTTCAGCACAACCTTCTGAACTATGTAGAACGAGAAAATATGTACAAACTAATGTGCAGCAACGAAATGTTTGTCAAGAAAATGAGAAACTTTTTTTATTTAAATAAGGAGGCGACTGCGGTGCGCGTGTGTGATTATACCTGAAATGACACCTTCTGTATTTGTACCAAACACTCGTGACAAAACGCAAGTATCAAAAGTTAAATTCTAATAACGAATAATTTCTTGATGATAGATGTTACAACACAGCAAGTGTTATAATATTTCCATATTCCCCGTCTTTCGCGCGAAAAGCAGGGTCGTTAAATGTACGATAAATTACAAACCAGGACCATTCTGTGACTACACTCAACTTAATCACATTAAATGTTCTTAGTCTGCGCAAAAAAGATCAAATCGTACTACATTCAGTCGCCTGTCTGTCATGTTAAAAGCACAAATAAGACACAGCTTCAGAAATAAAATTCCGACCTACAGCTGTTTGGTGTGCCACCGTCGACCGACAAAATATCCCCCAACTTTTAATAACGAGGTGAATTTACGGAATATTTTACAGCAGTTTTATCTAAGAAAATGTGGTTTCGAATAGAAAGTATGACGCAAACTGTTTTCTCAATACTGAATTTATTTATCCGAAATATGTGACGTTAGCGTTCACTAAAGCAGGCGAAATTAAAATGTAATTAACATAGTATTTAATAGTGCATACAGAAGTGTTCTACGTTTATGACATAGATTTGGTCATAGAGAGCGACCACTGCTTCAGCATGAAAGTCGTGACACTCAATATAGATACTGTTAACGAAACGAAAAATATGAAAGTAATATAATTGCAAACGTCGCGCTTGCTTCCAAAAACATTCCAAACATTATACTTTATTTCTCATGCAGTCTCGAAATCAATACCCCAGAAAAATTATAGTAGAACCCCATGAGAAGAGAACCCGCTTGTACGAGACGTCATGGGCTGTCCCGTGTCCCATTATATAAATTATTGGCATGTCAGAGACCCGTCTAACAATATATAGTAACGCGTCCCGCTTATAGTAAACAGCATATTCATTTCACAGAATTTCCACCCCGCGCTTCAGAAGACGAAACTGCAAATTTTTGCACACGCTGAACGGGATAATTCATTGTTGCTTTCTTTCTTTCGCACCCTTGACAAAATCTTTAGAAGAGAATTGGATGAGATTCCTTGAAGCGGAAATATCCTTCCAGAAATAAATGTACTCATTAGTCAAAAGTAAAAATCTCGCTTCAATTTTTTCTATGTATTGTTTTGTGAAAGTCTCTAAGACATGCGGCCTCCAAAGAAATATCATTCACGCAAATGCCTTGATTGTATTAATGTGAACGGGAACAACTGGAGCCGCGTAATTGAACAAGGGATTAAGGATCATTTTAAGGGTTCTTGTACCATGTATTGACCTTTTCATCACCTGGTGATGATCTGGTAAACACTACTGATTGTGTGGACAGAGAAATTTTAATGTACAATTTTATTTGTTGAAACTTTTAATTCTAAACCTCTAAATGAAAGTTATTGCCAGCGTAAAAAAAAACAAACTTGACCATACGTCACGACAAGAACAATAAAATTCTGTACTCCATTTTACAGCTTCACAATGGCAAAGTCCAATTTGAGGATGTTTTGTAGGACAGCATTTTGAAAAAGTGGAGATGTCTAACAATGAAGTGCAAATAGGTTATTTTTTCATAAAATTATTTCTAAAAATTAGATTTAAAAACAATTTTAATATGTTGTAGATATAACATTAGAAAGTTCGGACGTATATGTCAAAAGACCAATTTCGGCAAAAATGCCCGATAAAACCATGTCATTCTGACACAGCGGTATGTCTCTTATAACACGGTTCTTTAGCAGAAAATATTTACGAAATATGCACAATACAAGTTACGAGTACCTAAATATAAAAATAGCTGTTTATCTACATACAGCGAGAAAAAATGGGAAAAAAACCTGCAAATATAATCAAATCAAAACTCCTTTTTTTTACCCACAAACTTTATCATAGATTTTACGAAATTTTAGACGTCGTGTTCTCACGTTCCCTTTTACTCTACAATAAATCTAGAAGAAGAAAAAAACTCCCAACGCATCGACGGTCTGCCTTGGAAAGCGCGCAGAAGATTCAGCAAATTCCTCTGCGATGCAATGCTCAGCATGAGCGCCGTGACGTGTGGTACTTCGGCAACTCTTCAAACACCTGTGCATGGCGGGTTGCCAGGACTGCCCCTGATACGCCTGCGGTGGCCAGCTCAGCGTTGAGTGATGAACGCGCGGGTCATCCACACAGAAAACGACGGAAAGAGGAACCAATTAGAACTCGGGAAAACGTATCGGAATACTACATAGAAAAATATGTCAAATGTCTCCCCTTCAAAGTAAAAAAGAACTGTGCCGGACATGTAAAAGCTAGTGAAATGGCACAGACTTCCTCGTAGTAGTTTTCCAAATTCCTTGGTGTGGACTAGCGTAAGGTTTTGCCCCATTCTCTTGCTAGCTGCCATTAATCGCCACCCAATGTACACTTTTTGCAATTGTCTTAATTTGTCGGTTCCCTAATGGTAGAATCGAAATATTACTTACAGAATTTTAAAAAAGAGTATAACCTCGTCCTAAATGGCAATTTTCATTGAAAAATTTGGAGTCGTTAGTGTATAAGCAAAATTCGAAGTTTTTTTCACATAAAATTATTGAGGTTCCGAAAAACTTCATTTTAAATCATTTAAAGCACTTTATTTCACAATTGGAAAAAGCTTGCAAATCGCTGGAAATCTGCTTATTAACGTCGTGAGAGATATTTCAAAACAATTATATTTGTGTAATTTTTGAAGGAAACAACAATACAGCAAAATTAAATTTGTAATCTTAAACAGTGCATTTAGCACTATCCTTGCGAAAAGTTTGAAGAAAAAATTTGAAGCTGTTTTTGAGAAAACGGCGTTTGAGCGTTTCTCAAAATGCGGAATTTCGAGCTAGTTTTCACAGAAAACTCTTGGGTTTTCGAGAAACTTTATGTGACATCATTTGAAGCACATATACTCGTAACTGTAATAATGTGAACATATTGCTTCTAATGCAAAGATTAACGACTTGAGAGACTAGTCAAAAAATTACATTTCTGAATTTTTTGAAAAAACAGAAGACTAGAAGAATGTAGTCTTCTGTTTTATTTATGCCATGTAATAGAATACATTTATCACTTTCCTTACAAAAATGTAATGAAACAATTTGGACACCTTTTTGACAAAATCTTGTTTTCGTTATTTTTTTAAAAAAAATTGCACATAAAAATTACTATGAATAATAACAATTAACTTCTAATCAACAATATTCACTTGTATTTCACGTCTAACCGCGGCAGCTGGCACGCATTTCACCAATACTTCAAGAAATACTATATCTAATTTACCTTAATTGTATAATATTAATTACTACCAAAATACCCTTTAGATCATCAATATATGTAAATTATTCAATTGCACGCAATATTGCTCGAAAACTAGTAAAATTTTCAAAAGAAGTGTACACGGCTTCAATGAAAGTACTAATGATGGGCAACAAATTTCATTTAAAGGAAAAATCTCTATCTTCAATTTTCTAGTTGGGGGCAGACGCCGAAAAAATTCAAACTTCTGCAATCATCGAAAATTCAGAGTTAACAGTGAAAATGAGACCTAGGCCAACTTTATAAGTGCATTTCACTCCATTCTATCAAGAAATTTAAAGAAAAATAATTTGGAGCCGTTTTGGGGAAAATTTCCAAAATGTCCGGAGGCCTTCATGTAAAGAAGCCCCAAAAATGTATCAATGAAACTCACAGTTCTTCGACTAAGGCCAGATCGACAGGGATTTATTCAACTTGGAAAAACTCGTACGCATAGTTTAGGCGCTAGTGTTGTCCAAATACATCCAGCGGACGGACCTTTTGCCGTCAATTGGTTTTTTCGATATCAAGGACCTACAAAACGGATTCTGGCTACACCACGTGTTAGGGGATTTTTTTTCTTAATTTACCAACTGGATTTATCCACTTTTTAGTCATCAGAGCCCGGAAAATGAATTTTTTCCGCCGAAAATTCACCATTTTGCCGTACATAACTTGCTCTGTAATATATATATATATATATATATATATATATATATATATATATATATATACACAGAGTTTTTTTTATCGTTCGCCGAAGATTCCGGCCGCGTCGCCCGGGCAGTCGAGGGCTCATTTGCCTGGCAAACCGCTGACTCAACTCCCGTGCTATCCGAGAATTATCGCTGCGCCGCTTAACGTATCTTAAAGAAGATGATGAAAGTGGTGTCCTTTGGCTTGAATGCATTATTGGCACCTCCGAAACACATTCTGATTTGCCCTTTGAAGTAAGTCTCGAGGAATTGCTGCGATTTTCTCTCCAAAAGAGCGCCGGAGCTCTTCCTCCGAATGCGGGTTTTCTGCATACACCTGATCTTTCAAGTACCCCCACAGGAAAAAATCACAAGGGGATAGATCAGGTGATCTAGGAGGCCATAACCCACGACTAATTATACGATCGTCACAATAAACATTATTTAAAAAGTTCATGGATCGAACAGCAGTGTGAGCAGTTGCCGAATGCTGTTGAAAGTAACCATAGAGAAAATTGCAGCAATTCCTCGAGACTTACTTCACAGAGCAAATGAGTGTGTGTTTCGGAGGTGCCAAGAATGTATTCGAGCCGAAGGACACCACTTTCAGCATCTTCTTTAAGGTACGTTAAGCGGAGCAGCGGTAGTTCTCGTATAGCACGGGAGTTGAGTCAGGGGTTTGCCGGGCGAATGAGCCCTCGACTGCCCGGGCGACGCGGTCGGAATCTTCGGCGAACGATAAAAAAAAACACCCGGTATATATGTATATATTACTCCGTATATACGAGAAAGTAACTACTACGAGTAACTACTAAGACTATATACGAGTAACTACTAGCCTATTTTACAATGGAAATCTCAACACACACACACACACACACACACACACACACACACACACACACACACACACACATTCTAGCACCATTTTTAACTAAACAAATTGAACTCATTCAAAATGCCGTTGCGTACTTGCAAGAAAAACAAAACGTCAAGAGGGAAAGGATAGAAACAAGAGACTGACTATCAGAACAAAAAGGAAAGTCAGCAAAGAAGGCCTCAGCGTCTAGATAACCGAGAAAGGCGGAAGAGGCGGGGCAACACAGGCAGCGGAGCACGGAGAGGGCGCAGGGAGCATGGGAGAAATGGCCGTTGCAGTTGAACGCGCACCGCGCGGGTTGAAGCAAGCTGGGCAGTGTTGGGCGTAACGGGAGGGGTGCGAAGCGAGCGGGGCAGCGGGCGGCGAAACGGGCGGGGCGGTGGGCGGGACAGGGCGGGTTCCTCTTCGGATTTACTGCCTCGAGCGACGCCACGTCCGGGAGACGCGGCGTTTGATTGATGATTAAGGCCGCGCCGTCACGCGCACGTCCCCCCCCTCAGGCGCCAGCGGCTGAGCAAGCAAGCGCGGGGAGGAGAAAGAGGGCGGGATCGCCGACTTCTTCGCGAACACTTCCCAACTGGCAGGAACGGCGACGGCGACGGCCGGCGCGGCGGCAACGAATCTTCACGCAGGCACGGCCGCGAGACGACATCCCGTCGATGATGCCCCTCCTCCAAACGGTCGACCCCCCGCCTCCGCGTCCCACTCCGGCCGGCACACGATGTCTCGGCGCTCGAACAAAAGTAAATCAACTCGCCGACAGCCGCATAGTAAATTTACAAGTTTCACGCTTTTCAGAGCTTTTGTCCTCTGATAAAACGAGCGAACAGGCAATTAACTAGGCGTCTTCTCAAAACACCGTCGCTAATTACCCAACGGCATGTTACTAATTTGACCTCCACCGCGTCGGGCATCCTCTTAACTACTCCTTTCCATATTGCTGAACACGCGACGACTGAATTGCGAACGCGCACGTGAAGCCCCGCGGCGCCAAACAAAGTATTGGAAAACGCATGGACCATATTTACTAACCTGCAACCGTTGTGTATGAAGAGGAATTAACAACCGAATAAAACAAATTGTCTTTTTAGAAAACTGGAATATGTTTTAATACTCATGCGGTGGTACGTTACTCGCAAAATATCTAACCAATAGTAGTAGCTCCGTTGGTACTAAGTACTCGTATATTCTAGAGGGACGTTTTCGTGCTACAGGACAGACAAATATTATGAAATGAACTTTTGAAAACTATGCAATCTCCTTCTTGAATATTTAATTTATTATACTGTAAACTAAGGAATTAAATAAAGATAAGTACTCGGAACCCAAAATATGAAGCAAGATCAGTATACAGGTGTCCCACCATCTAAGGACAACCCCCATAACTTCTAAACGGTTCAGAATTTCGAAATGCAGTTTTCGCTTCAGAATGTCGAACCATGAGGCAAGTAAGATGCCGTGGAGAAATTGTCTATAATATTTTAGATTTCGAAAAATTTAATCGTCGTGATTTGTTAAATGGATCTATATATTTTTCTCACCAGCAAAGGATAGATCATGAAAAGAGGAATAAAATTATGTATAATATGTTAGCATTTTGGTAGTAATTTGAGTACTCGTATAAAATCAGACTTTCTGATATGTGATTTTTAATTAAACGGACCTTTCCTGTAGAAGCCCTTGCAACAGTCGCCGTTGTTGAAGGTGGCCTTCGCGGCACCGAGATTGTTTCGTGGTGACAGGAAGTGTGAGAGGGATGGCCGCGAAGAGTAGAGGCGTAACTACAATTCATGATCTTGTCATGAAGATCATGTGAACAAACATCAATATTAAGGATTAGAATGAGAGATTTTTGTCCCATTTGCTCATCTGAATTGAACGTTTCTTCTACTGAAATTACAAAGCAACGATTATCGAAAAGAACAAAATAAAAATAATTTATGGTTTACTAGTTCATTGCTGTGTGCTTACAGACCTGAAACAAAACACGTAATGGTATACTTAATACCTTTGCGGGCTTTCTGATTCTTTATGCCCTAGTCCTAGGGTCTTTTGTATACTTTATGGCCCGCTCTAATACTAACAGAACACACAGAACATAGTAATAAATTCGATTTTTTAAAGTTAAGATGCAAGCAAATGCAATAAATAAATGGCATAATGCTAAAATAAAATAATTCGTTATAAACCTTACTTTACTTAATTGATATGTAAATTGCAATTTTGGAATGTTTCCGTGAATTTATAATTGTCATCAATCACTCGCATTTCGTACCACCTTTTTTAGAGACGTAATTATATTCATCTTCAGTAGCAGTACTAGTAGTAGTATTAAGATATAAGGCACATGGGCTAACATCCTCGAAATGTTATTTTTTGGTGGTATGGCATATTCTAAATAACGTTTTACAATAGACGCTAATAACCTAAAATACCGTTTCATCAGCGCAATTTACATTGTTATTCACACTGGTAAATCTTAAATACACCACAAACAGTTTCATATATTTCTCAATATTAATGGAAACCACTGTCCGTACTTATGTTAGCTTTTGCGAGAATTTCGGCAGGAACTTCACAATATTCTATCATTTTGTACGAACAAATCAGTCTAGTAACGATTAAGCAATAGAAATTAGATTTTTTGTTTATCTGACGTCATATTGACAAATGACCATTACAATGCGTATTTTCACTTTAGACACACGGAATTTTTATAAAATGTTTCAATTTCTCGTTTTATTCAGCAACGAATTAGTAAACCATAAAGTTTTGTATGCACCACGGGCGTTACTAGATGTTTTTGCTCCTCAGGCGACTTCCAACCCCTCAGGCCAGAGGCCCTCGGGTTTCGAAGTCGCCTGAGTGGCAAAAACATCCACTTAACGCCCTTGATACATAAATAACTATTGTAACGGAAGGACGATAATTATAAAGGTCCTTTTCAAACTTACAAGAATCGAACTCAGTGTGTTATGGCAGAGAGAAGCTATCGTTTAAAAACATGGGAAGGGAATAAATACTTAAAGATTTTTATTGTAATATCTTGATTAATTCATCAAATAAAGGTAAGTAGATATTTTCTCTTATTATTTACTCTCAATTACACACGTACCAAAAGAACAAAGCGATAAAAATTTTGAAATACTCTTGACAGACTATCAGTGTAAATTTACTAAACTTGAACACAAATGCACATCTGCAGTCACGACTGCTAATTCTGACTGGAGAGTTTCTCACTTCAGAACGCCACGTGCTGCCACAAACTTGAAACTCCACTGCAGAAAACGGGAGTGTACTGTTTTCTTTTCCATTTATGAACAGCAGTAGAGGTATGGTGCGAAGTGGATGAATGATCATGTTAATTAAAAATTAAATTTACCAACGAAGTGGTTGGCCACTTTCCCCGAAGGCGAGAGTTGCAAGGGCTGCTACACGAAATATTGTCCGTTTAATTCAAAATTACATATCAGAAAGTCTAATTTTATACTCAAATTACTATCAAAATACTGGCATACGATACATAATTTTATTCCTCTTTTCATGATCTATCCATTGCTGATGAGAAATATTTATAGTTCCATTTAAAATATCAAAGATGATTACATTTCTCGAAAACTAAAAATATTATGGGTAATTTCTCTTCGGCACGTTACTTGCCCCATGATTCCGCATTATTGAGCGAAAACTGCATTTCGATATCCTAAACGGTTTAAAAGTTATGGGGGTGGTCCATAGTTGGTGGGACACACTGTACAAAGTATATATAAAGTAAAGTAAGCAGTACATATAAGGTAAAGAAATTGTTAAATGGATCGTTTACCAAAATATTATTTTACTAAAACTCAATCCGAAAAATCTCGTTTAAATGGTAGAATCAGTTATTACTATTGAATTAATATCTAGCCTAACATTTCATTTAAAAAAAATACAGAAAACAACAAACGTATATTTCGAATTTTTTTCCGTCATCGGTCCTGTAACACGTGAATGTCACTCTCGAATTTACGCCGTGGTAACGAAGCGAACTATTGGTTAGATATTTAGCGAGTAACGTAGCACCGCGGGAGACTCGTGGAAAAAACATCGCCGGCAGTATGTCACACGCAAACGTCCGCGCGCTCGCTCACTATGGGAGTGCGGTTTCCGCATTCACTTTGCGGCACGGAACGCTCATGCTCACGCTCACACCCGCGCCCGCCGCCGATACTCCCACGCCGCCTGCTATCGCCCTGCACCCGGCGATTATTTTTAACTCTTCGATGTTTGCGGTAAAACGGCCGCCGAACGGCATTGAAAAAGCTCGAGGTGTAACCGTAAACTTCCCAAGCAGTGCCGCCCGACAAATGCGCGACTCCGCAGTTTGAGCGCAGTTGGCGTCCGCCGCGATTCCAATTCGCCCCCAGCAGCGCGGCGGCGCCACCAATTCCCCGATGCGACCAGAACATTCGCGCGCCCGGCCCCTCTCCCCGCGGCCCCGCTCGCGCCGCACCACGCCCCACCCCCGCTCGATGATTAATATCATTATGCCCTCCGGCAAAAAGCGGGCGAATAGTGTCGCAAAAATGTGTAAATGGCACCATGGAGATTTTTACTGCGCATGCGCGACGGGACGACGGGGGAAATACGGCGCCCCCGGGACAGATAAACAAAATAACAGTGCGCGCCACTAAATGGTTTAATCGCTGGGGCCAGCGTTTACCTGCGCAAGGTTGGAGGCGAACAGCCGACCCATTGGCTCGCGGGCGCTTTCGCTAGGCGGCGGTGCTTGGCAGAGCTAGCCCCTGCGCACCCAGCACCAGAGCTGGGACATAGTTTAATTTGGTAGCGGAAAACGGACGAGATGCGCAAGATGCTGTGATGAGCCGCTATACGTAAATGCCTGTTCACTCAATATTCTTCACCAGCGGCCAGAAATTACAAGACTACAAAACCATCCCAGCAAGAAGAGCTTTGTCCTTTTCCTTTCGGCTTTCTCTCCAACCGTCAACTTATGAACAGGTTGAACATCCTTCCTTCGTCGCTCAGTGCGCTTTCTTTTCCCCAACGCATCCCCGAAATTATATTAAAACACACTAAACACCGGACGGGCTCTATATTTCTGGCAGCCGAGAGTCCACATTGGCTTACGATATAAACAAGCTACGAGAAAAGATAGCATCTCAGGCAGAAGGATAGAGACGGTCAGCCGCCGATTACATTGGGGGATTACGGGTCTGCCCGTCTGTTCGTCCTTTCTCTTTCTCTCTCTCTCTCTCTCTCTCTCTCTCTCTCTCTCTCTCTCTCTCTCTCTCTCCTTAGGCACTTATAAGATACACAGTATCAATTTTGAAGTTAAAAATTGAGACTCACTCAAGCACGTTCGAAAATGAAAAAGATAAACGACATTCTTTGAAGATGTTCGTCTATACTCCATCGTTTGTGGACACCGTTCATGACACCTCGAAAACTCACAATGTACATACTTAGGTCAGCGAACACAATCAAAAAAGAAAATTCTACATAGAAATGTTGGCGGCAATTCGCAGAAGCGGCAAGTAAGGACATTTTTATCACGTTTCCCGAAGTTGCATAGACTTCATTACAGGAGGCACCCAACAGAACATTTGCAGCAGACAGAGAAGCAAAATAAAAAATAATTGCCTTGAGGGCGTGAAGCTGGAATTAAAATCACGACGTTGCAGAATAGGGCACATCGTAACAGCAGCCGGAAGGGAGATGTACACAGTGACATCGCAAACTGCACGAGATAAAAATTCACAGGCACAAACGCGGTAAGAAAATAGACAAAAAACATCAAAAGCTGTTACAAAAAGTGAGGAAATGACTCCGACGCTATAAAATTTCAGAAAGGCATGAATGTGATGAGAAGGCATAAAAACACCAGAAAGGGGGGGGGGAGGAACCAACAAATAACACTATCTTCACTCGAGCGAGGGCTCGAAACATCAGCAATCGAGGCGTCAGTGAAAACAAGCGCAAGAGGACGACGCGCACAATGGCAGAGCGAGGCAGTGAAGTGAATGGGATGCAACCGGTAAAGCAACGTTAGACGAGACTGGAGACGGGGCGGGCGGCAACGACTGGGAAAGGAGCAACGAAGTGGGATAGCGAGTGCCCGTCACAGCAGACAAAACTCGACTAGGGTTGCCTTGAGTCGGAGATGGCAATTGCAAGAAGTGAAAGCAAAAGGTTTGGATAGAGGAGGAGGAGGCGGTTGGCAGGACAAGCAGTGACATTGCAACTAAATGACACACGCGGCAATACAGGGCGATTCTGCATACGTAATAGTGGAAGGTGGATATGAGATTGCATGTGACAGAGCTGTTCCCCAAAGGAAAGTCCTCTACCCCAGATGAACTGAAATCTATGAGGCACAGCTAGCAACAATTTACTCTGACCCCACAGCAATACATTTTTGTGGACTTGTAATATGAATTTCGGTACTTCCGCAATGTTATCCAACACATTTAACAAACGACAAAAACCAGGTCACCTTTGTATCTCTGACACCCAAAAAGCACCTAACCCCTTGCGAGGGACACAAGCGTGGCATTACGAAGCTTCGACAGCAATGCGTTTGGTTTAAGTGCGAACAGCAGTGTTCATAGCAAAGGCAGCGGTGTGCTGACTGACGGTATCAAAAGCACTAGTACTGCAGGCAATGCGTCGGTTTCAGGGGGCACCCGCCGGGCGTGGCAGAAGGGGTGGAGCCAGCGATGCATTCCGGGTCGGCGAGCACCGCCTCTAGCGACACGCGGCACAACAACGACCCGCTCTCTCTTGCGCCCCGTGGCGCCCCTGGGCCCGCGCGCAAAATCTCAATACAATAAAAGCGGGCCCGTAAAAAGACCGCTGCCGGCTAATGTCAGCGCTGCAAACAGCGCTACGCACAGCGCGCGGCGCGGTCGAAGATAACATCGCGGGTGCGCACAACAAAAACCGCGCTACCGCACAATTCGATGTAGGCGCGCGTTTCCGCGGTGGGAGTGGTGACAGTGGCGCAAGGGCAGTGCGGCGGGCAGAAAATGCGGTGAGGGAAGGGGATGTGATGGTTGGAGAGCGTAGCGGTTACATCGTGCGGTGAGTGGAGAGTAGTGAGGTGAGCAGAGAAGAGTGGCTAGGGGAGAGAGCAGCAGGCAGGAAGAGCGGAGAGCGTGATACAGCAGAAAGTGACATTCGTATACCCAGCACATGAATAGTGGCAGGTACCCGCAGCCAATCTAGGAATCCCTCCCGCCTGCACTCTCATTGTTATTTCCGCGACAAGACGCAATACTGGAATCTTGATATCAAATGTGATTTACAACTTAGGCACTAATATTTTCGTAGTATATTCTCTTCTGTAATACTGGGAAGAAAAGATTTTGATATCTCGTTTTCACCTGAAACCTTCAAGTAAGCTCTTGATTTTTTAGTGTCAGTTTTCTTAGTTTTGAGTTCTCTTGACACTTCTAAAGTCATCTCCAATCAAAAATCCTGTTCGGGTCTGGTCAGCACATGGATAATGAACATTTTAATGATGTGAGTAATATTTATAAAAAAAATGAAATTTGTGTAATTTTTCAAAAAATTAAAAGATAAAGGAAATGCATTTTTTGTCATCTTATACAGTACATTTAGCACTATAACTACGGAAAGTTTAACAAAAAAATTTGGAGCCGTTTATGATAAATTCTTGTTTTTGATATTTTTTAAAATTTTGCACATATTTCACGCAATATTAAGCAAAAACTACTAAAATTTTCTAAAAAAGAATCATGACATTAATGGAAGAAGGAATTATGGACAACAAATTCATTCCACGGAAAAATCTTTATCTTTCATTTTGTATTTGTAGGAAGACACCGAAAAAAATCAAACATTCGCAATTTTCGAATATTCAGGGTAAACAATGACTATTAGACTTATGCCACCTTTCTCTTCTTAGAAAAAATTTAAAGAAACAACTTGAAGCCATTTTTGAAAAAAAAATTGAAAATACTCCAAGGACTTGTTGCACACCCCAAAATTACTGAAGGTTTTTAAAAATCGCAGAGCTTTGGAAGAGGGAAGATCGACAGGGGCTTATTCAGTGTAGAAAAATATCCTACACATAGGGCAGGCGCTAGCGCTGTTCACAGATGAGAGTGACGGACGGACGGACGAACAGACAGCCAGGCGGACGGACAGCCTCACGGACGGACAGCCAGACGGATGGACGGACAGCCTGACGGACGGACAGCCAGACGGACGGACGGACAGCCAGGCGGATGAACGGACAGCCGGACGGTCGGACGGACAGCCAAACGGACAGACGTTTTGAAAGAAAGGCAGAAAACACTTTTTTGGCACAAGAGCACCCTGAAACGTGCATTTCCGCTGTAATCTGGAAATCGATTCTCCACAGCATTACTTAACGTTCTCTAAACTTCGCATATTACACCGTATATAATATGCGAAGAGAGTAAACGAGAAAAGTATACGAGAAAGTAAAAACCACTTTTTCGGTATCAAGGACTCACAATTCGTGAAATCTGACTACATAACATGTTACAGGAAGCATTTTACTACATATTGGAACAGAATTTATCCACTTTTTGTGTCAGGGCCATCACAATAAGCGTTTTTCTGAAGGAAAATCGCGTTCTTCCCCCGCAGCATTACATAACTTATCTATAATACGTATATTACTTTATACGTACGTGCATCCAAGAGAAAGTAAAAAATAACTTTCATTTTACGTTATTGTAATGCCTATATCAATTATGTGTTTTCAGCTTATTCTTTAAAAATAAAATAAGAGAAAAAACAGTTTATCTTTGTTCGAAAACGCGCCACTCGAATACATACACTCCACGTTCTGCAAGTTTGAAACCGATGGGAAGCCTCCCATTCTACGATTTCAATTTTTTTATTGAAATGGCCACTGGTGAGGCAGCGAACACTACTGGAGTCAATAACCTACTACCCAGCATTTTGATAAAATTAAAATTGGAGTTATTTTGGCATATTTCCAAAAGCAGAAACATGTCTTTTTAAACAGTTCCAACCTTTTCATGCCTATTTAGACGGCGTATTATGGGCCCGTGATTCGAGCCACGGGTGTGAGCCGTGGGCTCACTAAGGACGCTATGCCGCCGCTCGCGCTCGTGATATGGAGTAAAGAGAGCGCGCGTGAGGGGATTCAAAGCAGACACCGTCAACCAGAGGAAAAGATTACTATGTAGAAGGTAATACAAATATTCTTCTTCGATTCCAAGTCTGTAATAAGAGAGGAAGTCAGCGCCTTGCCAGCTACGATACGAGAATCTTAGGGCAGCATCTCAGTTGCAATGTAAGTTCCCATTGTAAAAAGTCTAAAAACTAAATAAATTCATGTTATAAACGATCAATAGGGTGCTGGCCCGTTGCATCAATCGTAAAGATAAAGTTTTACTGCAAAATGTTCCACGAAGTATATTTTAAAATTACGATAAGATCTTACTGATGTATCTTTCATCATGTATTATTATTATTATTATTATTATTATTATTATTATTATTATCATTATTATTATTACGGTCACCGTCACCAGAATCAGGGACCGCACCCTTTAAGTTACGCGTGTGAAGAAATCTATTATTAGACATTAACACTTCGAAAAATCTGTCCTTGATCCGGCTGTCTATATCTTCCATTTGATTTTCACATGCTACATTGCATTAACGGGCGGCACATATTAGACTGACTACGTATATTGTAGTAGTTGCAACAACGCGTCGTCCGTCGGGGCAAGGGCATGCAAAAATGAATTGGTTCACAAAAATTCAATGCAAAGGAAACGGGAAACAAAGCTTGTAAATAGAAACAGCTACCACTGGGAGCGCGCTAAAATATTTCCAATTGTCGAACCCTCATAGTAGCAAGAGCTGTATAATTTCTTTCGGAGTAACAAAACTAAACTTTTGATGGTGAAAAAAATTGGCGTTATCAAGGATTTTCGTTTTTCGAAAAGCTCACCCAAACGCTTTAGAAAATGCACGGAAAAAGGGAAAATGAGATTGATATGCATTAACCAAACGGTCGATGTACCGGCCCACAGCGGAATTATTCATCGAAACTCGCGCGTCCGTTAGCACAAATCGACCCGGCGCGGCGCGAGCACCTGTGTTTCCGGAGTCCTTCCGGAAGAGAGAGGGCGAACTGATAGTGCAACGCAAATCCTACGCGAAACGCGCGATTTGCCACACGTGAGAAAGCCTGTAAGCGTGGTCAAAGAACCACTTTGACAGAGGCAAAATGTTCTGAACTGGCTGCATGATTCTTAAGTGAAAGCGCGCGAAATTTGATGCTAATGTAACACTTTTCATTACACTATATTTCGGGGTGGAAATGTATTCTTTATCGAGAAAGAACGCTCTTCTCAAATGAAAGAGACTGACATTTTCGAGCTTTAACCGACGAGTATGATATTATCTAGCTTAAATACATAATATCGTATTTAATACAAACAGTCTGTTTCCATTTCTTCAGTCGTTTGCGTTATTGTCAACCGCTTTCTTTAGGAAGCGTGATCGACGCCCACCTATCTAGAAAATAATGTTTCTCTGAGAGAAATATGAACAAAGCAAAGTATTTGTTTGATTTATAAAGACAGGGAGTGTATCTGACAGCGTGAAATACTAGACATCTGCCTTACCGATCATCTAATATTCTTTCTACACTTGCGAAAATTGAAATTTATAACGAAAAAAACAACAACAAAAAACAAAACATGCATAGCAACTTCCTTATTTGTAAGCTGGGTCATTCTTTTTATATTCGACCAACAAAATTTCCGACAATTTTCAAATTACCTAAGAACACTTTTTAAACTTTTGTTTTATGGTAAAACTATGAAAAAATACAATCTTATATTTTTCTTTTCGGTATTTTGCATGCAATCATTACAAAACAGTTTTTTGTTAAAATACGATCTTCCTCTGCAAACGAGATGATCTAGGTAAAAAGTAATGTTAATATTATTTACATAAATTTTGTTTGCATATTTTTCAGATTCCTTGAAGTTATTTTAAGTGCAAAAGAATAGAAATTACGCATTTGATTGCGTTTCAGGTACATTTAAAACGTCATGATTGTAAAAATTATGAAACATTTTCAAAATTTATTTTGCAAAATACACCATCTTCGAGTTTTGTAGCTTAAAATGTGTAAAATACATGCAAGTTTTCAGGAGAAAAATTTCAGCATGGGTTATTAATAATTAACCATGATATAGCTGTTTAAATTTGAAAACTCAGTTTTTAATTTTTGAAAATTTTTTTTATTGATGCACATAATTCATAATAATTAAAAACTTATTAATTAATTGTGTGATATATTAACAATTTTATAACTTATGACCTATAAATGTAAATATAACCTACATTATCCGTTTCATTCAAAATAATGGTTAATATTATTATTTATTTATTACGTAACATTATTTTAAATTAAACCTTCTATTACACATTTAATACTTAATGTAAATTATTTGTGACTCATTTAGGTGAATTGATGTGCGCGCTTGTTATTTTGTATGCAATTTTCATATGCAATTTTCATAAGTACTGCGCCGCTCGATACACTATCTCACGAGTCTGGCCTCTCAAAGGTCGCTCTGATACACTTGCGGATGCTGATGTCGAAGCCACTTGAATTTGAAAATGTTTCATAATTTTTACAATAATGACGTTTAAAATGTACCCGAAACGCAATAAAATGCGTAATTTCTATTCTTTTGCACTTAAATTAACTTCTAAGAATCTGAAAAATATGCAAACAAAATTTATGTAAATAATATTAACATTACTTTTTACCCAGTTCATGTCGTCTGCAGAGGAAGGTCGTATTTTAACAAAAAAACGGTTTTGTAATGATTGCATGCAAAATACCGAAAAGAAAAATGTAAGATTGTATTTTTTCATAGTTTTACCATAAAACAAAAGTTAAAAAAGTGTTTTTAGGTAATTTGAAAATTGTCGGGAATTTTTTTGGTCGAATATAAAAAGAATGACCCTGCTGTCTTCTAAGAGACTTCTACGGACCCTTCCTACAAAACCAGAAAAGGACGAGTTATTTTCACAAGCCTAATTAAAAATCGGATTAGTTTACGTTCAATAATATTAGTGTCCGAGATCAAGTCTTTATACAAATATTAATCATGAAAATGTTGATTGTTTACATTAATATAACATTATTTCCCATTTTCTGTGGATCTACACTAATACCGGGGTTCTCAAAATCGCCGAAGGCACAAATGGTTTGCAAGGAAAGAGGAATAAGAACTTCGTTTTTTTTTTTATATCTGTCAATTCATTAATAATTTACGGTCTACATTTGCTGTTCCCAATACCGCAGCTTTCCGACTTGATGACAAATGCTTCTCATTTACTTTTAATTTCTTCGCGGTCTCTTGCCATTCCTTTGTGACCAATCTATTCGCTGGCACCACTACTGGAAGCACTTCCACTGCCGCAGCGCAGTCCATACATGTCCTTCAATTCAACAGACAGTGGTTGGTATTTTTTTTCTCAGCAACTGTTGTTACAAGCCAGTAGGGTCGCAACTTCAATGATGTATGACGTTTTAGATATTTTATCAAACACAACAATATCTAGTTTATTTGCTTCCACTCTACAATCAGTGACGATTATACTATCCCACAGAATTCGAGATCGATCATTGCTGATTACTTGCTCTGATTGGCACTTACAATAAGGTCACTCACTATCTACGAGGTCGTATGTCTTGACAAGGGCTAAGTGCATTACTTTGGCGACGCAATTGTGTCTCTTAATATATTGTGTTTGATCTAATGTGGGGCATCCACAGCAAATATGCTGGAAGAATCGTTGGTAATTTACATAGGCGATATCGGCTATCAATTTGCTGACCATAATGAATTTTTTATATGTTCTGATTTTAACAACATGGTCTTGAATGGAGAAAAGAAATACTTGTCTTACCAAAGAGGCCCCGGTTCGAAGCCAATTCACTGAGATTTTCTACATAATAATAATAATAATAATAATAATAATAATAATAATAATAATAATAATAATAATAGTGGGTTGGTTCAAAATAGTAACAACTTTCAGGTGACTTTACATCACTACGTTTTACTACTAGATGAGTTTACATCACTACGTTTTAAAATTGCTAATGCTGTTCTGTGCGATTGAATGTAATGCATGTGTAAAGCACTCCATACTCTGCGAACAGGAATTCATTGGCGTCTCCGGAGGACAGAGGCACGTGCTGCAACGGGCAGCTGAGCAGGGGCAGCGGGGCAGCGGGCCGCGCCTCCGC
Organism: Acheta domesticus; assembly: GCA_031308135.1. Taxonomy (NCBI): domain Eukaryota; kingdom Metazoa; phylum Arthropoda; class Insecta; order Orthoptera; family Gryllidae; genus Acheta; species Acheta domesticus. Next base: position 137,855,097 of record JAHLJT010000631.1, read on the forward strand.
GGGGAGAGCAGATCCGGGCAATTCCAGGCGAGCGGGCGGGGCGACGCGTGGGGAGCGCGCGGTGGGGCCCAGGGCCCTTCACGAGGCGCCGCAGGGGACCGCACTGGGCTCGAGGCCTCAGGCCCCAGGGCGGCCCTCCCCTCCCCTTCTCGCTGTCCGCCCACTCCCGCACCCGCTCACGCCCCTCGCTACACGAGATGCGTAGCTCGCGTGTAATTACTGTTAACGCAGAGGTGACGAATGAACTGTAACGTGGCGTGATAGCGAGTAATATACCGCGACCCAGATTTCAACCACAGGACTGATGCGCACCTGCCCGCCGACTAATCGCATTGCTGTCGGTCCGCGCCCCTCAAGCTTCGAGCCCGCGACCGCAGCCGTCCAGGGAACTTAAAAATTCCATCGCGCGTTGCAACTGCTGCAGATGCTGCGGGCTTGGCCGGCGGAAATAAATAGCACGAGGAAGACGTAGAACGAGGGAGCGCATGATGCCAAAGGAAAAGTCTAGCCATGGATCAACAAGGGTTGGTCCGCTGACGAATAAGGGACTGGTGATGGGTTGTAAACAGAAGGAAGGAAATTGTGATGGAAATATAAATGAGTGATCTTGAGCAATGCGAGAGAAAGAAACGAAATGTGAAGATGGTAGGAAACCAGGGAAATACGAAGAGGCCTGCTTAGGAATTAAAATCTAACCTAAAGTTGACGAGTAATACATGAAAAAAAGTGGAAGATGAGAAAACGAACAATGGACGAATACGTCCGTAGGACGGTGGAGGATGGAAGATCGCACAACGCAAAAATCCGATGCCGTAGATATGTTAGAATAAGCAATAGAGTATTCAAGGCCTACAAATGGGATGAGCGAAGAGTGGACACGAAATCGGGAAATAGTAAAAACTGACAAGATAGGGAGGAGATGAACGAGATGCATGGGGACTCAACAGTTAGAAGAGAGAGCAGAGCGAAGGATGATAGGCAAGTGGGAGGCGTGGACAGAGTGCGGCTGGCGGTTCCGAATCGTTTAGCAGCTTTGGCAGGGGGAACTCGCATTCCGGCGAAGAGCGGCTACGCCTCGTGGCGAACATGGCTGATCAATCAATAGCGAATTTCGTGAGGCCGGCGGATTTTAACGACCAGAATTAACGATATTTCGCAAGCTACTACAGAACAATAACGAGAAGAATACTGCCCAAGAAAGGCATCCAAAGGTCAAACGTTAAATCTGGCTCATTGAGTGCAGTGGCTGGTAAAACCATTCTACGGAATATTAATAAAATGTAAGCGCTACACAAACTGCTACATTAAGTACACTTTTTTTGCCCACTTGAGACGAATTCTAAATTTATGAAACGTAAACATTTCAGCGTGTACATTTATAGCTTTCAGAACGTAGACCGCAATGGTGAACTATGTTAGGAACAAAAACTGATGAAACACACACGCACGACTTTCAAAATAAATATGCAATGGTAAATCAATTATTTTAACACTGGTGAACAGATACATTTACATATTGCTGACGAATGGTCATTTTTCTTTCTACGATAACGGCATGATTTCTTCTGAAATGGAACCATCTCCTAATGAAGATATCACCTGACAATTACCTACACCCATTACTAAAATTATCAGGAAATTTCTTCATACTCATAACATCAGAAAGTGACAAAATATTTCATAATTTTCCAAGACAACTGTTAAAGAGAAGAAAAATAAATGAAGAAACTTTGCAACGAAAAAATTACATTCAATAAGTAATGTGTGACGGATGATGACTGATGTGCAGAAACATATTTAGACAAAGACGGATGTGAAGGTCAAAATGGGAAATTCCTACTAGTGTAAGCCCAAGTATAAATTTAATAATCACGCGGACATTAAGTCAACCACATACGTACTAATAATTGAATTCTTAGAAACTGTTCACGTATACATCACCATTTTGCGCAGCTATGAGACAATATTTGAGGTGTGAATTAACAGTCGAACTATGATTTTGTCACAAAATTCGGTTTGAATGTGCATTATTTTGGACTTCGGCTTCAGCAGCCATTTCACAGATCATTCATGCGGAAGAAAACTCATGTTTCCTTATATTCACACAATTATCTTCACTTTTAAAGCATCACACTTCTCTTTCCCATAGTGGCACCGTTTCGATGAGATGATTCTGCAGAAAGGCCGTGGCCCAGAGTTCAGATAGTATTGTTTAAAAACAAACACGCGTAAGGTCATGACCCGACATTCAGGTTCGCATCGATTTTTGCGAAGCGCCGACGCGGACGCGGGGCGCCGACGGAGACGGAGGGCAGCGAGGGTGGTGCACCCTGGCGCGGCGGTCGCACAGCCCGCTCCCCCTCTTCCGCTCGTTCGCTGCACCGCCTGCTGGCACGTTGCGGTGCGGTGCGGAGTGGTGTGGTGTGGTGTCGTGTGGCGTGCCGTGGTGTGGTATGGTTGGTGTAGTAGACGTCTGGGAGATGGGATGGTGTGGTGTAATGTGGTGAGGGGTGGTGGGATGTGGTGCGGTTGTGTGATGTGGTATGAGGTGGAGTGGGGTGAGGTGTGATGGGTTGGCATGGGGTGACGTGGCGTGGCGTGGGGAGACATGGGGTAGGGTGGGGTCGGGTGGGGTCGAGTGGGGTGTGGTGGCGCGGTGCGGAGCGGAGCCCGGGCCGGCAGCCGAGCCTCGCTGCGAAAGAGCCCGCTGTAACTTTTAAATAAGGCAGACTGCGCCCTCAGGGAGGGAGCGATCTGTAAGCTAGGTATTTATACTGTCGAGAGTACAAGACCGAGACCCCGCCTTCCACGCCCCCAGCCAGCTCAGCCGCTACTGCTTCCACAGCCAACACCTTATCTCCAGCAAACCGCCCTCGCTTCCACCTACAGACAACCCATCTCTATTGTATTACTTTCAAATTGAAAAGAAAGAAAGAAAGAAAAGTAAGCAGAGGAACATTCGATATATAACAGCGAAGGAATCATTTTCCATCATTAGAAACATTTCCCAACCAATTTTCCGTTATTTTTTCGAAACCGATATTGTAAAACATATTTCGAAAAAAAATCACTCTCTCTACTGATGTTTTAGTCTTATTTTAAAGTCATTCAACTTGTATGTGTTTAAAAATAATTAAATCTCTAGATTGCGGAAGATATTTAAGAAATATTTGAATTTAAAATGGACATTAAAGAAGACTAACCATAATTAATGAGATAGAATTTATGGGAATGGATGATCTGTTTCTTCCAAATTTCATTCACGATTAAAATGTATGGTAATTATCGATTTACTTCGATCTTTGTAAGGTCACAGCAGGCGCCAATACACCAACGCTGCACAGTAGTTCATCAGCAACTCCTGTTTATTTAAGTGTCCCTCTTCCGAGCCACCTCCCAAATGCGCCTCACTTCTCCATGCTCTTCCGCCTCCTCCTCACGCACTCCTGCCCCGCAAGGGAACATCCTGGTAAATTTTCCGTAAGGAGCGTAGAAAAGAAATCAGTATTTTATTAAAATAATATTTTGCTCTTTTTATTAATTATAAATACTCTTTTCGCAAAGTGCTATTCATACCACAGTTAGGAAGAGAAATTCAACAGAGATTCATTGAAAGTTTTTCGAAAATTAACAGTAACATCTTAGTCTAAATATTTTGAAAATATTCAACGGCACGAGCAATGCTTGCGCATTTCCATAATTTTCATAACAATTCTGTCAAATTCGGTAGCCAAGCACCTCATAGATGGATATATCTCCCGATAACACGATACCTTAACCAGCATTATAAATTAATAAAGAGGATTTTATAAAGTAACAGTAATTTCCAACAGAAAATTATCAATAAATTATCTAGTAATAATTGGAAAGTTCATAACACAGCACTGCAGAATACATGATGTGTTAATTTAATCAACTAATTTCATATCATTACTTTCGTTAAATTGCAAAGGTACCATATGTTTCTCATGTATTCTAAGAAATGCTGGTCAGAAAGCACAATGTCACCATCGACATCTGCCTTTATTACCTTCCTCAACAAAGCAAAGAATTTGCTATAAAGGTTATAGAAATTCAATACAGATGACTCAGTCTCGTCGTTTCATCATCACAGCACTCTTGGAATTTGAAGAACAATCTTCCCCTATCGTTTGTTCCCCCTAAGACCAAGAGTCTATCATGCACATTTGTTTCCGATGAACGTAAACTAACATAACATTTTCTCGCTATATGAAACCTCGTTCGTTTGGAGCAATCGAAAAAAGAGGAACTTTGTTTACGTGCATCGAGTAGAGGCTTTGTGTTGCGGCCTACCCAAGTGCTGGTACTCGCCACACATCCAACGCACCATCGGCAGCGTTGTCCGCGGAAAATTATAATCGTCGAGGGGGATAATTTGAAGAGGCAACTCCGAGGCACTTGACGGGCCGTTGTGTAACGCCGTGCAACGGTGGCCGCGTGTGGTTGGGGGGAGGGGCAGGGGCGGGCACGGAGCAGACAGGAGGTGAGCACGGCGTGGGCAGGGTACAGGCAGCGGCGAACGGAAGCCAACACAGCTCCGAAGCGAACACGTGGGCAAGATCGCGCTTTGGCAGAAGAGACGAAGCTGGAGGAGGACGGGAGGGCAAAGGAAAAGAGAAGGGCGAATAAATATAAGAACTTGTCAGCGAAACACAACGCATGGAAAATTAAGTCTATTTCGCAACAATAGAATGAAACAAAATAAAATAGATATTTGATAAGAAATAGACAACGAAGGAGAAAGTATGAGAATGACGATTTATTTAGGGTGCACATTTACTGGACTATTTGATTATCAGAGAAAGAGATGAAAAAAACAAGAACGCAAGGCAAAATCCAAGGCGTAGGACTACAACGGCAAAAATAATTCAATAGTTATTTACGAAAACTAGTACAGTACACACAGGAACCCAGTCTGTTTTCTTTAACTTTGGCATAGGCACTTTCATGCGAGTTGTGTATATTACTTTAGTACAAAATAATGAAAACTTAAATTAATATGTCACCTAGAGATCATTCACAATATGCGAGGTGGCAGCTATGTCGATTCATACTGTTCCCGGATTTTTGTTTGCTATAGACCTGCAAAATGTATCACTTACCAATTAATTAACAGAGAACGGAAGTACCGGTTTCCATCAATGACTACTAAAGAGAATAAACAAAAGTGTGACGAGGTAAAGAGAAAATTAACAAGGAAAGTACAGAGTCAACCAAAGACGATTACTCTCCAGCACGAATCCCGTCAAGTAAGTCGTTCACACAGAGTCTGAGAGAAAAGCGTTAGCACTCGAGACGTGGAACGGATAAAAGCGTGTGCCGGACAGCGCGTGCACAAATAACAGGGATGATGAAATGTAGTGTGCAAGAGGGAGTGAGAACGATGTACGGAGAGAAGAAAGGCAGGGCCCGTGAAGGGAGAGAGCGTGAGGGCGGGGGTGAGGGTGAGGGCGCGGGCGCCAACGCCGAACAGGCGTGCCCGCGGCCGCGCTCTTCACCAGGCCCTTTGTGCGGCCGCGCGCCTGCGATACCGCATGTTGCGGCCGCCCATCGCGCTATTAACATGGACAGCGCCCGCGCCGCGCGCAGATAGCGGCGGCGGGGTTGGAGAGGGGGGAGGATGGAAACCCGGATGGGACGCCGGTGGAACGGGGTGGAAGCTATGGTGGCAGACGAGGGCGGAACGGGGCGGCAGCGGAGGAGGCGGCGGTGGGCTCGATGGCGGGGAAGGGATGGAGCAGGGCGAGGCCAGGATGGACAGGAGGGGGCGCCGGCGGAGATAGGGACGTGGGCGACTCCTGGAGTGGTGGTAGAAGCGGACAAAGATCGCAGCTGGCCGGAAACGTGCCGGAATAATGGCGCTGGGAACTTGCTGGGCAGAGAGAAATTGTTTCGGGCGTAGTTTCGTGTGACGCTCAGGCCAGACATGGTTCGGTATGCTTTCGCTACAAGTTTATGAGAGGCGGGATTTCATAAAGGCACATTTACCTTCCTTGTCTTCAACACGCCCTCATATTCTCGAGGACGACGAACTTAAGGATTCCGACTGGAAATTCACAAATGTGAAATGTTCGTCTGATTTTGTTGGGGTTACTGTTTTGAAACTCGGAATGTTGTAATGAACTTCATCCGTTAGTTGTGTAATTTAACTGGTCCTCGTGGAAACAACCAAAGGATAATAAATTACTCAAAATTGAACGAAAGTGAAACGTTTATTTGTTTGTTCTGGATTACTGAAGAAAAAAAAGTTGTTTATAAAATTGCATTTCCTAGTCTTTAAATAGAATTTTGATATGAGACTCTAAATAATAAGAAGTGTGTTGATGCTCTATTAAATTATACTTAAGATAAAAATGTTATATCTGTTTATTGAAAATATATTACATACATTTTATTTTCAAACATGTATCATGTAAGTATAGTTTCATCCCTTACTCCAAATGCAAGAAATAAAAATCGGCTCACCTTCTTCCCTGATTCGGAATGAAGTGCACAGATATCACGACCGTTAGTCTTTAGCCACCTCCATATTCGGCCCCCGCTCGCCATCGCAAAGACCTTCAACTCCCGTTTTCCGGGCAGTGTCAACACGTGCGTCATGGGTGACTCACAGTGAGAAAACCAGTTCGGCCACACTTGTCAGCATGTCTGCATCTCCAAGACTAATGGGCAGAGGCGCGATTCGTGAACTCAGAAGCGCATTTCCGAAACTAAATGACTTCAAAACAAATTGAATAATTGCCTACGAATTTGTACTTACTTCATTAACATTTAGTTATTATAACTTCCAATTTATGTAACTCCTCCTACACGTTTCAAAGTTGGAAGCGTGTTCTATCATAAATTCAAGCATTGTTTTGCAGTAAACATGGAATTGATAACGTGACTTGAAGGTGCACACTGAAATTTATTCATGTACTAAGTTGTTCTATCATGTTTGCTGACAATTAGTTTCTAGTAGTTTCGAAGTAAACAGCTTCACTAAATTAATACGCAAGATGAGAGAAGTGCCCAACAACATGGAACAAGTCGAGACAACTTGAAGCACCGTAGACCGGAGTGCAACGGAACAAACATTACATATTTTAATACAGTTTCTGAATTAGTAAAATATGCGGTGAACTATTTTGCAGACTGATGGTAATTGCAATTACCTTCAACACTCCTGTCTGATCTACATTTAGCAAGTAGTGTTCCTCAATCAAAACTAAATATCAGCATCCTCAAAGCCTTAAAGGTGCGGTAAGGAAACGTGAGAATATTGCGCAAACAATGTTCAAAGAAAATGTGCGATCATCTTCGTAATTTGCAAGCTCGTAAAGATGTCATGAAGCTATTGGCTTCAATCTACTCGACCGGGAGTCCATTTCCTCCACCCGCAGTAAGCAGTAGGGGCCGCGGAGCGCGCCCGCAAACTCTCAACGCATGACCGCATGAGCTTCGGCGACTCCCTGGGCAACCTCCCATCGGATGTCACGCGCACGCTGCATTCAAAAACCTATTCTTGATCATAGGAAAAAAGAAAAAACTCGCGTCGTCGTACCCGCTCCCGGTTCCGCCGCTGCATCATGTCGCTACGCGAAAATTCCGATCGTCCGCGCTGCATTTTAATTAATGGCGAAGTAGTGGAGGAATAAAAAATTATTGCGAGCAGCGAGCGCGGCGTTCGCTGACCGCGGCGGCGGAAGCCCGTTCCGCTCTGGAGCGAGGGCTGCCGCCGCGCCGCGCAGCGCCCGTGGCCGAGCGGGGAACAGCGGCGGTCGCCCCGCTCGGCCAGGGAAGCACACGCGGAACGAAACGGCGAACTCACTGGCGACGGGAGACCACGGCGAGAGGCGATTGTATAGTAGGAATAAGGGGGGCAGAGGGAAGTATACTTGGTTAACAATTACAGGGAGGTAAATGTAATAGAAAGTTGAGAAAGGGGCACAAGACAATGGACAGAAAGGAAGCACCATGATTACACCAATGCTTGGATGGAGGAAGGTGAAGTTGAATCTTTAGAGATGATGAAAAAAGAGTTTTAAGAAATAGAAAATGGTTGGATATTTACAAAAGGAAGAATAGTTGAAGTAATTAAATCAAAGAATGAGCGATTTAAGCACGTAGGAACTATCACAGTAGTCGTGACAGTTATGATGAACTACGGCAAGGGTGAATGAAATCGAGACGGCAACTGGCGATTGACAACAGCGGCAAAAAAAAGTCTACCTCCCCGAGGCAATGGGCAAGCCCAGGGAGGGACGCCTGCAACCCCGGGGCTACCGGCGAACCGACGGCCGCCATCGCCGTTGGAATTCAAATAGCGCAATTACGTCGATACATACCTCGCGGTCATTAGTTTTTGTTCGCCGGCAGCCCTGCCCCGCCCACTCCGGCTGCGGAATCCGTGAGTGCGAGCGCCCAGCGGCCCTAGTGGGCGGGGCAGTGGGAGGGGCGGCGGCAAGGTGCATTAGGCGCAGCACTCCCTAGCGGCTCTGCGCGGTTTTACGCCGCGGCGCAACCGATGGAAAGGGAGGGGGAGGGGAAGGGCCCTGCCTTTCCAGCGAGTGCTTTCCAACTCCCGAATGACCGTGAAATGTCGAAGCTAAGCCTAAAATATTAAACGCACAAATACTTTTTTCACGATTCGCCTCGTACATTCAAATATGCCGTGCTTCGAACAAACGACGCGCTGTAATAGACTGGAGCCACACGTTAATTTTAAACACAGCAAGTTTCTTCATTTTTTGTGATTGCAAATAATTACAAATGACTGCCGGAGATTCAAATATGCAACTCCTTGGCTTTATGGCGTGCGAGTTCATTATTCAGAAAAATAAATCCCTTAAGAAGAAAGGTGAAAGCTTTGCACACCCACAGACTTCTCTAAACACGGAGAAATTGTGGCAGGGCATTTTTAAGAGATATTCAGTGATGATCTACATTTGTGAAAAATATGGCATTTTGACATAGCAAAACAATGAAATTTCTCAGTGCAACACAAGACCGAAAGCATATACCTAACCGGAAACTAGCGGTGCTACAACAGCATGTACTTTCTCGCAATATTGGTAATAGTTACGAAACATTATAATACGACAATTTCTTTCTTCACTTCAACTACCATTTGAAATATTCTCAAAGAAACGAAGCGCGAAAAATACTTCCTTTTTAAAAAAAAAATCAATGTTTAAACGAAAATAGCTTTCTGCCTTTGAATTCAGTGTATTCACGTTCTACACAAATGTACAGCACGTACTTTCTGGCCAATAGTAATGGTTATGTATCTCAGATGTCATTTTTCGCAAAACTCACTTGAAATCGTACAACATTTCGTGAGAAAATTAAATATGCTCAAAGCAATACATTGTTTTTATTCAAAACTTTAAATGAAAAAGCATAAGAAATTTAAAAAAATATTTCTGGTATTGAATTCATTGTCTAAGGTATGCAGTGTGATCATAAACAAATAGTAGTGAAAATTCATGGGGCCGCAACAGCAGCCAGATCGATTAGAGAGTATCAACTTTGGAGACAATCGGCTGAACGGTTTAACTGCTAGTATTGTTTACAAACGGACAGACGTTTTGCCGTCAATCGATTTTTTCGGTATCAAGGTGACCTCAAAACATGGATTCTAGCTCCACCACGTATTTTTAGAAGATTTTTTTCTAAATTTAGCAACTGGATTTTTCCACTTTTTCGCTACCAGGGTCCGGCAATAAGAGTTTTTCTACCGACAATTAGCTCTTTTCCCCGTAGCAGCACATAATTTTCTTTCTACTGAGTAAGCGGGAGCGAGAATGTAAAAAAGAATATGTTGAAAATAATTAAGGAATTTACTAGGTAATTTAATTTCTGAAAATTTGTAAGTTTTCTATCGCCCGCATCGCTGACAGAACCATCAATTTAACTCGGTCAATGCAATCCGTGACCTACCCAACGCGAGGGCATGGGGGAGGTCGCCTCGTCTCGGCTGGTGCCGCGTATAATCTTAGGAGGAATAAGCCGAGGCGTCACCGCGGGGAGAAGCGGGGCGGCCCGAGGCGCCGCTTAACGCGGGACAACAAATCAAAGCAAACAGCGCGCGCGGAAGCAGCGAGAACCGCCGCCGCGCCCAGCCCCTCCTCCTTCCCCCCCCCCCGCGCCCCGCCACGCGAGGAAGAGAGGGAAACGCCGCCTCTTTCTCCTCTCCCCTGCGATTTCGTCGCAATCGAAACGGCGGCGTGGCGCTATGCGAAGGCGCGGGGGCGGCGGCGGGGACGGTGGCGCCACCTCGGCGCTATGCTAATATCACTGCAGGCTCTGCCGCCGTTGCTGTCGCTGTCGCAGCGGAGGTTCCGCGCGCGCGCGCCCTCCAGATGGCGCTCCGGGGAGGACGTCGGGACGCCGTGTTCTCATTATTGCCGTCGTAGATCAAAGTGAGGCACGCGCAACCCCAAATGGCTCGGCGCGGCGCGGCGCGGGCACGGCGTGAGCGGCCCGGTGCGGGAGGCGGCAGCGGCAGAGGCAACTGCGGGGGTGGAACGCAAAGACAGACGCGGTCAGGACGCTGGAGAAGCGCGGACAAAGGGCGGTCGAAAGCGAAAGGATGGAGAAGTGTGAAACGTAGGCGAGAAGAATTCGCAATGTTGGAGAGGAGAGATATGGGTGAGAGAAAAGGGAGAAGATAGAATAAGAAGAAATCAACGAAAATCACGTACGTGAATGCATGCGTGTGCGAAAGATGACAGGTACGGAGACAGGCTTAGTCATGTGAACAAGAGATAACAACACTACAGGCAAAAACGACTCGGGAGAACATGACGCATTCGTGCATGAGGATACCAGACAAAATATGGAGAGTGGGTGAAAACAGCCATTCTCGACAGGATGGTGCACGAACACGTTAACACCATGGAGCACCCGATAGCTGCACGGTTAAGACAGAAACAGGAAGAGAGAAATATGGAACAAGGAAAGAAAGGCACAAATCTGACAAAAAAAGCATATAATAAATTATAACGGACGGAAATCATTGTTTTGGCAGGAGTGCAACAGGAACAATCATTGAAAAATGACATGCCCATTTGGCAAACATTGCGTTCAATTGTTATTTTTGTACAAATCTTTATTTGCAGGAAAGGGATTTTTCATTTCCAAGAATCTTTCCCGAAAACTTTAACGATACATTCAAGTATTCAATTCATTTAGATAGATAGTGTTGTAAAATTTCAAATTTTTGCTATCCCCCCACCCCATTTTATTTGAAAAAGTGAAGTAGACCCATTACTTTGTGAATGTTTGCTCCTTTCGGTTGTTCTTTTAAGATGGCTTTAACTGCGCAGAGAGAGAGAGAGAGAGAGAGAGAGAGAGAGAGGGGGCGAAGAGAAGAGGAAACGAAGGCGGCGGGGGATCGGTCGGGGGTGGGAGTGGGAGGGGGCCAGCGAGATGCGGGCGTGTGGCCGGCCCGGCCGGCGTGCGTTTCCGCCGCCGCGCGCACGAGCTCGCGGCCCGCTGCGCCCGTGCGCACGGCTTGGCGTTCAGAGCGCGCGCCGAGCGGCTGCCCCGCTCCCACGGGCGGCGCCGGGCGGAGCGCAGCGGGGCCGAGAGCGCTCCCAGCACACTGCGCTTTTGAGCGACCTGCGCGAAACCACCTGCACGTGTTTGTTCTGGGAACGAAGGGGAGGCGCGAACATACGGGCGTTAAAGAGAGGGAGGCCCACATCCCCTCGCAAAATAACATTTTCTAGATGCTTTGCCTTCTCGAACATCGAAAGTCCTTAACAATTCTCTTCGTGAATGAGTGAACCTTGCCCTAGATAAAAGTAATGCCCGATAATATTTTACTGAGATTTCAAACAATAGGATAACTTAACAAAAAACAATAGGCATTCCATTTACATGTTTTGGCGCCTTAATATAAGGAGATTCTCAACAAAAGCTAAAAACCGCATATTACTAATCAAGCTCATAAGTAAGAGTTCAAAGCATTACAGTTCACGAGAATCAGTCGCACCAAACAAATATTCGGCGATACTTGAAAAATCAATACATTTCAAAATCGGCATCCTTTTGTCAGCTTGGACGATATTTTCAGAGCCTTAGGAAATAAACACATTTTTCCCAAAAAAAGTTACACACAGTTTACATTAGTTTTACTAACACAGATACATTAGGGCCAGGAAAATTACACTTAAATAAAAATTCAAGGAGCTTAACGTTAACACCAATATTAAAAGTTAAATATTTCTTATAGTAAATAGAACGTAAGGTCCAATACTTCCTTGAACATTTTTCGAATTCAGATGCATTTATTAAATTCCCACACGCGACGGCGATGAAGGCAGGAAACGTTTTTACAAACAGTCCGGAGAAGTGAAAGGCCCCACATTCGGCGCCCAGCCGAACTATCACGTCGAGCTGACGCGATTAATTGACGACCAGCGCTCACCACTTAGCGAGTGGGGAGCAGAGGAGCGGGGAGAGGAGGGGAGTGGTGCGTCCGGGGCAGCGGAGAATCCCCAGAGGCCGGGCGGAACAGGCGTGGGTGGGGGCGGAGGGGGGAGGGGTTGGGAGGGAAGCGCGCGGGCGGTCCGGGAAGCGATGGGAAGGGCGCCGCACGCGATTCTTTATTTCGCTTAATTTTATCTTCTTCCCGTTGGAAATCCCGCCGCGCCGAACCCGCTCCCCCGACTAACCGATTACCATTTGCATTTTAAATCCAACAACGTTACGAACACGCAGCCTCGGCCGGAGAGCACGCCTGCAAACAACGAAGTACGCTGTCTCGTTGGAAACAATTACAGAAACATTAAACGCCGCCTAAATCACACATTTAGCCGCAATTACTTTGTGTCAGACTGGATGCGCAATTTCAACGTCGGTAGGCGGGCGCGAGAGACGTCCCATTTTGACATCCCCGGTTTTCCACGTAAAAGAACACATCTGTTTTGAATAGACAAAACTGCATCCGTGACTGTCAGGTATTTCATTCTGAAAATGATTTTCACGATTTCACATTCATCTCTCGGTGTTCCTTTTCCAACCTTCTGCTTTCCATTGAAATAACCTTTGATGCATTATTGCTTGTATGTTTCTTGTGATTTCCCAGAATATTAAATGGAATCTCTTCTAAAAGATTGCATATTACATCTTTTCATGGATGATGTCTGAAGCGACATAATTTCCGATTCCAAAAACTCGGTAGCGAGTTAAAGAAACCCACTCGCTCTCTACGGAAGCACTAAAAGCAATGTCCTTCTCCGAAAAAGGCGAGGGAAAAGGGAAGAAAAAGCGCTTGGCCATGACTGTAACCAGTTTCCGCGAAAAACGGCAATTGAGTTTCCGACTGTTCTTTGCGGTTATAGAGCTTCAGCGCCGGAGATCAACCAGAGCTATCCGAACGATACGAACCCCCCGGCGGGTGATGAGTTGCCGAAGCGCGCCCGCGGCGGCGCTCGCTTAAGAGAGAGGGAGGGCCGGGGAAGCTGCTCTGAAGAATCAATTTGAGGGCTGAATGAATGAACTTCCAGCGACCTAATATGATGTTACTTCCTCGAACGATTGGGCTCCTTTTCCACTTGGGAAACATTAATCAGCATAACATGTTCATGTTACTGAAAGGTATTTTTAGTAAGATGGATATTCATAGACACATATTCGCATTTACTAAACGTCCAGAAACTCTCTTCAGAACATCACTCCTACTCGCATGTGTGCTAAATTAATCACTTTCTAACACGAAATAGGCATTGAAATTGACATTATCAATCATGTATTTATGTTAGATATGGGATTACTGAACCACTGGAATTATTGGAAAATTTTACATTACGTTCTCCATGTACGGAAAATTATCAAAAACAAGATCCTAACAAAAAGAATGAAATTTAATAATTCAACACATATTTATGAAAACGACAAGAATTTAGTCTGCCCTAAGTGAATTCATCTGAATTCTAACGAAAAAGCGAAGTGATAAGCGGAAAGATGAGACACAAAATAAAATTAAGATTACCGTACAACACAAAACCGAGATTAAGTCAATGCACAGTCAACATTCTTAAGGAGAGAAACACGCCACAGGTAGCACGGTAGTAAAATGTAATCCCCGTAAAGTAGGGAGTTTTAAATTAAAGATCCTGATCAATCGTTACACCTGAATAGTGATTGATACGTTTGATATGGCAGTTCAATTCCCGGTCACTTGTTACGGAATGAGAAGTGTACTTCGCTTTACGCAAAGCACGAAGCGCAAAACATTCTTCTCGCGGGCCTCGCTGCGAAACGCCTCCTGGTCGCCACTTGCGCACAGTCGATAAGACCGCACGCCCAAGCGAAGCGGGCGCCAACAGCCAGGGGGCACTGTGCGGGTGGCGCGGGAAGTAGCGGCGGCACGGGCGCGTGGCAATCAGCAGATGGCCGACACGCAGATGCATTAGGCGCCCGGGGCGTCAGCCGCACGGAGGCGGTGACGACGGAGGTCGTTGGAATGTTAGGCGGACGAAGCAGGACGAAGCAAGGGCAGATGTCACGCCGGAGGTGACATTCCATATGTCGGCGGAGACTTTCGTTTGATCGATTAGTGATTCCGGGCGGGGCAATTACTAAGATCCTTAGTCCAGTAAGTGCATTGCATGTTTTTATCGCTGGAGGTGGTGGTGATCTTCCTCCCCCCGGCTGAGGAGATCCGGCGCCGACCTATGTCGACTTGCTGTCTTTTCCCAACCAGGAATCTCCCGCCAGTGTGGCACCGCCCTAGCCGGGACAAGCTTTAATCTCCCGGCTGGACACCACAACACGTGTGGTAGCATGGAGAAAGTGTGTGTGTGTGTAAGTAGGGGGAGGATCGGACAAGGAAAGGAAAGGAAAGACCGTGTACGGTCCATGGCCCATTTGCTAGGGCACTGTTCAGGCATTCGCCTGGTGTTGATTGGAGAACTAACTACCGATCAGAGCAGCCGGCCACTAGAATGCTCCAGACAGCGAATGAATTCGATCTAGCTGTCTAGCAGCTAGTGTCGAAAATCTGCCACAATCGGGATTCGAACGTAGGACCTCCCGGTCAAAGGCACTGCAGTGACACCAGTTGATGCCCTGAGCCTCGACCAGCGGCTCGTAATCGACATGTGCGTGGTGCATGGGTGCGTGGTTGAAGGTAATGGAAATAAAGAGACGGGAAGGTAGAGATGGAGAGCCTTGCCCTTGGCAGGCGATGATGACAGCAGTAGTGTTTCAAATGTTTAGTTAGGGAGTGGTAGAGGAGCAGTGATTGCAGAATGGTAGAGGTTGGAAACAAACGTCGAGACCGGATAGCCACCAGAGTATAGCTAGAACTACTGAAAGAACCAATAGAAATGTGACAAAATAGTTGAGACTGTGGATAATGTTTCCTATCACCGAAGAGGGAGAGTCAAGGAGTGTCCAACGTGAGCGGTGATAGATGGGCAGTGAATTATGAGAGAGCAGTGTGAACATCAATTTGTGGTGCTGCCGCTTGTTGTGAATACGAGATGAAGACTGCGATAATGGTGGCGACATGGTGCCAAATTGGGGTGTAGTGGCGAATGATAAGTAACAGTCAATGGCGTGATGGAAAGCACATGGAGGGAGGTTGACAGGGCGTCGGGAGGCAATAAGGAGGTAGCGGTGACGACAGTTGACGGAGCAAAACCTTTAGTAACAGCCAAGGTACACAGACGACGCTTGTCGTGGCCCTCTGCCCTGGAGCAGGGATGTGCGGACAGAGCGTGCGAGGCAGCGCACAGCGGGGCAGTGGAGGTAACTGACGACGAGTCGCCCGCAATGCCAGGATACTTGCCCCGAGAGCGTATGAGAACGGCACTCAAGCTTTTCAGTAATACACGCATGGCACTCTGTATTACTTTTTCCTCGCATAGAAAAATACCGAAGAGGCAGGAGACCTGTTATGCGGGTTCGATGGTATAACGGTTAGTGTATCGAGCTGTTGTACCCAAGTTCGCGGCTTCAAACTCAATCGAAGCCGTGGATTTTTAAGGGCGATCAAATCCTTTGAACGACTTCCATCGGAGGGGAAATAAAGCTAGCGGTCCCATGTCGTAGATTTACTGCATGCAAAAAATATCAAGCCTAAAAGCCTTTGAGCTAAATTCAAATCGCCTGTTTTGTTGCCCAAGTAACACCTTTCTCCGCTAGATGATGAAAGGAGCGTAGCGAAATTTGCGTGGTCAGACGGAAGAGCCAGCTTGATGGCCCGAGTCTCGCTACGTAAAATAAGGCATGAACTAACTAACCAACCTGTAATAATTCATTATTACATAACGTAAAAAAATTTAAATATGGACAATGTTTTGAAATTTCAAACAATGAACGTTTTAAATATCATACAGAAAACAAAAGTAGTAGTTTCCTACATTTATAGTAATCTACATTTCACATTGTAAATCAGTGTTGAGGCAGAACAAATAACAGTCATATAGAAAGAATTCATTCTCAGGACAAGTAAACGTAGAAAAATGTATAACTTCATTTAGCCTCTGTATTTTCTTATTCGCGATAATTAATTTTCGAATCAGAAATGAAATGCTAGCAAGAAGCCGTTAAATGGTAATTAAAAGTAATATTAAAAATAAAAAATGGAGAATAACGTACAAAAGCTACGACGAGAGGTCTGATTTACCAAGTTTCTGACGTTATTTAAAATTTAGAAGCGTCAGTTCGGTAATAATTATTCACAAAAAGTAAACTTAAGGGGAAGGAAACTGAATGAACGCAAAAAAAGTCTCGAACAGTGTGCATTAAAGAAGAAGGGCTTAAACTTTTTCACGCCAAAGTTCAGTAAGAGAAGAGAAAAAAACACGAAGATACATCTTCATTGTAAGTATGTATGTATGTTACAGTGTATGTATGTATATGAGGAATCATGGTGCAAGTAAAATGGTGAAGAGCTAATGTTTGAAATACTTTTATTTTTCGAGAAATTTAAGCTTTGATTCTTTAAATGGAACCAAATACATTTTTTACAAGCAATAAATAGAATATAAAAGAGAATGCAATGATGTTTTGATAGAATCCGACGCTCTCTCCCTGCAAAAGTGCTGGTGCCGCTAATACTATTACAATTTTCAGTTCTATTATTGGGATCTTTTCAAACTGTTTTCTGTTCCAGGAAAAGTATGGAATGGCTCTATAGATTTCCCGACCTTCCAAACACACAGCGTATCTGTTTACAAGAGAATATTGCAAATTATGCGTTTTGGTGTTGTCTAGGAGTCCTACGTTGGTTCCTGATGCGTGTAGCAATTTCCTCGAAACTCTCGCCTTGGAGGCAAGTAGACGAAATAACCTCGGTCGAATCCTTCAATCAATTCAGCCTATACTTTTTTCCACAATTCACGGCAAAAATATCTAAAGTTGCTTCAAAGGGTACAACCGATGTACATCCAGGAAGAAGGCAAGCAGAAACATGCACACGTCACTTCCCGCAATCACCGTTCTCGCGCTAGTTGAGTCAGCGTGAGATCAGCGAGTCGCTAATGAACTAGGGGAGAACATTAAAATCACCTTCACCCATTGCCTCCTCCCCGCAGCACCATCGCCTCGGCAACAGACCACAGTGGCTCCAACTGGAGGCGTAGGAGACGCGGGAACGGGGCGGGGCGCGGCGGGATAGGGCCGGGTGGGATGGGATGGGGAATAGCGGGAGGAGGGGCGGCGACGCGCCCCAAATTCAACATATTACGAGAGTTACACGAAGCGGGATAATTTACGCCCGCCGAGGATATCCTAAACGCTGGCAAAGAGATTTGCCGCGGGCGCGCCCGGTAACTACAAGTGATACATTACAAACTTTGCGGATCCGACGAGACCGGCCGCCCGCGGGCAGGGAGGGAGGGCGGGGGCGGTGGGGCGCGGGAGCACGCGCAGGCGGCGGACTGGGAGAGAGAGCGTCGGGGCGAGGGCGCCAGGCGGGGAACCGCCAGCGCTCTCGCGCCGGGGGCCGGGAGACGTGCGGACCGCTGCTATGTGGGTGGCGTGGGCGGCGACGTGACCGCAAGGTCGACGGGCGGCTATAGAGGGGGGAGAGAGGAGTTGGGCTGGGAGGAACGACACAAGCACAGGTTTTGTGGTTGCGTCGGAGATGGAAGTAAGCAGCCAGGTTGGGTAAGATAGGCAGCACATGGTGAGAGGCGGTGGTGACCATACAAACAACGGAATGATGCTGAAAAAAATGATGGAGGTGATCAGACGGGGCGTATTCGGTTCTCGGTGTAACGCCTGTGGAATTTGGGGGAAAGGGAAGATGAGAGAGAATATTCGGAGAGGGTAAATGGAAGAAGGAGAAAGGAGAGTAGAGTGGTGTGTGGAGAGGACGACAAACGCCTGCAAATATCCACTGAGGCCAGGGAAGAACGTGAGGAGAGCTGGAGGAAGCAGGCGAGGCAGTACGGGCGGGTGAGAGGGCGCGTGGTCGGGGGGCCGTGTGTTTGGGCGGGAGGCCGAGCAAAGCGCGGGCGAAGGCGGCAAGTGCAGCATCGGTTGGTGTGGTGGGGCGGGCGGGCGGCGGTCCCGGGCGTAATTCTCGGGATTGCCCTTCGGAGTGCAATTAACGAGCGCCGCCGCGTGGGCGCCGCCGCCTGCTGCCGCCGCCCGCCGCGCGCCGCGCGCACCACCCGCGCAGTCGACACCCTAATGCGCCGACTGACGTTGTAGCAGCTTTTTGGGCGTTCGCAAGAATTCCCGTCGTACGTCTTTCCAGTTGCTTGCAGAACTTCTATTTCACGGAAAACTTCCTACAATGCAATATCTATCGAGATATTTCAAAACGGCTTCGTATCAAGCAAGGTAACAAAAGCGTAACAACAAGCTGAATTTGCGCAATGTGACTGTGGAGCCTCTTCGCAGAAAATCCATAATCTAGTCGGTGAATGTCAACTTTGTGCCTACAGAGCTAGCTGGTGCGATTTCTTGAATCCCACAAAGAAGGCTCTAGTGTGGTCCGGATCAATAAATTACACAAGTATATTTTTTATTACCAACACTTGTTGCAAAGAGATTCCTTTGTGTTTATTGTAACTTTTGATATATTTAAAGTTATTAGAGTATTCAAAATTTTAACGTAGGAAACGCCATGTGAGAGCCATACGGTAAATTATAATATAATAATAATAATAATAATAATAATAATAATAATAACAATAATAACTCCACCTAGGGAGTACAAGACCTTGGAGTTGGTGGTGGAGCTTGAGTACCCCCATGAGCCTTAAAGCTATGTCAGTGGTAGCCTAGCTACCGGTAGGGCCTCCCTTGCTGAATAGGTTGAAGGTGAGGGGTCAGACGAAGAAGTACTCCATTTTGAGGAGAGTGGGAAGTAAGTCGAGAGGGAAGGGTCATGAACCTTTGGACTTCCTGTTGTCGGCCCATAGAGGGTACAGGAGAGAAACTGGGTTGGCACACCAGGCCACTGATTAGAGTGGAGGCCCGAACCTTGCATTAGCCAGCCAAGGAGGCTGCCTTCAGCAGTCAGTGAAAATCCCGTAGGGTTTAGTAATGCCGACTGGCGATCGGAGGGACCCCTTGCTGGGCCCTGCGGGGGGATGCCCCGAGGCCACTGTGGGTCGCAGTAACGGATGGCAGGAAACAACCCGAGGGTTAAGTGTGATCTGTGAACTCGAACTTGCGTCCTGCGAATCCTCAATTCAAACCAATGAGCAAAATGGATAGAACAAGCAATGTAATGAATCTTAACGTGCCTTGTTCTACCAATGTCCCTTACCTGCTCAGAAACCGAGCTAATGTCACCTTGTCGACGTCTGGCCATCCCATGGATGTTAGTCCCAGGGACCCAGAGCCGGCAGTAGCTCGAAGCCATCGTCAGAGATGGACCCGGGATGAATTAAAGGAGGTGATGTGGTGCTTTTATTATGCAAAAGCTAAAAATGGGGGCTCAGAAATAGAAGTTTTCAAGGTATGGAGAGAGCGGAACCCAGATATGCGACCTACCCTAGACTCAAAGAAGCTTGCCAGTCAACGACGATACATACTCAGCAGTGGAAAATTCACAGCAGAACAACTTGCTGACATTGAGAGAAATGCGGAGTATGTATTTCGCTCGAACAATCCACATGACGAACATGTAGAACTTGAAAATGATGATCCCGTGGAAGGTTCATCGCTTTCCAGTGAAACACACGTCAGTGGTGAAAACTCATCTGGCAATGAATTACATGATAAGGACATGATGCGAAATCTCCTTCGGCGCGAGATAGAAAGAGTTAGTCAACTTCCGTTTGAATCTCGCGAACCGTTGAGGAGAATATACGAAACTGCCAAAGCTAAAAGAGTGATAGAAACAGTGAATTCTGTCTTAAATGAGGTGGTGGAGACCCCAGGCAGAGATCTAGATATTACTGAAATCAATCACACCATATATGCAACTGGATATCTAGTATCTCAGATAATTTTGGGGCCACCCAAGAACACCGACGGCCGGCAGCAAAACAGAGTAAACAGCTCTGTACCCCCATGGATGAACAGAATTATGAAACGGATAGCCGACACCCGGCGTGAAATATCATTCTTAGCTGAGGCATCTTCTAAATCAACGCACACCTCTAAAGTTCAACGAAAAATATTCAATGTTGAACAAAAATACCAAATTGAAAATGACACCAGCAGACTAATGGTAGTTGAGAAGCTAAAAGAGAAAATGCAAGCATGGGCTCAACGAATAAGAAGGTACAAACGTAGAATAGATTTCCGTGTACAGAACCGGTTGTTTGAAACAGACGCGAAGAGATTCTATCGCAATCTGACTCAAAAACCGAATGGCAAAGCTGTTACTCCTTCAAAAGATGACGTCGAAGCATTTTGGGCAGGAATCTGGGAAGAGAGCAGATCCTACAACAAAGACGCATCTTGGCTTCAATCTGAAGTTGATGCTGCCGATGAACTTGTAGAAACAGTGGAAGATGTTCACCAATTCTCGGAAGAGGACCTCTTCCAAGCAATTAAGAACATGGGAAACTGGAAGTCCCCCGGGATTGATAAGATCCAGATTTATTGGATTAAGAAATTAACAGCAATACATTCTCATCTAGCAAAGGCTGTTAATAAAATTTTTGAAAACCCAAAGGAAATCCCGGAATGGCTCACACGCGGCATCACGTATTTGCTACCCAAAGCGGGAGACAGCTCTTTGGCGAAGAACTACAGGCCAATTACTTGTCTGCCAGTACTGTACAAAGTTATAACTTCAGCCATAGCTGACAAAATGTATAGACATCTAGATAAGAATCATCTAATGCCAGCTGAACAAAAAGGATGTCGTAAAGGTTCTTATGGCTGTAAGGAAATCTTGCTACTGAATAAAGTCATCTTGAATGATGTAAAGAAACGCAAACGTAATTTGAGCATGGCTTGGATTGACTACCAAAAGGCCTTTGATAGTGTACCACACGATTGGATTTTGAAGACCCTGGAGATCTATCGATTTCATCCTAGACTTATTGAATTTTGCAAGGCTAGTATGAAGTCGTGGAGTACCAGGTTACTAATACACAGCGGAAAGGAAGCAGTAGAAACCAGAAGTATTCAGATTAACAGGGGTATTTTTCAAGGAGATTCACTATCCCCTCTGCTGTTTTGCATTAGTTTGATCCCACTGTCGAGACAGTTGTCGCAAGCTGACTTTGGTTTTAAGCTCCATGGTGATGAAAGGCCAGTATCACATTTGTTTTACATGGATGATCTGAAAGTGTTTGCTAAGAATGAAGCGATTCTCTCCCAAATGCTGTCTGTCGTGAATGGCTTTAGCAATGACATCTGCATGAAGTTTGGTCTTGACAAGTGTGCAAAAATCAATTTAAAAAGAGGGAAACTCACAACGTCTGAGAACATTGAAATTGATACGCACACTGTGATTCAAGATCTTGAGCCAGGTAAAACTTACAAATATCTGGGCATTGAAGAATGTGAAACCATCTCGAATGACAGAATGAAAGAGAGAATTCGTAGGGAGTATTATAGGAGAGTGAGACTGGTCCTGCAGTCCGCTCTGAATTCCAGGAATAAAATATCTGCAATAGGTAATTTGGCGGTACCTGTAGCCGAATACAGTTTTGGACTAGTGGACTGGACTGAGCAAGAAATTCGCACCACGGATAGAAAAACCAGAAAACTGCTGACAATGCATCATGTTTCCCACCCTCGAGCTGATATACATAGACTTTATGTGTCACGTAAGGAAGGAGGAAGAGGCCTCAGACAAATTGAGGCCTCCTGGCACAACGCAATAGTCGGGTTGGGGAAGTATGTAGTCAGCCATCAAGACGACCCTCTAATGAGGCAGGTCATGAAATCTGACCGAAGAATGGGAAACAGAGGCATTGTTAGTGTAGCAAGAAACATTGCGAAGAAAACTAGGCAAGACACATCGAATAACACAGACACTGAACTTCTGATGCTGCTAAACATGAAGTGTGAGACACAAAAAATGTTAAAGAAATCGTGGAGAGACAAACCACTCCACGGACAATATCTAAAAAGAATGGACAAGGTGCAGATCAATAAAGATCAATCATTTATGTGGCTTAAAAGGGGAAGAATGAAGCCAGAATCGGAAGCACTTGTAATAGCTGCCCAAGATCAGGCCTTGAGAACACGACATTATGATAAAGCGGTTCTCAAAATTTCCCAAGATGACAAATGCCGCATTTGCCTGGAGCAAGTAGAAACCATTGATCATATTGTCTCAGCTTGTCCAATCCTAGCAAAGACCGAATACCTTAAAAGACATGACAGGGTGTGTAGCTACCTCCACTGGCAGATCTGTACCGCCCTCGAAGTTCCAAACACATGCCCCAAGTGGTACGAACACTCACCGAAACCGGTGACGTCTGTTGGATTGTGTACGATATTGTACGACCAACAAATTCAAACTGATCGCACGATAGCGGCAAACAAACCGGATATAGTTATCCGGGATTTGGCGAAAAAATCGTGTTTACTTATCGATGTTGCTGTACCTTGCGATCAAAACGTCGTTACCAAGGAGGCAGAGAAACGTCTTAAATACAAGAGTTTGGAAATCGAGATCAGCCGAATGTGGGGCGTAAAAGCACAGGTCGTCCCGATAGTTATCGGAGCTCTGGGATTTGTTCCGCAAAATTTGAGTAAGAACTTGTCTAAACTCCCAGGTAATTCAAAAGACTGGGAAGTGCAAGAAATTGCTTTATTTGGAACAGCCCACATTTTGCGTAAAGTATTGTAGAGGCACTGATAGTCACCGAATCTGCTCCTTAGGTAGCTGGTTGCAACCTGGAGTAGATTTTATATTCAGCCGACTCATAAGATCTTTAGTCGTGATGTAATGGAATAATAATAATAATAATAATAATAATAATAATAATAATGTATCACATACAAATTGTTCTTGAAAATACAGAGGGGGAGTACAAAATCGAAATGATAATGTACAAATTCGCAAATTCATCTCTGTGAATCGTTCATTCCCAATAATAAAATATCGTATCTTCTAACTTGAGACTTTTTTTTCTACACTCATTATACACAAAAATTGTGAGCAGTGTCGAGAGCCGAGTGTTCAAACGAAATTCATGAGCGCGCTCGTCTCCCCGAATCGCAATAAGCCGCATCCGCATGGACGCGCATCGAAGGCGCGCATTACGATACGCCGAGTGGCTGCCACTGCCGTTGCAGCGCATTCAGGAGCACGTGCGCGCGTAAAAATAGAGCGCCCCGCCCGGGAGGGCGCGCGCGGGGGCGCGGGCGAGGGCGCGGGCGTGGGAGCCTCGGCGGAAACAGACGGCGCCTGCCACAAGCGGACGTACTCGTGCCGCTGGCGGGGCAAGCAGAAGGAGGGGACAGTGGAATGAACTCCTGGCGAAAAGAGAGGGCGGGAGGCATCTGAGGATAAAGTAACAAAGAGGAGACGAGTGAAAGTGGTGAGAGTTAAAAAATAAACGGCAGCGGAGGATTCACATGGAAGGGAGAACAGAACAAATTTAGAATACATTCCACGAAGGGGCAACGGCATAATTTAATTAATGGCGATGGAATATAAGGGTGAAAGACGTTTCCCCGAAGATTCGAAAGGAAAGCATGTATTATGTTTTGATGATGGAGATGTCGAGAGCTGACAGTTTCATAACATTATCACAATAACGTATCCGTTCCCACAATTTAATAGGAAGGCAAAGAATAATGTTTTTAGTTTTCAAAATACCTTGACAGGAAATGAAATGAAACGTGTACTGGTAATAAAGACGTAGGAGGAAAAGACAATGTATTTATCAGTAACATGAAAACAAGTTCGCAAAATAAGAAAAGAACTTTCAATAGGGACACCTAGACGAGAGAGAGAGAGAGAGAGAGAGAGAGAGAGAGAGAGAGTGAGTGAGGCAGAAGCAGGGAGTAATATGTAAGAGAATGATGTACGAGAACCAGGGGCAGAGAGCAGAAAAAACAAGAACAAACACGGCCATGAACGAACTCGCGACCGAGTTTTAGATTTCGGAGCGCGTGCAGACGGCAGCAAAACAAGACGCCAGTGTAGTGCGAAGCGAAGACGCGCGAACGAAAGGAGGAGGCAGGAAGAAGGGAGGGGCTCAAACGTCGCGATTGCTGGTGGTAATGAATGCGAGGGTCTCGCCGCGAATGAGCATAAACTAATTATCGCTAGTTTTAGCCTGCCAAGTCTCTCGCTAAACATCTTTCTCATCGCTCGTCCTCCCCTCGTTCCTCAGGGGTTGCGGGGTGTGCCGGAAAGAGTGGGTGGGGCGGAATGGGTGAGATAGAGGGAAAGGAGAGGGCAAAAGAGATGGGGTTGGATAGGATGGGGCGGGGCGAGGCTCATCGTTTCCCGATATTCACAGCGATGAGAACAATACCGACAGGTTCTAGATAGCGAGAGCTCTTACGCCACGTGGAAAGTGGAACGTTTACTGCATTATATTCTCGTGTTAAGTGAATTTATTATGCGAAAGGTGAGCTGGGGGCGATTACATCGGGCAAGGCTCCGAATTCATGAGCATAAATCACGCAACTGTTGCATATACGGAGCTTAGAAGAGAAAAGGGTTCAACGACAAACCACTGCGCACTGCAAAGAAACTCCAAAATAAACCACATGAAATTAATTTTACGACTCGAATATTGGGAATGGAACAGATAGGACTACATTTAACGATCCACTATCAATTTTTTTGTTACAATTCTGCAACAGAAAACGCCAATAAATTAAAACGATCACCAATTTTGTTAACACAGCAAATCCAAATAGAGCAATCAATGGCTACAGGTGCAAAGCGCCCACCATCCTACCCAATTGACAACGCAAGAAATCACAAATAGTTGTAAAGAATGGGATGGACAATACATTTACAGTAAAGAGTTTCTTCTGTGCTGCCAGCCAACAAGCAACACATTTTCCTTTGCGCATCTGCCGATCTGCGCCGTTTCTTCGAAAGCCCATTCCATTTTACACTAGGCGCGCGGATGTCCCGGGAGCGCAACACGCAGCGCCGCACGCGCGCACGAGCCGCAATCGACGCACACGAGTAATCGCATTTTCCCCGCGCCCTTATGGAAACGAGATTCCACGCGGCGATCTCATCAGCTGCGCGGCACTAATGGCGAAGACTGCAGCGCGGTGCGCACGCATCCGACGAGGAATCAAGCGCGCTGAATCTACACGAGAATCACTGCAAACACCAGCCGGCCGCCCACCGCACACTCAGCGCCGCGGACAGGCTAGTGCAGCGGAAAGGGGCGGGGCAGATCCAGAAGACTGGCAAGATACGCGCCCGAAAGGAAATGGAGGCGAATGAGC
This sequence comes from Acheta domesticus, assembly GCA_031308135.1. Classification (NCBI taxonomy): domain Eukaryota; kingdom Metazoa; phylum Arthropoda; class Insecta; order Orthoptera; family Gryllidae; genus Acheta; species Acheta domesticus. The sequence goes on from JAHLJT010000631.1 coordinate 137,880,915, forward strand.
AAGAAAGAAATGGGAAAGGAACGTAAAATATAAGCATGCACTCGCTTAAAATGAAAGAGTAGGAAATGAAGGGGGAAGAAATGAGAAAAGATTAAATGAAACTGGAGGATGAGCAGGGAAGGAGAAAACAAAATGCATGGAGAAGAAAGGAAGACAAAGACGAATAGAGAACCGAAAGCAGGGTAAGTATTTAGAGGAACAGAACATGCAAGATAAATAAAAATGGAAGATAGAAAAAAAGTAGTCAAGTTATCGAGGAGACAAGCTGACGAATGAACAAAAATGTCAAATTTCCTGTCAGACGAGAGCAGGAAGCAACGGTCCATAAGGGCCGACAAACGAACGGAAGGGCAGGGTCGTATAAACAGAAACGAAAGGCTACACCAGCGAACGAACAATCAGGTGAACAAATAGCCGAGTAATTGGATTGCTGAAAGGGTAGTCGGAGGGGCGATCCGCGACGCAGGCCACGACACCGAGCGAGGCACCGCCCTCTCCTGCTGCGGGGAGACCGAACGGCGGAGGTTAAATAAAACAAAATCAACAGGGGGCATTAGATTAACATAAAGCGCGGCCTCTTCTGCGCAGGCCTCTCAGAAAAGCGTAATACAGTTAAGAGTCAGGACGCTGCCGTTTCACCGTAATTCAAATGGCCCGGCGTCACGCTCGAGCGGCGACAATTAAAACTTCCATATTGCTAAAAAGCTCGGGTTATGAGTTCTTTACACAAGAAGGCTCGATGAGCCCGTTCGCTTCACTCAGCGTTGGAGCAGATTGCTTACGTACAAAAGCAGCAAAGGTCACAGAGGGTCCTGATAATAAAGTAGTAGTGACTGTGGATAAGAAAATAGATTCTATAAAAAAAGTGTAGATGTTAGAAATAAGATGATAAAGTAACACAATACGTTTTGCGTGGAGAAGATACTTATTTCCGCGAAAGAATGTATTATTGTAAGAAGGCACGTGAATACGGAAGACATAGTTGGGTATCTCTAATGGTGGAGTTCAACAAAGCGTTACCAGCATTAAGGAAAGAAAAGTGCAAAACAACAAGTTTAAGACACGTGAAGAACAGGTAGCGATGTTGAACGAGCGCCTCCGTAGAACGCGGCTGAAACCGCAAGCGAGGCGAGGAAGCGCTGCGCCAGGAGCGGCGGAGGGAGCTCAGCGGGCGGCAGATGCGCCGCGCGGGAGGCCTGGTGGAAGCGGGGAACAGCTAGGCGGGCGCAGATCAATTAATCAGTTGTTAGGAGAACGTTAGCAACTGCTAATTAGTTGACATGTCGGATAACGAATGAACGCAACCAAGTATCGCGAATAACAACGCCTAATGAGTACCGATCGAGAAGCTGGCGAGGCTGTTCACGAGTTATTGAACGTAAAAGCATCATCATCTCAGAGCTCTGAGAACCAGGAAGACATAAATGTGGCATTAGAAATGAATTTGTGTGGTCAGTTGTGTAGTTCATATATTCACACAATGTCACGCAACAAGAATGGCAAATAAACTAAAATATTTACATAGCGGCATCGTTCTCGAAAGGTGCTTACGATATCTGGCGCAACTATTTTTTATCACAGGCAATCAGGGAAGAGTAAAGGGTATTCAACCAAACAAGTTACTATTCAAATAATAAACTGAATGGCTTCACAAAACTCTAGTTTCACGAATACACAATCAGGCGGGTATCGGAGGGGGCTGGGACCAGAGGATGGCATGAAACCTCGCCAGCGAAGTTGGGATCTCCGAATGATCGGAGAAGAAGGGTTGGAGAGGCGGGAGGATGGAAAATCCGGAGGACATAGGACGGGACTACGGTGCGTCAGAGAGCACGCAGTGAATGACCCGGCCGCTTCGGCGGACACAGGGATGCATCAGCACCACGGCACTCCACCCGCTCACCCCTTGCTCCCGCGCTGGCACAAAACGAACGCGAGGCGCAGAATAAATATCGCCCCCTCTCCGCACGGGTGGCCTATTACAGAACCATATGTTGGCAACACAGTGCTTCATTAGTGTCAACTTTAGTACCGTTTAATTAATTTCTGAAAGGTCAACGCTGGACTATAGCGGGGCATCCCGCATGAATACAACCCCCGGCCCTTGACGGGGCCGTCGCCAGGGGAATGAGCGGGTCGTCCGGCGGGGGCTGCAACGGGGTGGGTGGGGTGGGGTGGGGTGGGGTGGGGGCATGGGGAGGTGGGACGGGACAGGTCGAGGCGGAGCGACCTGGGAAGCGGGAGTAGTGGGATGGGGCCCCTCTGGACACAGGCCGCTCCACGCACGAAGAGGAGCGATGCACTGCGGCGCGCTTTCCGCCTCTCGCAAGAGCTCAGAGGCCGTTTTATCTTCGCAAATTAATTAGCTTCGAATGTTCGCTACTCAATACAACCGCACCGCTGCGTAGGCTAGTTGGTACCAAAAAAGACCATGCAAGTGGGGAGTGCAAACATTCATTAAAACCATATTATCGTTTACCGTATTGAAAATTATGAGGCAGCTAGCTAGGAAAATTGTATTGTTTAATGAAAGTAAATCCAGGCGCGAAGCTCACGGGCAAGATGGTTCAGAAACAACGTAAAATACATTTTAAATGTTATCTTCGCTTTCATTACAACCCACGCCAAACTACGAAATGAATTAGCAAAATTACCGAAGCAAGTGAGCGGAAAATCACCGAATGGTGGGGGGCGCGATGCCGTCAGAATGGCATAGCTTCGTGCAGCTGCAGAGCGGCAGGCGGCAGCGCGTATCTCTGGAAGAGGATTTGCAGGGCGCGCCGGAGCGGCGGACGCGTGCGTCGACGCCGTCTGCGCGTTATCGGAGCCATTTGCGGGACGCGTGCAATTATAACGTTTATGAAGGCCCTCCCCTCGCAACGCGGAGGGGAACGTGGCCGCGTGAGGCGATAGCAGGGGGGGCGGCGGCGGCGCCCCCTCGCGCGGGGGTGTGCGAGCGGAGACAGCCGCCGACGCCCGCGCCCGCGCCGTCCCTGGTGGCACCCGAGGGAGGGCGCGCATGATTCACTGGCGTTCCACGCCGACCGAGCCATGGCAGAGGCAGCGAAGGTTGCACAGGCGGAGCCACACAGCGGGAGGTGCAGGAGATCTTATGTGATTGGTTAAGGCAGAATGGTAAACGTAAGATGATTGCGAAATAATTCATGAGTCAACAAGGTTCTCTGGTTGAGAATAATGATAAGTAATCAATGACTAAGGTAGTAGCAGAAGTAGCAAGGGACTTGCATTATTGTACATAGAGCATGTGTACGCATTGTCATACAGTTTTGGGAAATAGTATGACTAAACTACAATAAGGGCATTCACAATTTTTGGAATCTTCCTGTTACAAAAAACTGTGAAGTGAGGTGAGAAATACACAAGACGAATGCTGACAAATGGGCGACTGCAACAAGTTGGTTGCCAACAGGACAAAGATGTTGATAGCATCTGTGATGTGTCCAACCGGAGAGGAAGCGTTGACGCCCGCAGGCGGTGACACGCCCCTGACAAGGGGGAGGGAGAAGCAACGCAGCGGAGGCGGCGCGCGAGTTGGCGGGAGAGTAGTTAGAAGACGAGGGCGTCTGGCGGCGGCAACGAGGCTCTGCGCGTGAATACATTACCCGCAACCTACCTTGCGGAACGAGGCGCGGGCTGGCGCGGTGGGCTGAGGCCGGGACTCGGGCCCTGTGACATGGCGACCGCCCCCGCCAGCGCCAGGGGACCGTAACTCCGTCGAAGTGAAGGGCGGCTGCGGCAGGCGGAGGCGGCGGAGGCGCGCGGAAGGTCGAAGGTTTCGTAACGGAGACGGCGGTAAGGCACGGCACGTGGCGCCTGGAACGCCAAGGGGGCTGCGGGGGCGGGGGGAGGACGAAGGCAGGGCGTTGCTGATGGCCAGGCGCCGAGGGCGAGGGCTGCAGCCGATGGAAGAGACACAGGCAGAGCCAAAGGATCGGAGACGCCAACTCACGCGGATAATGCGCCCTGCTCCCCTTTTTCCTCCGCAGCACAAGATCAACCCCCGCGGATTACAGGAACGAAAGCCCTTAGGGAGTTTAGATCGAGAGAATTGAAAGAACGATCAGTAATTCCGAAACAAAAATTCTATTGGTTAAACTAACCTTAAACAGGGTCTACAAAGAGAGAGGAATACACCCCCAGGTCAGCGCACGCAAGAAACGCGACAAAAAGAAATAACCTTGTTTCGAGAGCATCGATACTTAACCAATTTCGTTCCCTAAGGTACCCGGAGAGCCGAAAAAATTCCATATTCGGCCGCGCTTCAACAGACAGCACGCAGAGTGCACGCAGCGCAATACGAGTGGCGCGCGAGCAGCCTTCCATATACATTTTAACGACCTCGGTCAACGGCTCCGCAGTGCCGCGCCACCCCGCCCCTCTCCGCTCTGCGCCGCGCCGCGCCGCGAAGCGCCACCCTCGGGGGGACAAAGAAACCTTTGCAGCAGAGCTCGCTGCTCCCCGGAGAGCGGGCGGGCGGACTCACGTGACTTGGAATAATTAATACGTCCGCTCGCGTATATAAACTTATCTTAAGCTTCGTCGACCGCTCTTTGCGGACGGCGCGAACTCGGGGAAACGAATGCCAAACGCTCATTTACAATGCGTATCAGCGTCTCCGCTCCACCCGCAGAGCCCCGCCCCCTTCCCGATCCGCCCCCGTCGTTTGCACTCCGCGTCCTCGGACGGAACACAGGACGGACAAATAGGGGCTCACGGCGACGGCGGAAGCTCTCATGCGGAGTGCGGCCGCACAGTGCGGGGGGCGCGCGTGGGGACGGCAATACGCGGGCGGGGCTCGGTGCGAGCGGCAGAAAAGATGAGCTCGTCGAAGAGGAACGAGAAGAACGCGAGGACATTACAGACGGGCAGGCTGAGGGGGACAGGGGAAGAAATGAAGATGAAAGAACTGTACGACCCTAGGACGCAGGCAAAATGAAACTTGGAAAGTAGTTTTGAGGGTCGGGCTACATGGAATCCCAGAATTGGGACGGATGCGTTTAAGGCAAATGATTACGAGTAAGGAAGGGAGAAAATAAAATAAAAGCTGACGTGTCAATAGTCGTGAATATGGCCAGGGAGAAGAGAACGTTTTGACTGACAGCAGTGACATTCATGCAAAAGGCGGAATTGTTTCTGTAGAACTGGCAAGGTCACCTTTAAAGACGAAGAAAAGAGAACTCGGCAATTTGAATCCTGCGATGTTAACAGAACGATAAAAGAAACAACAAATAACTTCAAAAATATAATAAATTTATGGCATATGAGAAGAAGAGTAGAAGAAACCGAAAATGTTTGCATTGAGTAGTCATGCACAAGCACGATGCGACGCGAGAAGAAAGGAGCGCTTTACAACGATCAAGGACATTGAATTGCAATTATGGATGACGTAGACAGACTACGTAATGCTTTCCTTCCAAAAAGAAACGCATTCGGATACTGAGTAATGGAACTTAGGAACACAGACCGCAAATATGTTTCCTGGTGCCGAAGGAACAACAGTGCACCAGCAACTTCACACGGAATAGCTGCATGAAGAAAGAAAGCCGTCCCGAGGTGTCCTGCGGCGCTCGACGCATTCATCTCGCCAGCGGCGCGGGGGCGAGCGGCAGCAGAGGCGGAGCCAGGGGCGCCGGAGCCGGCGGCGAACACGCGCGAGGGCGTGGGAGAGAGCGGGACGCTCGGGGTTGCGCGGTGGGGAGGAGAGACTTTAATCGGACAGGGCCGCCGCACCTCGGCAGGAAGCCCCCGCCGCGCAGCCCGCTTCGCCCGGTCTCGCTCGCGGCGCCGCCGCCCCGCAAATAAAAGGAAACGGGAACCCGCAGGCGCTGAGTGCAGCGCGCTTCCCGGGGCCTTCACGGCGCCAGTGGCGTCGCCGGGCGCCTCCGCGCCGTGGCCTTGCGGCTCTTCGCAATCCGCGGCCGATGCCGCCGCCGCCGCCGCCGCCGCCGCCGCACACCCGCGCTCCGCCCAACACCGAAGTTTGCTTGCGATAGGTTTCTGAGTTACTCGACAGCTACCTTGACTTGGTCTGTTCGTTCTCGCCGCGCGCATCCTGGAACAGCTTCCTTCGGCCCTCTACAACGCTGCCTTCGGGCTCTGGGGCGAGGAAGGTGGAAGGATAACCAGAGAAGAACTTCCAGTGGTAACGGTGCGTAACAGAGTAAGGGTAGAGCCGGAGTGGACCAGAACGGTTAGCTAGGGATATCGCTGCGGATTGAAAGACAGAGAGAGAGAGAGAGAGAGAGAGAGAGAGAGAGAGAGAGAGATAGGGGGGTGCGTAAAGGCAGTGCCTGCGAAAGTTGGAGGTCGGGAATTCGGCGCGGAGGACGAACGCGTGGCTGTGATGAGGCGGGACGGGGCGGAGCGGGGCGGGTCGGAACGGAACGGAACGGGACGGGACGCAGCGAGGCTCGGGTGACGGCGGAAATAAAAGGAAACGTCCACCCGACCTGCCGAACACGACGCGGCCGGGAACTCATCGCGTTCGACCTGCTGCCCTCCTCCCTGCCCTCCATCTGGCGTCGCGCCCGCCGCCCCAGGCCTGTGACTCAGACGGCGCCCCCGACACTGGCGCCCGAGTCACCGTGCGCGGGGAGTCCGTATGACGTACCTGCTTTTCCCTCCGATGCAGCACAACACCGACATGGAACTGCTGACTGCGACGAACAATCATTTGACTAGCACATTTATATTGGAATACCGACTCCTTTCATTTGCTATGCATCTCCTTGCTATTCACACAATGGTAGCAAAATTGGGAGATCTGATAATTTACATCAAATTATAAGTAATACCATGGTACTAGTACAGTGGGTTGGATTTCATTTTAAAATCTTATATTCAACAAGCAGAGGTAAAATTGACACTTCAAAAATGATGACTAGCAAGAAAGTTCACTCTTGAAAAAAGTCTCAGAACCATTATTCATGAAATGAAATTCATTTAAATGTAGATTATCTTAAAAATTTCAATGCAAAAATGGATGGCAGATCTTTAAATATCCCCCAAATTCGATTGCAAAAATATTTCAACTGAATCTGCAAATATATATATATATATATATATATATATATATATATATATATATATATATAAATATCAAATATATCAATGTTGAGCATTAAGTGAATTGTTGAGTACTTCTCTCCTATATACAGAATGAGTTGAAAATTAGTAAACTGTGAAAATTGGAAAGACTCACCAAACACGTTGAAACTGAATTGAAGTGAAAGGTTCGTAATCCAATACTCACCTGCAAAGAGAAAAAAATAGTTTAAATTACAATTTATGCGACAAAGAGAGACACAGGATCCAATTCATTTCACTGACGATACCTAGTAATAGAATGTTGCATTTCCAAACATTAATTCTCGAAAAAAAATTACAATAAATGTCCGTAATTCTTTATGCAAATAATGGGCATGAGAAAATTATCCACACGGTGTAGGTATGCTAAGTCTGTAGTAATTTAAATTTTCAATTTATTGTTTTAAACTCGTTGAATAAAAATTTAGACCAAGACAAGATTATCACATCTCGTAATTTGTAGAAAAACAGTATCGTTCTCCTTCGAAGTTTCTAGTTCTGCAAGGATGAAAATACCGAAATTGCCATTTTTGATGTCAGTAAAAAAATCAGACATTCTATAAAAATCTCCACTAACATGCTACGCATTCACGAACCAAGAATTAAAATCACATAATCTCTTAAGAGAAAAACAAGCACTTTTCCATAAAGAATCATGGCTACGATTCCCACCTCCACATATCCCCCCCTCTTAGGTAAGTTGCAAGTTCCCACAAGCATGATGCAAACGGCCTGGAATGCCAGGGGCAGCCGGCGCCCGATGAATCAGCGTCCGCCACGCACGCGACCGCCGTACGGTGGGGGAAGCTCGAACACTTGCATAAAACTAAAAGAAGGTGCAAAATGCACATAAAACACGTTTAATTTCTAGAACCGAATAACACGAATCTTAGAACAAAATTGAAATGACATTTAAGGAATTTAATATAAAACGGACATTCAAAACATCAACGATCTAAATTTATTAATTTGACAGACATATATTCACTAAGTATTATCTGTGCGTCATTCTCCTTTGAAACAATTAAATTCCTTTAATATCAATAAATTTTATTTGTTGTTTGTGTAGTCATTTACAATAGGCCAACTGTATTTTGAAAAGTTTTTACATTACAATACTTTATTACGAAAAAAACTAGAGCAAATAACGCGTTCGGACATTAACAAACACCTAATATAAAAGTGCCATGAAAAGTGAAACGTAAGTAAAAGTAATTATGAATAATATAACGTAGACAAAAATGTACATTTAACATGCGTGATAATAAAGAGTGCAATCAATGCAAAATGTCAGACAAGAAGTAGACTCATAGTGTTTTATTACAACAATATATTTGTAGAAGTGTACGAAGTGAAATTAGATATTAGAAAAATACAACGTAGGTAAACATATAAAGAAAATGATAAGATTATAAGAAACTGAGCAACCCCGCAATGTTTGCTGAACAAGCAGGTGACCTTTGCTCTTAATAATGTGTGTATAGGTTGCTGTTGCTCCTGCTAATAATAATGATAATTATAATAATAATAATAATAATAACAATAACAACAATAAGTTTGGGGCAGGTTTTCGGGTTTTCGCCGAGCGCGCGACGGGCGCGCTGTCCTCGTCTGCTGCCTGATGACGCCGCGGCTCCGCTACCGTAGCGCAAGCGGCGTGATCGGCGGGGAGCGGGGCGTTGTGAAAGCACGCTTCACGTACGTGTTGTAGATCGTTCGCCAGATCTCGTCTCCTTAAACGCCTATGGCGTTTAGAAGATGCCCTCGCGCTACACGTTCGCACGCGAGAAGCCGCCCCCCTTTAGTCGTCGTAAGCGCTTTCCTTCCGGGAAAAGTCGATATCCCTAGATCTCTTGAGCAAATACAGAGGACACCCGCCAGACGGAGAGAGATTCCCCTCCCCCCCCCGGGGGGGGGGGGATTTCACGCTACTTCCCCACAGGAGTAGGCCGTCACAGACGCTGGCATCAACGGACAACACAATTTTTCCTGACAAAGAATTTTAGGCCACGGATGTTTCTCCGCAAGACACACATAGGCAGCTTCAAAATACGGGAAAGTCCTTTGAAACATTTTCAATAACACAATACGAAGGTTTTGTTAAGGTATTCAAAGACACCACAATATCATTTCTGGACAGCCGCAAGAACTTTCGTTGGATCGATTGTATTTCCGAATCCTAAGTATTCGACAGTCCACACATTTTACTACGCTCGAGTGTCGAAGTTATGAATTATCCTTTATTGGGATGATGCCTAGTCATAAGCATTACACAGATCATGTATTACATTCGCGCCATTGCTTCTCAGAATAGGCTCAAGGCATGCTTCTCAGAGACAGCGACGATATTTCGCGGGGAACAAGAGTCCGTGACACGTTTACGATTCACATCCGTTTTATTACACGGGTGTTGCTGTTCTCCAGTTTTTTTTCTCTCCTCGGAGAAAGTAATGGAATAAAAGGGATGGGATAGTATTCTACATAATAATGGGTTTAGGTACTACTTGAAAATAAAGTAAATATAAGGATGATCATGAACATCACAGAAAGAAAATGTGTAATTCGAGTATACCATGAAAGATAAATGCAAGGGCATCTTCCGAAAATGGGGGGATCACGAATAAATGATCGAAACATCAAAATATAACATGAGCATTTTTCCGCTTTCCTAATAGTTAGCACAAGATTTCTGAAACACAGGAACATGACTCAAGTTGGCTGTAATCACGATTGTGCGTCGGGCCGTATTTGCTAGGTGCATTCGCCGTAGCAGGAAGGGTGAGAATAAACACGGCGAGATGATCAGATCTGATATTCGCACGGGGAGCACGTACTTTATATTAACGCCCTTATTCTCATAAGCGACAGCTATCAGTAATCTATTTCGCCATCGTCGCATACCGTAACAAATGAAGGCCTGGTTGCAGTACAATCGATTTGCAGGTCAAAAGAGAAACAACCAACGAAGAATAAAATGGACACTTTCTTGATTCTTGACGCACATTAATAAAAATAAAATAATTAACGATACACAACTTAAAAAGATGGGAGTATTGGAGCAATATTGAAAAATTTATTCTAGAGATTATAGTTGATCACTATTTCGTGAGAACAATACTTTAAATAAACGGAAATTTATGTTTCTGAAAAGTCGACAAGATCTTAAGAATAGGAACAGAATTAATTTAATGGAAAACAAACAAAATTAATAAAGAAAATAACATACATTCTAATATCTTCAATTATGCATATTTCTACGATTACTGTATTTCACACGAAAAAAAGTATTCATTTTGTCAGTGAAGCCTAACATTTTAAACACATGGTGCTGAAAATTAGGTGCATACAAAGACTTAGGGTCCGATAAAATGAAACCTCTGTCTCCTCTCAACCCTCAACACTCTCTTCCCCGTCACAGTTCTTTCGCCTTCTCGCGGTAGGTGGAAGAGGTGGGCGGTGCGGCGAGCACCTGGAGCGGACTTCCCCATGAAGTTGTCCGGCGGCGTAAGCTCCGGCATTGATCCGCGCCGAGTGAAGGACGATGTTCCCAGGTGGTTGCACAATGGAAGTCGCTTCCGGCGCCGGAGCGCGCGGTTCGCCACCGAAACTGCGAAGCTACAGTCGGACTTTTGCGGGGGCGGGCCGCCTCTGCTCCCGACTCCGGGGCGTCGACCCGCGCGCCCCCAACACCTCGCCCACGCCGCTCATCGGCTCACTTGAGCGCGCTCTCCTTTTCCACCCAATCGCCAGGGCGTCCACTCGACGCCTACCTCCCTCGGCAGTCTCGTTCGCTCGCCGCTGCACTCGCACGATCTCCTCCCCGCCCGTTTTGAAGCATACCTGTTCGCTGACACTTCCACCGCTCTCTTTACTGCACAACTACAGGCTCCGTACCATCAGTATTCTCACACGAACTGAATGTGGCCTCGCAGACACTTTACAATGTTCTAAATTATTTTCATGTGCCATACGTTGTCTGTTTCTTTGATCCTCAGGCGTAGTATGAAAAAAATAATCCATTTAGAATTCAGATTAAATAATAATAAATACAAAAACTGGGTGGTCGCCACTTGTCTTGTTCGTTCTTTCGGGATACTGTCACTACCCAGCCCTTCTTATATATTTAAATAAGAATATGATTTTTGTAGTTAAAATTATCCTACAAATGTGGTTTATCCCATTACCACTATCGTATATACTACACATAACAAAATTATCCAACGATAATTAACTTACGGGGTGGCAACGCTGATGATCCAAGCCATGCACCTCTTATTGTAAACATAGGCGTTAGGGCGATTGCGAGGTTTTTCACCGTCTGCGTACATGAGTCGTCTGATTGTCGTCATATTTAGCTGTCATCGGAGCTGAATTACACAATGACACTGGGGTACGTGGTTCGCATGGCTACCGCTAAAAAACGGAAAAACCTTTTCTGAATTTTCTTAGAATCTTCGGGACGGTTCCGCGAACAAATCATCAATTCCCTACCAAGAGACCAAGACACGTTGAATGACACCTCATATGCCTCGATTGGTGGATCGGAAGAGATCTAACTGTAACGGACGGGTGCACGGAAGGGCAGACGGAGAGATGCAGGTTACTTCAATGCAATACCAAGATATATTTTTCACTATACTCTTCTTTCTACCTTCCACCCTTCAGTCATCACTATACGAAGCCTTCCTCTGCCCAACCAGCGGCACAACCACCCAACCTCTACTCACACTCGCAGCTCCCCATTTCCCATCGCATGCATTCCACTCCACTCCGAGCGACCAGATAGCCCGCTTCCCTTGGCGCCCGCGGCGATGCCGACTGCGGCCAACTTTAATCGCGAAACCGCCCCGCGCTCCAGCTTCCGCAGCTTCCATTACGCGCTGAAGAAGAGAGGAACTGTAATTACGGCTCACTACGTGCAAATACTTCGCTTAACGCGTCCGAATTTTTTACTCTACGCGCCAAGTCGCGAAAGTTCGTACTTCGCCAATAGAGAAGAGCGTTTTAACGGAAGCCGCTACAGCATACAGAATGAAATAGAAAAATGCTTTCTGTTCAGGATCAATATTCGGACGCAAGCTGCCACCACAATTACAGAAATGTGAGATGTTAATTTATGAAGTACGCAATTTCATTCCAGAAAAAAGCTTTCTGGTCTGAAAATCTGGTCTCTTCGATGCTTCAAATTCGTCGAAATAATTTCGCCCACTCAGTTCTTTTATCAATTTATGAACCGGAAAGCGAACTTACGTAACCGAAGAGCAATAGATTCAACAAACGAAAATTTTAGGCCCTTATCACTATGTTGCTCTTTTAAATCAGACTCCCGCCGCGATTCGAAAGATACTGAATGATCCAACTTGGAAAAACGAAGCCCTCGTTATAGCGCCTTAGGGGCCCCTCCGCTAAATTCGATACTTCCAGCCATTGGAGTAGATCCGATTTCACGCGACGTCGAAGACGGACGACTATCCCTCGGAGTCCCTTGCGTCCGGGCAGAGCGCCGGGACACGCGAAAATCATGCGGCACGAGCGGAGGGAAAGAATGCACGCGCGACGCGAGGAGAGGCGAAAAGTAAAAGAGAGACAGAAAAAAGGGGCCACGAGTAAATGGAAGAACAGCGTTTGGAACAGGTGAGTGAGCTTCGACGACGACGCAAGAAGAGGAAAAGTCCTAACCAAGGATTCCCTAGATTACTGAATGGTGAGATGGGAACTGACGCGGAAAGGGGGAGAAGGAGCGAGAACTTGGGGAGGGAGAATAAGGTAAAGGAGCCAAAGAAGAGATGAGAAGAAGCGCAAGTCGATTCGATGGTGAGGTGTCTGCAGGAGGAAGGAACGGATCTGGGCGGGGCAGCAGGCACACGGAAGGAGGCCTCTTGGCCGCAGGGAGGGGACGGCACTCTGGCTGGTTGGGGAGCGGGGGAGGCAGAGGGCTAGCCTAGCTGGAAATAAAGCGACGTTGATGAGGCCCCGGCTGTCGCGCGCCGAATCAATCACGCGCAGCGCAATATAAAACCGGCCCTTAATTAGCGGCCTCCTCCGAAGCTGACTAGCAATCCCTCGGTTTATCGCCTGCCCCGCAGCTGGAGCTTTGCCATGTGCTGCGGAGCAGAGAGCAGACAACTACGAGCACAAGGCTGTCTCCAGAAGATACGTCAAGCCCGTTGGTTCAGTCGAGGTTGGTCTGGACTTTCAATTGACACGAGGACTAAAACAGCAAAGAGGACAAGCAAAGAAAAAGCGAACGTAAACAATTAACGGAATATAAAAAAGGTGCAAGAAGGTAGAAAGAAACAATTAATCGAATGTATACCTCATCCTTGGAAAAATGTCCAGTATTTAATCATCAAAATCCGGAAAGATATAACTGTACATGAACATTAATGCACTATTCACAGAAAGGAAAGAATCGTCGTTCTTGACAGCTACGGCGGGAAGAAATTAATGGATCAGCTGAAGAAACTGGAAAGAAGAACGTAAACACCTGCGTAGAATACAAGCAAGTTGGACTCAAAGCGGCACCCAGCAAACATCCATACTAGGTCAAATTAAGAGGGAAATACAGAAGTTGCACAGAAATGTCTAGCTAAATAAGGGAACCGTGCAACATAAATGAATTATCAAGTTAAATTATATGTAAAGTAAAGCAACGAGAAAAAGTTCCTCACAGAAATATCATATGCAGAAAATGAAACACGACACGAAACAAAAAAACTGGACAGGGAAAGTAGCACAGGATAACTAAAAGGAATTCAGATAGGCAGCAGAAAAAGTAATGGACTGTCAGAATTAGAAAAGCAAATCAGCTTAAATGATAAAACCTCAGAAGTCTAGACAATTTCTTTGCTAATGACATTGGATTAGCAATAAAGTTCCTGCAATTGCTGAGACTAGTCATCGTAAAAGTCTAAAAAATTTAATCAAAACACTATATAATTATTAAAAACATAAAAAAAGGCTAGACACTTCTTTCCGGCACAGAACGCGCAATACATTTTGTTAGAAATGTTCACTCGCTGCATATCTCGTGTTTGAGGTAGCGGCCCTCCAGACAGGACCTCGTCTACCGTGGGTGACACAGATCGAGCCGAATGGCGAGACCGGAGCGGAGCGGCGGAGGGCGCGCAGAGCCGAGCGCGCGCGCGGGAGGCGGAAGGGCCGGGGACGACACCGGGTCGCGCGGCTAATGGCCTGCGCCGCACGCTCCGCTGGCCGCCGCGGAAGTCCGCCGACGCCGCGCCGGCGCCCGCCGTTACGCCCCACGCGCCGCCGCTTCGCGCCGCCATCGCCCAGCCCCGCGCCGGCGAGCAGGCACGGGCAGGGCGCGGATAGAGAGGAGGGGCCAGGAGGGGGGAAGGAGGAGGGCAAGGGGAAAGGTTAGGTACGCGGGAGGAATGAGTAGACTGGGGTGAGGAGGGTCTAGGGGGCGTAGAAGGGTGGGGCGCAGAGGCGTGAGGCGCCCCACCCTTCTATGGTGACTGGAGGGGGCGGGGAGGAGCTGGGCAAGGCGGACTGGGTCGGATAGGGAGGAGTAATGGAGGCGGGCCGGCCAGAGCGAACTGAGGTGTCGGCACCCAACGGGAATCATTCACAGGTGGGAGGACCCCGACACTGCGTCTGTGTATGCGTGCGTGGCTGTATTCGTGGCGCCTCGAGTAGTCCGACCCTCTCACACGCGAAGAGCACCGGTCGCCTGCTTCCATAGCAGTTAGGTCTCCGCCCACTATCTCACTCTCATCCAGCATGTTCTCAGTCTCCTTACCGGTTGGCGACAACTGAATAATAGAATTGCTGCCACATCGTTTTTGACGCATTTTTTCCCATATTTCTCCATCGTTAAAACTAAGATTATTATGGAATTACTCTTGAGTGTAGGTCATTAAACAAAACCATTTTTAACCTGCCAACGTTTCGGCTTTTATTCAGCCTTCATCAGGGCTACAAACAGACGGATTTTTAATATAAATACACATTAAGTACAAGGATTGCTTAAACTAATATCTACCAGACTATTTCACAATTTTGACTGAAATATATAAAAATTGTATTATTATACATACCATTTTCTCTGAATCCTTCGGGTCTAACCACGATCCTCCCCACATTTTTCTTCTACACTTCATAGTTTTCACCACAACACCTTCCTTCAGCCGCGCCATATTACCAACGCCACCTTCTAACTGTATACCTCATCATTGCAAGTCTCTTCACCTCTTACACTATGTATGACGCCGACTACAATCAAACCACTTCCTTTTTTTTACCAATTTCTGTGTTATTTGGAGACGTTTTTTTAAAATTATTGTCCTGGCCAAAAAACAACGAAATCCACACAAAAAAAATTTGGTTCTATATGCATTTTGCTTACCTAATCAGTTACTCTTCTATGTATATATTTCATTAACTATAAAAGTCAAATTTGTGTTCACATCCGGTCTACTTGGAACAACAACAACAACCTATATACCAACCTATATACCCAGTCATCCCGAACGGATTAAAACTAAGCTTTTTGGAACTGTACATTTTTACTTTCCCTTATACGAACGTATATACGGAGTAATATACGTAGTACAGCGAAAGTTACGTATAGCTGCGGAAAATCGATTTCGAGATTTTATGGGAAATACACGTTTTGGGATACCGAAAAAGTGTTTTTTTAAGAGGTCCATCTGACCGTCTGTCCACGAACACGGCTACCGCCCGAACCATAAGTAGGATTTTTTTCCAAAATGAATATTTACCAATCGATCTGGCCCGACTCGAGGAACTGCGTTTTTGGAAAATGTTCTTCAAACTTGGGGGATACTTTACATAATGTCCCCGCGACATTTTCAAAATTTTATTAAAAACAGCTTCAATTTTTTTCTTTACATTTCTTCTAAGAATATAATAAAATACACTTATACAGGTGGGATAGGTCCGATTTTCAAGGTAGATTGAATTTTCAAACGTTTCAAAAGTTTGAATTATTTTCGGCATCTTCCAACAACTACAAAATAGAAGATTGAGATGTTTCCTTCAAATAAAATTTGTTCTCCTTAATCAGTCCTTTCATTACGATCTTGTAATTTTTTTGAAACTTTCCGTAGTTTACGCGCAATATTGCGTGCAACATGTACAATTTTAGGAAATGACAAAAGCAAGATTTTCTCAAAAACGGCTCCAAATGTTTTCTTTAAACTTTTAATAGGGATAGTGTCTAATGAACTCTACCAGATAACATAAAAGCCACATTGCTCTATTCCTTTCTTTTTTCAAAAATTACAAAAATGTGTTATTTTTACTTCTCTCACGTCGTTAATATTTACATTAGTGGCGATTTGTTCACATTATTGCATTTATGAGTACATGTGCTTTAAATCGTGTCATATATTTTTTTCGAAAAATCAACAGTTGTCTGTGATTTTCTGTGACTACCTCAAAATTTTGCAATTTCATAAACGCTCAAACGCCATTTTCTCATAAAAGGCTCCAAATTTTTTCTTCAAACTTTTCGAAAGGATAGTGCTAATTGCACTCTTTAATATCACGTAAAAGTTCATTTTGGGGTATTGTTTTTTTGTTGTGTTTTTTTTCTTTCAAAAATTACACAATTTTTTTAAAGAACTCATACACTGTTAATATGTACATTTCCAGCGATTTGTAAACAATATTGTATTTGTGAGTTAAAGAGCTTCATATGTCTTCTAATGTTTTTCGAATACTCAAAAATGTTCTTTTGAAAAGACCTTCAAATTTCGAATTTACAGTAGCGTTTAAACACCATTTTCATTCGAAAATTTAAGAAAATGTCCAAAAAAAAATGTACTTTGCGAGGCGATAGATGGCAACTGGCAAGAGTATGAGCCAAATCCGAATAGGTAGAGACGCAAATGAAATAGAAAACTAATACGGGAAAGTCTGCGCCATTCATACCCAAGAATATTTTAACCTTTGGACGACTCAATGTGTGAATATCTGAAAAAAAGTGCCGTGTCTGGCCGCATTGTGTGGTGGCAGTGGCTGGCAGCAAGTGGCGAGGCGGCGGCGGTGGCGGCGGCGAGCCCGGCGCCCGCGGTCAGGAAGACAGCCGCAACCGCAGCGCCAAAAACGGCGCGCGCTCGCCCCGCAAATTACCTGTCGATTCCAGCGCCGCTCACGTTGATCGCCGCTCGCCGCCATCCGCTCGACATCACAGCCCCTGCCTGCACCCACGGCCACTCGGCGTCAGCCTGTTCGCGTTCCGTCGTCCCGTTCTTCGCTTTCTCGGAGCCACTTCCATCATTTACTACCTTTCTCACCCTTCTAAACCACACTCGCTCTTCTTCGTACCGCCCAAATATTACTCTCGTTTTGGGTACATGAAGCGTCGTGGTTGCTGATGTTGGATAACGAAATAAAGATAAACCATATCCAGCCGTGAATCAGCAACATCATACGTCGACCTTCTTTAGACCTACAATATATTAGAATGTAATTGAAAAAAAGTTTAAATGTTGGCGTGCGCTAGAATAGAGGAAACTTCACATTAATGTTTCGAGACAAGAACAATTATTTCCTTAAACAATTAAATAGGAGAGGAAACTTGGAAGTAGTCCTCCACTTTTTCATACACCGATACAGTTTTTTTTCCCGTAGATATTTCCCGCTTGCTTCATATTGTTCGCATTCCCGCATTTTATTTCCTCGCTTCTAGAAGTACTCCTCGGCCTGGTAGTTATTCAGTACGTGCCCCTTGGAGCGTATCTCCGTAGATCTTCGCGTCTTCGTCGACATCCGGCGCCCACCACCCTTCCCCGCTCATCAAGCCACTTCGCATAGTAACAGCACTTGACCCCCAAACTAGGGTCATTGGCCTCAATCGCTATTACTTACACCTTTCGCTGTACTTCTAATTCTGTTGTTCCCATCACTGCCTCTTGCCATCCATCCCACCAACACTCCGCTATCCTTCTCCCGCCCATCGACCGCCTCTCGCAACGGGCATACATCACGCTTTTGACGCCAGCGGGCGCGCGCCTCCCGCCTCCCGCTGCCCGCCGCCCGCCGCTCGCCGGTGGCTCGCCGTCGCATGTCATCGGCGCGCGCGAAATTGACTTTGAGGTTTTTCCTTGGCGCCGATACATAATGGGCGAAAATTCACCCCCACTAAATTCGCTGGCCGCGTTAATTTGCGGCGCTCTGCGGGATCATCCTTCAGCGCCGCCGCAGCGCCTCCCGTGCCACGGGCAGATTGAATTATCCGCGCACGTGACCGCGGTTCCGCTGGCGGCTGGTGGAGAGGCGCCACGGGAACGGACGGCTTTAAACGAAAGAAGCGAAGGAGACCGAGAACTTTCTGCGTGTGTCACTTCATAGAATTCCACTTCACCTGAAGGGAAAGATAAAATCATGATAAACTAGGCCAAACCGGAAAAAAACAATAACAAATATTAGCTAAAAACAAATAAATAACAAATAAAAAACAAACACTGGCTTCTCAGCCCGAGTATTTCCGATGATATTTAAATATTCATTTTTCGATAAATAAACCAATACTTAAGGGTTCCGTTCCGGAAGGGCGAATTCTCAAAACCGATACGCTTAGAGTCACTACTCAGTCTTCCGCATTATTAAAGGATTTAGCATCAATCTTTTCTATACAAAACGCATTCAGTATGTTCGTAATATTAGACAAATAATGCTCCTCAGTCCAATACAAAATCCATTCAAACCTCCCGAGAGGCGAACGTGTTGTCTTTTATCGGCAATTTTCCTCAATCAAACTTCCAATTCCGAGCTTTTCGAACATGTACAAACGAAGGAAGTTTTAAAAATTAATCATAACTTATTGATGGTTTACTTAATTCATACTTACCACACAGTTACAGAACGTATATGTTCGATAAGAGATTAATAAAATGAACGACTTCAAGATACGATTAAAAGTGAAGATAATTCGTATCTCAAGAAAGTACTCGTCTTGAACATACTGAAGATCGAGGGAAGAGTCTGTCGTTAAGTGTCGCAAAGGAGGAGCGCCGACTGGAGGAGCAGAGGGCGGGTGGCGCGCCTTCAAACGCCAGATCTGGGCGCAGCATCGCGCGGCCGCTTGCAGGTCCGCCGGGCGGTCCTGCGCCCAGGCCCGCTCGAAAGCGCCCCGATGAAAAATTGCTTTACACGGAGAGACTTTTAGCCGGGCGCACAATGGCCGAGGGGAAGCGCGTCTCGAAGCTGAAAAGGTTCCCCGCGCCGTCCGAGCGCAGCCTAAAACCGAAACCGCGGGGCCGTGTCCGCAGTTTCAAAACGGCGATGCCTCCGCAACGGGGAGGCCGGCAAAAACGAACGAGGAGAGTAATACTGACAACGATGATATTGATGAAAAGGAAACATTACGCAGGTAGAAGAAATGAAAATGTGGGAGAGAGTGTACGTGAATGGTTGGATACGAATATTTTATTTTAACCTTGTACTTTCCGTACTTGCAGGTTTAACCAGCTTAGGGTTAGAGGATGTTACGAAATCCTCTTCTTTCAATCGTTTTTCGGTCTCTCCCCACTTCCATGGCCTTCTGCACAAAGAATGTAAAGAGTATCTCAGTTGAACGTATACGAATACATGAATGAATAAAATTACAGCTGCATTTGTGTACATTACGTAGGAAAGCGTGTAGAAGGCAATGTAGAATGTGCTACTTGTCAGAGCAATAGAAGTAAATACTACAGTAAATAATACAGGGGAGTCACTTATAGTGGGTACGATAACTCTCGAGAGGCAAGATTGAATGACAAAACAGGATCGCGAAGTTGCTTAAATAATCGTTAGAAGAAAAAAAAAGAAATACAGTCGTCAAGGTTAGAACAATTTAGATAAAAGCCGCGGAAGTAACTGTCAAGAATCTGGTCTCAAAGGCACCAACATTACAATCGCGATGTTATTTCCGGCACCGAACCACAAAATAACCTGCACCTGACACAATTATTGTTCACACCGACTGGCTACTTAAGATGTTATGCATGTGACAATGCAACACAATGCTAAAGGGCGGGGTCACGCCGGAAATAAAAACGTCCCGACTAAAGGGAGGACGTCATCTTCCACTTCGCCGCAGGTTCAGGAAAGCAGGTGGCAGTGCGGGCGGCGGCGGGAGGGTCGGCGATGGATCCACCGGCGGCGGCGAGAGAGGGATGGGAACAATGGCTCCAAAGACGGCGGCGGCGGCGCGGGCGAAGGAAAAGGCGAATGCGGGGGCGGGGCGGAGTAGAAGGGGGGGGGGGGTCGGAGGTTCTCGTTCCGCCGTGCCGAGCCACTTCCGCGAGTCGGTGGCGCGCGGAAACCGGAGCGCCGCCCCGCCTCGCGCCGCGCCGCGCCGCGCCGCGCCGCGCCGCGCCGCGCCGCGCCGCGCCGCGCCGCGCCGCGCCGCGCCACTCGCGCCGCGCGAGTGTTTTATGAGGGCGCGGCGGTGCAGCAAGGGCGTCTGAGATCGCGCGCATCCACTGGAAATGCGCTCCGCGGTCATCGAACGACCGGCCGCTGCTCGCGCCTGCTCTTTACGACCCCGCGGTCTATCAATGAACGGGAAATCCAGAGCACGGGCTGCGCTCCACCCTTGGAGAACCTACTTCTGAAAATTGCATTCGCGAACATTTCTAAAGAAAGACATTAAATAATTTTCTAGCTCTCGAGAAAAATTAAATGTACTAATAATAATTTGTGAAATAAGTATTTTAAGGCATCTTCCGTCTTTTACAATAGATCGAAGAATTATCAATCGTGGTCGTTAGACCGACAACCAATCAATTTGTAGTAACATTTACGGTATAAATATCGTACGTTTTATTCACTTTGTACGCATTTCAACGATTATAATTTTTCTTTCAAATATAATAAGGCATTTGTTTATTTACCCTTGGAATTGTCACACTGTTGTTCACAGCTGTCATATTATTTATTTTGCATATATTATTTATACTAATTTGCTTATGTCCTAATATAAATTCTAGGGTTCACTAAATCTAAGTTGCTTAATACTCTTGACTTGCTAGAAGACCATGGAATATAAGAATACTTGGCTTCTAATAACTCTCATTAAGAAAGACGTGTGAGCTTCGTAAAGTTTGATTTGAGGTAACCAAGTGGATAAATACTTTTACCACACGTGGATGTAGTATTAATTTATATATGATCTAGTTTTGAGACATTCGTAAATCGTCTCAGCACCAAAAGCGACCGCTTTTATGAAGACATTCGTTTCGAATTTTGCAACAAAATACGCTGATTGTTAAAACAAAACTTGAATACTACTACTCCTATCAAGGTTCTGGATAAGTACCTCTCATACGAACTTCAAACACTTGCAAGATTCACACAGAAATAACGTATGAAGTTGAGAACGTATGTGGGTAACAAATTATATATTTTTAAAATAAAAAAAGCAAAAGGTACGTTTTGATTTTGAAAGGAAGTTTTTATTCCGAGAAAGCAAGAGATTTTTTTAATGTAAAGTCTGATAGTTGCTAGGTAGCTGTGGTGCCATGAGTAATAGTCATACGGGCAAGCAATATATCAGTAAAGGGTAATTGTGCTAATGATGTTAACGAAAATGCTGTGTGTACAAGCGATGATGACGGAGATATACTGTTTCTGATGCTAATTGTATGGCAATTGGCGTTGGCACAGGCACCTGCTGCTGCAGCAGCATCCACACCTCAGACATTATCAGCTTTACGCAGATATACGCAGGTACAGAAGAACTTCGATGGCACAAATGATATTGATGGTGCAACCTTATTTTTATGATCCATCTACGTCATTGCTTCAAACTAATTTTTACTCTTGAGTACGCCAAAAATGTTAAACCTTTCGTGAATTGAACCGAATGAAGGCCTCGAATAAACAGGCTGACAATATTTACTGGTATTGAAAAAGAAAAAAACAGACGCATTGTTGGCAACCGACAAAGTAAAGTTATCCACATAAAAGTTAACTTTGATTAATAGAATCGTCCCTTCAATATTCAATTACGCCTGAACAATTTTAGTGAAAACGTTCTGCTGCCGAAAACAACATGAAAATGCCCTCCACAAACCTCGCAGTGTCGTTTAGTTCTTCCTTCATTAGATTATTTTCAAGGAACTTTTTATACAAAGCTGAATTATACACTCGTGATCGACGGAAGGAAACAAAACCACGCTTCTGCAGCCCGTTTCATTAACAGTAATACTAACAATATATTGCTTTAAAAGATCGTGTGGCAACGATCGTTGGGCGCCCAGTGGGAGCGGCGCGGCGCGCAGAAGTGGGGAGGCACGTGACGCTTTCGCGACGCTTTCTGTCCGCGTCCAGACGCTCGCCGCCGCCGCCGCCGCGGTGCTGCTTTCCTCGCCCTTTGTTTCGCGGAGGCATTGTGCTCACGCAGGCGCGCCGCGGCACTGAGGAAGCTGGGGAGACGGAGGTTGAAGCAGTCGAAACGGCGGAGACGATGAAGGTGATGCCGGCGCTGATGATTACAAGAAGTGCAATGAACTGCCTTGAAGATTCTTTAAGCGCAGGATTTAATACGTTGACGCATATTGCGGCAATGGAATACGAATCCACACAACATCTACATAAAACTTTGTTTACGTTTATAAATATTATTCCTATTAAAACGTATGATTCATTTTAATTAAGGGTAAACTAAAAATCCAACAGGTTATCCTTTTGGTGTTATATTTGTTGTTTATTTTAGTAATATTAGTTATCCATTTTTCATTAGTCAATGTAAACAAGCACAAACAATGTATGTTCGCATTATTATTTTTCGTCCAATAGTTCTCCGTGTAAAGAGCGTACTCATTCCCATCCCTCCATCTTCACCGTGAAGAGTGCATGCCACCAAATCGATTAAATCAATATTGAGAAAACGGCTAATATTTTAGCAGATTTACATCATTTGGGGTGGATATTTTTCTTGGATCTAAGGACTTTGCCCTGTGCTAAAGGAGTGCGCCTATTCAGGTGCACACCAAAACGAGTTAAACTATAATGTACCAGCTGTATAGTGTATAGTGTCGAATCTGAAGACTGTATTACTGTTAGAAAATTATTGGCATTTACTTTTGTATTGTTGGCAACGAAACTCAACTAGATTTCGATGCAAATATCATCTAAATTGTCATATGGTCATGAGCATCATCAATAAAGAATTTTCTATTTACGACACAAATCATCGTCAGTCAGCCCTGATGCACAAGCAGCATTGAAATGTAATTCAAGATTCATTTGAATTCATTGAATTATACAACAGGATAGAAATTAGTGCACACAGATCATTGAAGGGTAATGTGACAACAAAATAAATTTCCAGGGAATACAGGAGAAAGATAATAAATAGACTTGCAACGAATCTACCGTTTATCTACCCCATTACAGGAGAATAAGAAACAAAAGATTTCCCAGATTTTTTCATCATCCATTCGGCTACGTACTACACTTCAAAGTCCCGCCGCGCACGAACTCAGAAATGAAATTGGTTTTCCTTCGCTTGCCAACAGCGGAGAATAATGTGTGTATTAATAGTCTGCAAAGGCGAAAGCTGCTCTTTCATTTGAGAGCGTAAAGAACCGAAATGAACGATATCTGTTGCAAAAGAAACCCCACTCTCAGCCAAGTAATGCGTGAGTACGGCTTAAATTCGACTGAGGTTGTTCGGCCAGTTTAATTCAATAATCACGCAGTCGTTCTGCAATAATGGATACTTACCGAGCGCGCTATCTCCGATTAAGAGCACGGAATAAATTTCTACCTTATCGATTCATGCCTTTATCTCGATGTTCTCGGGATACGAAGTACAAAAGGAAGCTTTTGTACCGAGTTAGTTACAGCTTGATTTATGTTATTATACAGTCGGAGCCAGCAAAACCCAGAGAAAATAAGAAAGTAAAACATCTATATATTTCTAATGCGCAGCTATTTACCAGTAAAAATCGAGGTTTTCGGTCGTCTACACGCTTTACTATTGATTTCAGAGGTATTTAACATCAGAAATACATAAATCGCTCAAGCGCAAACTCCACTGGAATTTGATTGCTGCGGGGATACTATTTTGGACAAATATAGGAGGTCGGAATATTTGCTTTTAATCTTTCTCTATCCAAGCACGCAGAGACAACTTTCCCAGCACCCGCATTTCCGACGAGGGCGAAAAGCATACGTCAATGCTGGGTTTAATTCAATGCCACAGCGAGATTTCAATTCACCGAGACCTTTCAATCTGCATACGTCTCAGCGGAAATTCATTTCCTATCCTGGTACTCACTATAAGTATAGTTATTACATTTTAATTCGCGATACTGAAAATAATTACGTATTTATTTCATAATTTCGTTAAATCTACACACGAACTGTCACGTTCAAATGATTAAAAAAGTTGCTTCTTTGATGCACATTTGTTATTTTGTGGCGTCGTGGTAGGGCACTAAGCACTCACAGACACGAGCTCTGCCAATAATACACTAGTTTATTTACAAACATATTGCAAGTAATTACGAGCTCTGAGCTTACCCATCCGCCTACTGGTCCGCGTACTCCTTGGGCATTGCAGGCACTCCAACCCGGCGCCGGCGTTTGTGACACCCAACGCAGCGCACTCTTTCGCCTCCCTGAGCGAGCAGGTTGGCACGCAGAGTTACTAGGAAGCATATCCCGCCTTGCAATACGCTGAGCTCGCATACATACCGGCGGTCAGGCACCTCTGGAGGGTCGGGTGGAGTGGCTTCGGCCATCGCGTGATTGCGCATGGCTTCTACTGTCACACTATTCCAACTCAATTGGCTATCTTCAGCGGGGCCTTTCTAAACTCCTATTGTTGTGTGTATTCCGATGTACCTGCCGGGGCCTGTACCTTTGAAAGCATGGCTGCCAAAGTGAAGTTACAAATGAAATGAATAGGACTGTTCTTGACTTCTGGTGCATTTCTTGGATCGCGTATACGCTCATAATATTGCTAGTACTTGACAATCCACAGTTGATAATGTCCAGAACTATGGCTCATGATACAAAAAACATAAGATTGATCAAACAAACATCACCACTTAATGAACTATGTATGCTACGACAGCTACGTTATATTATACTGATCAACCAGATATGCAATGAATCAAATTCCTAATCTCATCGCACATTTACATTATACAGCCACTAGTCTTATTCGAGCATTTATAACTTCGATTCAGACGGGCCAATAAAACGTATTGCGCATGAACTGTCGGGTGCCTTATTAACCACCGAATTGTTTTCGATCGATTTTCTCCGCTAAAACCACTATTTCCAAAATCCAATACCTCTGAACCAATTTCCACTATCCAATTTCTCTGAATTAAAAGATAAATCAGTGTGAAATTTTTCCCACTAAACATACCAATAAGACAACGCTTTTTACCACTCCATCTGTGCAGCCCCTTCTTACATCTTTCAAACCCATCAAATTGCTCAATCACGCCATAGCGATTGCAGTTCGTACCATTCCCTTTGTTACTATATCTTCGCACACACAGAAAAAAAAAGAAAGAAAAAAAAACACGCTGGAACATTTCTGGAGGGCAAGACGCACGACGGCTGTAAGCTGATTATCCGGCCGGCCGGGCACTTGAAGCTACGGCAGAGGCGGAGACAGGAACCGAGGCAGCAATGGTCTTGGTGGTGGTGGTGGTGGTGGTGGTTGTTTGTTGTGTTGTTGGCACTAGGGACGGAGGTGGTGGTGATTGTTGTGTTGGTGGTGGTGGTGGTCGTCGTCGTGGTGACGCGACAAAAGAGTTCGAGACCAACTCTGCGTGGATCAGGCTGCACGCTGCCATTTCCCGCACGCAAAAGCGCGATGGGCTCACCAGCTTTAACTATCGCCTTGTTCTAGCCTACGTTTACAGTCTAATTGGCTGAGGGAAAGGTTCTCGCTGACCAGACCTCCTGAACATCTGAGATAACTGGCAAATCAAGTTGTTTTTAGGAAAGAATGGAAGTGAATCATGGGAATAGTCTACCGAATATGTCTCTATCGCTCTCACAACTGTCATTCCGGGGGTTCAGGGTTAGGATTTGTTGTTTGTAATTACATATTTATTTGCTTTTAGTATCGACCAAACTTTTATCATGTTCTCGAATTAGACTTTTTGATGTGATTAAACAACAATTTTGTTTTTCATATTTGGCCACACTGGAAGGCATAGTACATATTTTAACAGATTTAAGAAAAATGCATTGCATATCTTTTATATTTCAACATTTTATCGCAATTATGTTCCATATTATATTCTTTCGAAATTTTTCTTGGAATATTATTTTTAACATTTCGAGCAATTTAAAATGGTAAATTGGATTTACAAGTATATCAGAATTTTATTTCAAAGGGTATTGCGAGTTTGAAGATGGACTCCATCACTACTACTGATGTTGAACGGAATTTTAGTCGGTATGGTGAGACAGCAATATGATGAGACAAAAATGGCAATTTCACATTTGAGAATTTAACTGAGTGCTTTGTAACCGACTGTTTAGCAAATAGCCAATTGTCATAATTTAAAGAATGTAATTGCAAAATCACAAAAATGCGCAGTCTATTTTACCACAACACCTAACTTGACTGTTCTGTGACCAATATCAAAATAAAGTTCTTTGATTGTTCTTGATAAGTGACTAAAACGTTTGAGTAATACATTTTCATCCTCATCTTCATTTGCGTTTTTATTTTATTTAGTTATTAGACCATACTTGTGTATATATTTAGATTCATGTTATTCCATTTACAACTAAGCCCTGCTGACTATACTAAATTATCGAGTAACACAATCAAAATTTATTTACTCTAAAACAAATACAAAGCAATGTTAAGAAAATAATTTTACATGTCGGTACTTCACTACAGATGAAAATGATCTATTGGCTACGAGAGAGAGACTGAACACACCTTCATTATAAAAGTTGCTATTCTCCTCACAGTAGATGCTGCTGACAATATGTGAGAATATGATTGTTCAATTTTATACTGCATTTCAACAAACGACCGACATGAACTCTGTGATTTTTCCAAAACACTTCAGTACATTTGACTACATTTCTCCAATGCGGATGCAAACATGGGAAACATGACTGTCATACAATATTCAAGCTACTATAGCATTAACTCCGGAAATAAGAGCGGGCTTGTGGTATTGATTTCATCAACGGCGGTTTCTGGCAATTCCGTTACGTTCGACGAAAATGATAACTTGGATTTCTATTAATTATTTCACGTATTTTTTGCACAATCCTGAATGAGACTTTCCATAATAAAAACTGCATTCTCTTAAGTGATCTCGACAAGCAAATAACTTAAATACTCTACCTCCTTACTACATTTTCATCAAATTAAATTTCACAAAATAAAGAACAACCCAATTACACTCTTTGAATCTCAAACCATATTGGCAATACTTGCATTAAATGACCGGGAGATCAAAGTATCATAGGCGTGTATCAAAGGCATCATGTCATCACATTTCATTTTGGGTTTGGAGCGAATTCGAATGAACTGGATGCATGGGTTTCGTCGATTTCATCCCGAGCTCTGATCTGGGTACTTAATGGATCCAAATGGATCACTAAATATGCATTGTAACGCAAATGCAACACGGTGCATTGATGAACAATGGGCTTCACAACAGTTTAAAAAAGAATGCTTTCCGTTACATCGCGCCCTTAATACGCATAACGTTGTTCTGGCCACGAATTGTATCTTTCGAACCTCTCATGTGGTTTTGCGATAACAGGCCATACACACTACAGTCGAGCATTCAAATGTAAGCATTTCATCAGCAATGAGTAACAACAGAAAGAGAAGCACGTCCGTTTATAATCACTTGTACACTCTTCACCCCGAGCATTCATTTGACTTCTAAATCATGATTAATCATCTAGTTACGTGTATTCGATGACTTGTTTCAAACGAATATTGACATTGCGATTATCTATTGTCACACAGAGATTCAATATTTATGAGATAATCACGCATGATCTTGCGTCATACAAACGTGTTGGTAATAACGAAATGAAAGCATAGGCAAAATTAATTAATAATCGTCCTTTGTGTCTCATGAATCTGACGTATTTATCAAGAGTTCGTGGAGATATGAAGAATTCGTTTTGGGAAAAGGCCAGAGCCATTTGGACTGTATGTTCGGAACTGTGTTGAAATTTCAGGAGGAAGTGTTCCATTAATGAATACATAGTGTTGTTCTGTGTTAATGTCCTCACTTCTGAACAATTTTAGAAGCGTTCCACATAGATGACTTGTCCCTGTGGTATTCCAGTACACTACATTTTCAAAGAACATTGCAAACTGGTGCAAAGAACTCAACCATTTTGGGGGACACTACCCAGGCGTTTTCCTTCTCCGAACGATCTGAAAAGACGCACGTCTCTCCATTTATCGGTGGAAGAGAACTCCAGATGAGCAATGGCAGAGAATTCAAAATGAGCAACGGCCAAGTACGAGCCTGGCGCTTTCGAGAACAGACATCAACCACGGAAGGCAATCGAGATGCGATGCCACGCTTCCCGAAAATTACACCTTCTGCTCTAGGTCGCAACAAACAGAGCGCCTGCAGTTAAGAGCGGATAATCTTGGCGGGATATCTTTTAAATTCTCATAAATCTCGGCTGTCCGAGCATTACTCTTCCTGCCGCCTCCGCGCCGGCTCCCCCTCCCCTGCACATTCATTACACGCCCTCGGGCTGGTCTTTAATATTAACCATATTTATTGCCTACTGAAGATTATCACATCAGCTTAGCCAAGTTTTTCGAGCGTCTACCCAGAATAAAAACTACCATCACTTTGCACTAAATGAAGCATTCTGCCGTATAATTAAATGTTAAATTCGATGTGCATGGAAGGTAGCAAATGCAAGGGAAGCGAGGTGTGTAATGGAAAGTTTAATTAGAACCAAAGGGAACCGACAAAAAAAAAGAGTGCACAGAAAAATGAGCCCGGGAAATAATTAAATTATAAAATAAAACGAAGAGCTACACCTCCAATACATATTCGGCGACATCCTAAAATTAACAACGCAATCAAAGAAAACAAAGAGGACAGGCGGGAGCCTGGCTGATTGGAAGACTCGCGGCGCGCGCATTTGCTTTGATCAATAAGTATCGTTAGGAGACGGCGGCGGGCGCTGGCCGGCGGCGAGGCGAGGAGGCGGGGGCGGCGCGCAGAGCAGACCGGCTGTCCCGGAAAGCGTGCAACGAGAGGAACAGTCAGGCTCTGCACTGCACGCCCAGGCGTCGTTACGATTCACAAACGCCAACTCCCTCCTTCAAAGCCCCCAGGCGCTCTGCGAAGGATATCACAAACATGTTGCAGTTTTTGGCATTCTTTTTTTTTTTTAATATCACTGAACACATCTCAGAAAAGATTTATGTCGAAAAGCATTTTTTTTAAATATATACAAGATACGAAAAATATACACTGAGGACAAGATCGCAAGATGTAAGAAGCAAGTCGATCGCAAGACGAAAGAAAACACAACACCCTAACTAGCAGTAAATCCACAGTAAAACGCAATATGCTAACCAAACGCTGCTATTAAAAATAATTTATTTCAATTGCCCGCAGGGAGATTAAGATAAAGAAAAAAGACATAACCTGAATGGGAAATATTCTGAAAAGGCAATTTGAAAGTATATTGCCACTTATTTTATCTCTGATAGCCATAAGAGCTACAACTATTTTATTTTATGAAGCAAATAGCTGAACGCACACCTTCATTAGATAGAAAGCAGAACACAAGCGGGATACGGGAGTTTTCAAGCTACACTCAACAACGTCGCTCTGCTGATTTGTGTTGAGAGCCTGGATTGAAGACTGGGTGTCGCAAAGTGCGGGAAGGGGGGAGGGGCAATACGAGGGTGTAGAGCGGTGGAGGGCACAGCGATGGGGCAGAGCAGGGGGCGCAACTTCGCCCCGGCAGCGGGCAGAGAGGCCGGGGCGGGGGACTGGGGCGATGGCAGCGGCGCGGCGGAAGTGGCTTCGGAGGCCGCATCGATGCCTGTCTGGCGCTCTGTGTCGCCCTCCACCCTCCCGCTCCGCGAGAATGCGCTAGCGTGCGAGCACTGCCGCCCGCCGCCCGCCGCCCGCGGGGAGACAATTTAAATGTCGGCGGCACGAGAGCGTCAGCGCAGGCAATATCAGCGTTGCCATAAATCGCACAAAAACTCGGCAACACTTGGGAACGCGGAAGGAAGTCAGGGATGAAGCGGCAGTGGTGACGACGACGCGAATGGTAGTACGAATGGCAACGGCTAAGGAGACTGAGAAGAGAGAGAAGTAGCGGGAGCAATGATGGAGAGAACAGATGGTGGTGGTGAAAAGTTTTTTCGACGATACCAGAAGAACGTACGGGATGCTATTAAATGTTATGGGAGGGGGTGAAACAACGGCGACGGTATCAACTTCAACAACCTGTATTGTTAAAGTTGATTACGATGATGATTTTGCCGATAATACTGGTGTGGGAGGTAGCTGTGGAAGTGAATAGTGTGAATGAGTGCAGGAATGACCGAGCGTCAGAGAAACATCGTGACACATCAAAGAAATTAGTAATCGTGGAATGGTAGACATGACAAGAGTGATGAAGGAATGAGTAATGATGGCGACGAGGGAAACGGGCGAGAGGGATAGTTCGATAGCGGTGGCTGGGGCACAGGCAGAGAAGCAGTGCGACGGCGGCGTCGAGGCGTAGAGGCACGAGAACGCGCGCACGCTCGTTTGCAGCTCCCCACTGCGGCGGAGCAGGGACGAGTTGCTCGAGGAATCCGCATGGAGCGCGCGCGACATCCGGAACAAGTGGATCACGCGAGCTGTCTTTTGCTACATGAACGGCAGCCCTACGCTGTTGCGCTGGGCTGGGGCTGGTACATAAGGGAAATGCAGCTGCAATTTACAAATCGAGACAGAAATGCAGTTACATTCAATTGAAATGACGTTCGTATTCTTATAGATAATTTTATTCGACTGATGCTCAAAACAACAGCACTCAAACATTTCGCAAAAGGCTTAAGAGGTAGTGGGTACTTCGATTACATACGTTATTATATTGCATGTGTACATCCCAATTTGAGTGAAAAATAAAATAATATACGAGTATCGAAAAGAAAAACTATGCTGGGTGATGTTGAACATAAATAGTGACTGTCCATTTAGATCAAACTTTGCATCAGTAGAGGTTAAGACGACCCCAGTACAAAACAATAACAAAGAACTTATCGCAGACGATTAATATCTAGCTCGTACTCCAATCTTCCCGACGTTGCCATCTTTTCAATGTTTCATAGTAGTATTACAGAAAACTAAGAGTATTAAAGAAGCTAAGAATGAATGTCTTGAACACCTTCAGTGCGTGCCATTTCATTTATTTTCCTTTGTTTACTGATGTGCACATAGCTCACGTATAACTCTCCTTATCATACGTATTGTGTTGACGTATAAACTATTCATATTACGACGATATTTAACTCTACTACTTATACAATGACACTGGTAACTTATAGAGCACCTACTTTAGCTGTGACACGAAAAAATATTGAGAAATGAAATATTGAAAAAATTAATGTGGGATGGGAAATAATTCACTGATGCTAGGTTTATGTGGGCGGTTTGTACTTCTGTGTTATTATTTGAATAGAAATAAGAGAAATGGGCGATTTGGAGGCCGATGGACCCTAAGTTTTGTTTTTTATGGATGTCCGTTTGATTTAAACTAAGTTGGGCGTGTAGCTATTTGGAGGAATTTATTTCTTTATACTCTGAATTGTATTACTTGTTTGTTACGGGTCGGTCCACAACGGGCGATCTCATTATTGGAGCCATGTGATTGTGTGTCTTATCACTGTACAAAATATAAAATGGGTTGTGAGAATGAGTCAGTACACAGTGCGCTGACATCACTGATCCGCATCATCT
This sequence comes from Acheta domesticus, assembly GCA_031308135.1. NCBI lineage: Eukaryota > Metazoa > Arthropoda > Insecta > Orthoptera > Gryllidae > Acheta > Acheta domesticus. Next base: position 137,912,960 of record JAHLJT010000631.1, read on the forward strand.
GAAGAGAATGGTGCCCCGGAGCAAGAGGCCGAGCTGTTCCTGCGCCGTCTGCTGCTCCGTCAGAACTGTTCGTGGGGCAGGTGTCCAAGATAGGAGGAGGGTGGAGCGCCGCTTCGGTGGTGGCACGAAGGGCGGATGAGTGGGTGGGGACAGGCGGTTGCCAGCGGCAGGAAGGAGGGACGGAGGCAGCAGATGCGGTGCAAGAGGTGGAGTTAGTGGACGTATCGCTTGTGATGAGACAGTACGCCGTGGCGATGTCAATGGTCCAGGTTTCCAGGGCGTGATAGTAAGTATGGAGATGGCAGCAGAGGCAGTCGAAGTGTTGAGGGAGTCTGTGACAGGGAGTCGGCGGGGATAATGGCAGCTGGATATTTCAGAGGGACAGGCAATCCACTGGGAGAGGGACATTGAGAGTCGGGTTTTGAAGAGCTGGCGCACGTGCACTTAATATGGAACTGAATTCCAGGATCAGTAAAAAATGCGATTCGTCGCACGCTGCTCCGGGTTCAGGAATTGCATCGATGCCAGGCGTTACTCGACTAAGACTCACGTCTAATTTTTCAAGCAAGGTTCCGTCACTTTGGTCAAAGGATGTGCTGAAAGATCTGTACCCATTTGATTGAACAAAAGATAAGTACAAATATTGATAAAAGAAAAGGTGAGAGCATACAAATGCAAGGAGTGGATCCATTTAAATAATTTTGCTTTTTTGTTAGTAAAATTGATACTCCGAAAACTGAATCATGAATGTCGCATTACAAATTTCTTCGTTTCAAATACATTTTCTGTAGCCTTAAAGAAATCAATTACAAACAATGAATGCATCACGTAAGGTAAATTCAATGGTAAGTCTACCTTATGAAGATTACACAATAACACAAAAAAATCAACGATAACCCTGATCGACAAAATTTCTACCTGTTAAATAGAATATAATGGCTGTTTCTAATCGAAAATGGTGCTCTGATTTCCAATTTGTGGCACATTTATTTGTAACGTGCAAGATTTCTCTGTAACAGGCAATTAAAAAGTATACACTGATAAGTTATTGGTTTCCTTTACTTAACTTACATTTAATAATCTCAATCAAAATGTAATTTTGAACGATTTCTTACAGTATTTCGTTTGAGTATATCCTTTTTTAGTACCCAGCAATAGTCTCCAAGCATATTAGGATTCCAATTTCTCTTATACAATTTTTCCATACTTGCAATGTCTTGATGGAATCACTCACCCTCAATCTAAGTGTGAATACAGAAAATGTATATTAATATTATACTGAACATGTTACATCCCAGAGCTTTATAATTGTGAAGCAGTTCCGACACTATTTCTTCATAGGTCTCAGCTTTTCTGTTACCAAAGATTTCTGTTACGATCTTTTGAAGCGACATCATTGCAACCTTTTCAACACTATTCAAACATGCCTCAAAGCCACGATCCCTTGTAAGCTCCTTCATTTGTGATCCTGCAAATACACTCTCTTTTATTTTCGCGTCAATGATCCTCGGGAATTTGTTTTATCGATCACTTTCATCTATCACATTCACAAATTTTTCATCAATCAGAGTTTGGTGTGGAAGGGAGGAAGATAAGTGTGTGCAGTATTACAAGGGATAGCAAAGTTACATTTTTTTTGTCCAGGAATCAGATATCGTTAATGTCTGTGCTTTTCAAAATGAATTTTGCAATCTCCGCTATCCCAATCGCATAGAAAAATGAAAATTTAGAATATCCTTGCTGGAGACCTAACAAAAGTGCGACAACTTTCAAATCGCCGTATACATTCCATGACAATCGCTGGTATTGTATCTTAGATAATTAAAGTTTCATGATACGAAACATTTCTTTCGAATGAGCTGCATAGGCAAGAGGAAAAGTTTGTTTCTCGTTTCCGATAGGAATAAATGCGGCTTTTAATCTCAGTTTAAAGGAATCCATAAACAACTTTCATTTCTTAGAAACACGTTGATCTCCCAAAGCATTCAGTATCAACATCAGTACAATACATTAGATTACTTTCTTTTGAAAACAGGCATCAAATATTTGTTCCCGTCGGCAATATACAGTAATTGTAGTTACATTCTGAAGGAGGTTTCAACCCTTTAATCGAGTCGCCAACACTTATGCCTGATTCTTCGACAAGTTAAAATCACGAACTAGATCTTTTTGTTCTGACTGTTTCTATTACATACGTAGATATTCCATCGAAATCTGTGTCTTAAATGACGTCTTTTTCGGTACTTACGTTTAAATTTTCGTCGCCAGAGTTTTCAGAATGCAAACTGCAATTATCAAGCGGCGCTAGGATTGGAAGGTCGTCGCCGTGAGGAACAGGCCTGGTAGCTGAAGGGAGGTTGCGATATTGAATGGTTTTCTTGGTCATACTTGTGATTCCAGCAGCTTTGGTAATGCAGAAATAACAGCCTGTGGGGTGGTCCTTTGGTTCTCTCCATGCCATGGGAATTGCAAATGGCATATTTCGCGAATTTCAAGGCAAACTCTAAGTTAAGTTACATACGGCTCACAGCAAATATGAGGGGCCTATGGTTTGTCCTGATCACCGATTTGACACCAAATATACAATTATAAGCCTTTGTACTGGACGGAGTAATATTTTACCTTTGGCTCTTCAAACATTCCTCACCACACACATAACAGAAACTGTTTGCATAGTTTACTCATTGCCGTGGTATTGCAAGGAATCTGTTTGTACAAAAATTCACATTAAAACGCAACGAATAGCTGAATCTGTCATTACAGAAATATGAACACTTTTCTTGGTCGACACGGAAGGCGCAACTAACATGTAGTGACCCACGTACACAACACGCCGAGTCAGCTCGTCGTTTACGTGGGGAACTGATTTGATCAGTCTGGCATTTTATATATAAATACATAGTTTTAGTATATGTGCGATCGCACGAAAACTGAGCCTGATGTGCAATTTATCTTTGGTTTCTGTGTTTTCTTTAGGATTTAGCCTAGCATAAGAAACAGGTAGTCAGCCATTTAACAAAATGACTGTCGTTCAGTGTAATTTGTTAAATTATAAAAAGAAGGTTGAAATAGTTATACAGAATTGAAGGTGATCAAAACTAAATAGGTGATGTGACAGATAAATTATAAGAACAGAGAGAATAATTCAATATATCACAAAATATTGATCGTTAAAATATGTACAATGGTTGGCTGATATTCAATTGCCATCACATGCCACCTTGGTATTGACACTTGAATTGTTTGCTGACAAGAGTTTTACCCAGTCGCAAGGCAACAGGCTGACAACAAGGAACACCGCTCGGCGGGCGGCCGTCCACCGGCGGAGGCGTTGACGCGCGGGAGAAGCGACGCGCCCGACCGCGCAGCGGGGCGAGGAGGGGGGCGGAGGCGGCGAGGCGGGGAGCGCGTGCGTTCGCGCGGCGGGCGCCCTCCCCTCCTCTTCTGTCGCTAACGCAATTATTTCCAAACCAGACAAACAAAAATTCCGGTTAACTTCCTCTCCCCGCTTTGCTGCTCCTAACGACATTATCTCCACATGCTGCAGGGTAGCGCAGCGCTGATTTCCACGTGCGGTGAGGGCTACCCGTCGTCGCCCCGCGCCTCCGTTCCCCCCATTCCCTCCACAGGCGCAGGCTGGCTCGTCCGCCCCCGCCCGGGGTCGCCGCTCTTCCGCGCCTCCGCCGTCGCCACGCCGATTCTCCGCCGGCCCCTACAACCTACCCGGCGCCTCTCCTCCCGTCTGACCCGCATGTCCACGATTGCACCAACGTCATGTGCCCGTCATAAGCGCGCCCTCAGTCCCACTCCCCGGCTCCTCCGGCGCTACCGCTGCGCCGCGGGGAGCATTTCCGGGCTCACGGCGAAATAAAAAAATATTCTATCGGGCGGCGTCGCGGAGCTCCCGATGAAAGCAGCCCGGCGGACGTACGCGCGCACGACACGAAAAAGTTGTCCCGAGCGCCGCGCTGGAAGAATGCGCGCTCGTTAAAACCGACGCCCCCACTCCCCCCTTGCCCAACCTACGTCCACAGCTGCGCTCCCAGCCGCTCCCGTTGCTGGTGCGGATATCGGGAGCCGTTGCCGCGCAACAACTCCGTTGTGGAACAGCGTAATACATACAGCAATACGAATAATTAACAGAACTTTTTTTAAATTTGCGTAAATACACACAACAAAAAAATCGTTAATTATTAAATGTTTCCATGGGCAATAAGTAAATCGAATGATTTCCCCTTTGTTTGTGTTACCAAAGTCTAAAAATACCCTTCACGCCGTTTTATCCGATAATTTCCGCCTGAGAAAAAGTCGACCGTTCCGCGCGTAAGGGCACGACCAGCTCCCAACATCCATTTTCCCCACCCGCAACATCGAATAAGGCACAGCGTCCTAAAGCAGCACGAGGAATCGATACACATTAAGCACGAGCGCATGGCGGGGAACAGTAATGATCCGCACATGAATTATTGAAAGCCGGATATGCGTTCGGGGCCTCGACTGTCCACTTCACAGGCGCGGGATGGGGCAGGGGATGCGTGGGATTGGGGTGGGGGCAACGTCCGCGCACCGCTACTCCGCCCTCCCCACGTGCATTCATAGTGACCTGGCGACACGCACTCGACCCGCGCGCTGCATGGGAGCCCCCCGTCCCGCGCATCTGCAGCGGAACTCAGCGCCGTCCCACTGCTTTCCCAAATGCGGTCCTGCCCCTGTCACCGAGTTGACGTTCGACGACCCTTCCATTCAGCCACATCGCCTGAACAGTTCTCCTAACGGTACTGGGCGAAGGTGGTTGCTGGACTGCCCACATTATTCGTGGCCCAAGTTTCCCTACTGTCCCTGCAGCCGCCAGCTCCCTCTCGCCCGGCGCAGCCCCAACGCGCGATGGCTGGGTCTGTCACATGTTCCCGGCGCGCATAGCTTCCCCGCCTCCGGTCGTTTCGCCTCCATCCCTGCCGCCGCAACCCGTCAAGTGCTCCTAATGGCCCGACCAGGCCGCCCTCGTGCGCCCTGCATCCATCCTCCGCGTCCGCGCGACCTCGCGCCAACGTCCTCCTCGCAACTCAACACACACGCCCGCACTATCTGCAATCCCGCCACTCGAGCACTCCCTTCATATCCGCTGGATGCTCACTTGCCTGCAGCCGGAATCCACAACCCAGCCATCAGCGTCCTCCTAATTCAACACGCGCTCATGCCACAGCACACACTCTGGCCGCGCTGCTTTCATCCTCCCTCCCCGCCCGCTTCCTAAACCAGCGCCACCCGACGCCCCTCCCCCCTCCACTATTCTCGCGCCATAACGCTCGCTAACTCCGTGCGTCCCCTCAGACCACGCGCTACCTTCATCTCCGCCCGCCACCGCGCACCTCCGCTTCGCCCCGGCGCGGCGCGGCGCGGCGACCTGTGCCGTCTGTTTCATCCCGCGCCCGCTCTCAGCGCGTGCATCGCCCGCGGCCGCGCGGCGCTCCGGGCCCCGCGCGCGCCGCCGCATCAAACGGTTCCGCCGGCCGCAGCCTTATGGGCAAACAGGGAAACCGAATTGTATAAACCGCACGTCATGTCGCATCACGCCGCAGTGTGGGCGGCGCCCGCGCACCGCGCACCGTTGGCCGCGCGACACCCCCGCGAGAGAGGAGAGCGCGCGAGGGGGCAGGGCGACGCCCCGCCCGCCGCGATTCGCCCCGCACCCACGGAGCACATGCACGCGACTCGCCAGCGCTTCCCGCACGCCTTTGTTACATAGGTTAAGAAAGTAGCTCCTGCTACCCGACGCCACCCGCTAGGTTCCTAAGGTTCCTAAGTTTAGTTCCTAAGTCCGCTAAGGTTCCTAAGTTTAGCTGCCTGGAGCGAAATAAAGCTGCCGGGACCGTGCAAATGATTGATACACAGATGCTGTATGAAACTGAATTTTTCCGCGGCATTCAAATTATCAAAGAATATATAATCCTTCGAAAGCTAGTGAAAATGATCCACTGTCGTGAGTATCCAATGTCAATACTTCTGAAACGTTATACGGCGAAATTTGCTTCTAAAAACTCGTATAGGTACTCCAATAAACAAACAATATTCGCTACACTAAGCTCCATTGACATCTTAATTAAGCCAGTTTCTTCCATATTCATGAAAAACCGCCCAAGAGCAACCGGTCGACCGAGGGAAGACGAAATTAAAGAAGAAATCCAATTACGCAGTTGTTTTGTGCATCCATTTCCGACTCTGTACCTATCATTCTTCTGCTAAGACAACCACACTACGGACGTGCTCTCATAGCCCAGCATCGCCGCGTCAACCATCCCGCGTCCCCAAGCACCATCTACGTCCCCCTCTCCATCCCGCGCCCCGGTTTGACGATAACGCCACGATTAACGACACGCGCGACGCGCGCGCCCTCGGGGCGATCCGGCGCGACTTTAATTTCCCTGGAGACCGCCCGCGTCGCCATCGACTTAAATACGCGTGCGTGGGCGCTATTCAGAAGCGTTCCTTTATCCTCGGCGTGGTCGGACAAGTCATCGTGAGCGCGAACGGGGGTCGGTGGCTTCCCCCGGCCGGCCGGTGGATGGAAGGACGAATTCGGCGAACTGTACGACCTTGCCGGGCAGGTGAGCGAGTTGGGCGAGCGAGCTGAAGGGATGAGTGAGCCGGGCGAGCGGGGGGGCGGTGTTGGCGGAGGGGGAGGACGGGGGAGGGCGGTGTGGGTGCAGGGTGCGGGCAGGGAGCGTGGGCGGGGGTGCGGGCGAGTTGGTTGGGCGAGTTGGGCGGGCGAGTTAGGCGGGCGAGTTGGTTGGGCGAATTGGGCGGGTGTGTTGGGGAGGTGCATTGGAGTTGGGGAGGCGCGAGTGAGTGAGTTGGGGAATTGGCACGCGGGTGAATTGTGAGTTGGGCGGAGGCGACGCAACAGGACCCGCGGGACAGTAACAGTCCCCACGCGAAATGTCATCCTCCTACGAGGGACGGAGTGAGTGGTGAAGAGGCCCAGTTAACAACGTCGTATACTTCCCCCTCGCTTTCTGTCTGCAAGGTGATAACATTCTCCTGGGCCAATCATCCTCCTTTTATGTTTCTTTCTTAATTTAAGGAAGCCTGTTGAGGTACAATTGAAACGTCCTTTCGTGTCTGAGCTTCCCAGACATTCAAAGACTCTGGAAGCTCAAATTTGCAATTCATTTCCTTGTCCCTGATCCAAGATTTGAATGATGTACACTTAAAATAAATGTACCAACTTCATTTTTTTTGCAGTCCTGACACTTGTTTTGCAGTCGACAAACTACAAAAAAATTATGCATAAAACCTCTTTTTATATCCTTCATCGCAAGACGGTACAGTGAGAGAATATGTTGATGCATTTAATTCTTATTACATTCAATTTTAAGTATTCTAACGTTATTTACCAGAATATTTTTACATTATTTATTAATGCATCTGTGTCATTTTCTTGTATTTATTTAGCCACCCTCACAAAGAGCAAATAACGTCAAGAAAAGTTATTCCACCATCTCTTCTACCTGTTTGTTACCCTGTACAATTTTAGGGTAAACAAACCGCACTTCTTACTTTGCTCGCTTCAGAACTGATTGAAGTTATCTCTCCGATTCCAAGAGTTTTCGAAACATTCGAAAATGAGAAGCGCAGTATAATCAAGCTCCTTCATAAACCCGATCGATCACAAATCGATCTAACGGACCGCGGGCACAAGTGACCGGGCCGAGTACGCGAAAAGGGGATCGCGATGTTTCCGGGAAAACGCAAGCGGTGAAAGTATCGAGGGCGGTGGGGGCAGTGTAATCGGCGAGGGCAGTCTGAGCGGGGAGGATAGTGAAGGCCTGCAAGGTCAGAAAGGTGGCAAGGGAGGAGAGAGAGGTGACAGCAGAGAGAGCGGCGGGGCACGGCAAAACGACGAGAGTCGGGAGAGCAACGAAGACAGTAAGAGCGGCGAGGGCAGTGAGAGCAGTGAGTGCGGCGAGGTCTGTGCAGGCGGCGACGGCAGGGGCAGCGGCGAGGTCAGAGGAGGTGGGTGGGCGCGAGGGTGATGAGGACCGTGAGGACGCAACCCGCGCGAGGCAGGGAGCGGCCGCGGCCGCAGGCGACGGAGGGTTCGGATTCGAGAGCCTCATTGAGTTTAGAGCTCTTCCGCGCGCGGCGCCGGCAGGAGGATGGGGCTTCTGAAAGAAAACATACAATTCGATTTGCCGGCGGGAGCCCGGCGGTGAGCGGGAGCGGTCCATGCCACGGGCCGAGAGGGCAGAGGGTGGAGGAGGTATCAAGTGCTTGGAACAGGAGGCAACGGCGAGAGGATCCGGAAGAGATCCACAAGAAATGGTGAAGGGGACCGGACGACGGACGATATTGGGAAGGCAAATGAGTAGACTGGAGAGGGGTTAGAGAAACAGGGAGTGGATAGAGATGAAACAGAAAGGGGGCGCCAAAAATAAAGGCAGAGACGATGGCACCGCTGAGAGAGAGGTCGGCAGGAGACAAGCGAGGTGGTAACGCTGGTGAATTCTGGAGGGAGAGGGCGCCGTCGAGAAACAGTGCGGGGCGCAGAATGGCAATAGAAGGACGAGCGGAGGTGACGGGACGCGCTGGCGGCGCACGCGCCGACTCCAGGGAGTTTAATTACCCGCGCGGGGGCAGATAATGACTCTCGAAGCGGGGGGGGGGGCGTCGCCGGCTGCTGGGAGCGCTCTTATCGCTCGGACTTCGTTTAGCGGCGCGCGCCGCCGGCTGTTCGACGCCCAGGGCGCGTGTCGCGGGGGGCGGGGCGATAGCGACGCCACACGGCCGCCTCGCCAACGGGGTCATACGGGCAAGAAGCAGCGAGGTGAAGTGGGGGGCCGCTGGCGAGCATTGTGACAGGGAAATATGGAGAGAAGCACATACAAATGAATTCAAATCTCGGGAGTAGTGCCCGGAATTTTACAAACATAATTTTAAGGTTTTTAAAATGTCCATTTACCCCGTTTTAGTTTTTTCTAGTCATGTTAGTATCAGGCTGAACAATAATTGCAATAAATAAAATTCAAATGACGTATTTCATTTTACATCATGCTATTACTTCCAAAGAACTTCAGCAAAAATAATAATTAAAAAAAGTAATAAAAACATTTTTAAAAATTAAAAAAAAGCTATTTTCAACTTCTTGAATATTCCACTGATATGCATCCAAACCTAAAAATGAGTTGTGCTGTTGCAATGAACAACCATGTACAATCCCAAAATATCTAATGTGAACACTTTCTATTGTCTCTCAACGCACACTTAAAACCAGAAAAGGATCGCTCAACGCAACATGAAATCAATTGTGGATACTTCACAGACACCAATGCGCTCGGTCTCTACGGTCATTCCTAGAAGAATTCCATTTGTGTCTTTCATATTAGCCTAATCAGAATTAGGCTGAAATTTCCAGAGCTTTTAAGAGAACACGTCACCTACAGACCCCGGTACTTCGTTTTAACAAACCGCTTAAATGACAAGCACCGTCTATCAGGAAAGTGGTATTATATCCATTTAATATCAACAAAATCAACAATGTTAGATACTGAGTCCAAGCTACCGTACAATTCTGACCAACAGAAATACGTTTTCTTAGGTCCGCTGAAGCCATCATTAAAAAAACAATTTAGCCTTTTTTTAAGGATCATAACTCATTTTATCCGGTTTTTAAGATCTACAGAATTCACGTATTTGGCTGAAATATGATTGAAACGGACATCTGTATTAATATAACGACGTTAAGAATTGAGGAACAAAAAATAGTTAAAACCTAAGAATCTAGGCACTACTCATGAGGAAAGGAACATAAAATGAGCTATGGAATCAATGAATGTCGACTGGTCTATTCTTTCTATAGGAATTTAGTATCTGACATAATTATCACTGGAATGGACACTGGCCCCTGATTTTATTTATAAAAAGGATAAATGTGAAAAACAAAGTCAAAGTTGTAATCTAAAATATTTATATAATCCTAGACATAAATGTTGACGATTAACTAAACTATGTGATTCAATTGCGAATTAAAATACGGGAGCGCAAATTCTGAGGCTCATTTTTATCCTGTCGTTCGATATTTTCATTTAGTTTGGAGTATGTTAATCTATTATATCACGCAGTTTTCTATTTATTTTTTTTAATATTGAACGTAATTATCTGCAGTAATTAGAATAACTTTTACTATGTAAAAAGTTAATAAATGCACGCTGGACGTTTACAAGCCCAATAGCAATGCACGTGATCAGAGGAATTGTTGAGGTAGTTTTTTAATGAAAAGCAGCGCTATAAAAACCAAACTCCTGTAATGCTAAATTAGCTCAACGGCAGGTCGATTCATAATTAGCCCCTCTATCCATCCGAATCTTTCAACTTCCCCCTCGAACGCTGCGTAGACGTTTCCTCTACGCCTGTAGTTAAATAAGGGAACTTCACGAACAGATAACGCGCGCCCACCGCCATTGAAGCCCTCTCACTCGGTGCAACTGGCATCTGAAGAGATGCGATGAAGAGGCCTCTCGTCTCCCTCCGGAAGCACGCGACCACGAGGGTTCTCCCCGCCCCTCGCGCGGCCCGGAAACGCTCCGCCTGGTGCGGTTGGGGTGGGCGGGGGCGGGGGGCGGGGGCGCGCATCACGCTGTGCGGTGCGGTGCGAAGCGATGCGTAGCAGGCACACGTCGCAGGGACATTCAGTTTCAGGTTGACAGCAACGACCGACTTCATGAAATTCACGGCCAAATACAGCTCTGCGATGTGATTCTGTGGCCATGATTATACCGTAATGTCATCCACTATACGCACGACCGTGAATGACTGTTCCACAAGTATACATTGTGGCACATTGGGGCGTTGCTCTCAAGAGTTGTGAACTTGCGACAAAATATATTTACATGCGCTAACAATTGTGTTCGTCAACAGACTTCAATTTTGCGCATAACATTAAATTTTGTACCGTGCAATGTACACCTCATTCTGAGAAAGACTGCGCCAGCCAGGAAAAACAAATGTGATATTAGGAAGAATCTGTTTCAAAATAATGCTCAATGATGAAGTTACACTTCTCGCCTCTTCGTTGAGTGCTGCATTTTCCCCTATAAAAATATTCCTCCTACAAATGGTGTACGGCAGCTATTAAAAGTGAAGTATCTAAGCAGAATAATAGGACTCATAAGGACTGATGAATAAACGTATGAACCAAATTTACCAGGAATTGATGAAAAAGGACGACACAATAGACATCTCTTATTTTAAGTATATGTATGATAGGCGGATTTCGCAGGTGTTGCAGCAGTTTACGTGTGAATGGCTTCCGAAAATTACCCGTGTTGTACTTAAAGAATGGGGGAGAGACACACTTCGTTCCCTATCTGTACAAGGGAGCATTTATTTCACCAGGGGGAAATTCCTCTTGAAGGGGACACTCTTCATTATTACAATTTTACATCATCTCCCTACCAAAACGCGGAACGTAGAAAAAGTCATTCGTGAGCGAGATTTAAGAATACTATTTTATCCGCATTGCGAACTACGAATGCGGTGTTTTGTTCTTGCAACTACCGCCCCTGACTTCCACGATATTGTAAATGAAAAGCTTCCGAAGCCACGCAAAAATCAGCTTTCTCGCATTCACGATTTACAGAGATACAGTGCAAGAATTACTCTGTTATATAGTTTTGACGAGAAACTAATGCTCGGATCTGCACCTCAATGAACAGAAATGCAATGCGCCGAAAACTATTGGATTACGATCATATCTCCTAACTGCTGTCTTTGAGAGAAGATTCGCGTGAGCGATCATTAGCGCTCGAAAACTACTCGAGAACATGACAGCAGAGAATAGCGGGGCGACTCATGAATAAGAATTAAAGCTCCCATTTTTTTAAGCTCTGAGCTTAATTGGACTCGCAAGAAAGCACCGTCTTTTTTTTTCGACCTTTTCCGTAAAAAAATTGTACTTGTCACCGCGCATATTCAAAATTTCACCCAATTACCTCGCGCAGGGCGGCGCGGCGCAGCGAGCGGTACGCGAGGACGCGCGGCGGACGGCGCCTGAGTTAACGGCGGCTAAATCACGACAGGACGCCGCGCGGGAACGGTGCGGGAGGCGGTGACGCGAGGGGGCAAGGGAGCGGCGGCGGCGACCCCTCGACTGATGGGTGTGACGGGGACGCACCGTGGCACCCACGACACAAGCAGGAGCAGAAGAAGGCGATCGTGATGAAAGAAAAGGCGAGGAAGCAAAGAAAATGTAGAGAGAAAAATAACTTGGAGAGGGAGATCACAGCGAATATTTAGATTGGTGATGTCCACGGACGGAAGTACAAGAAGAAAATATTAGGAAAGAGATGAAGTCGAAAACAAAAACATTGTGAAGTCTCAAAAAAGAATATTGGGTAAATCAGTTTGAAAACAGTAAAACTGTTACTGCTCTTGGTGAAACAAAAGGCAAAATACGAAAAGTATGTATGAATAGCAAAGGTGATTTGAAGGAGACCGCGATCAGTCGGAAAGTTGGGGTCCACACAAGCTTACGAGAGGCTGGCCTAACCGAGCAGTTAACACACGAATAAAAAAGATACATCCACACTTCGCAATAGCAAAAAATCCGCCGTTTTTTCGCGTAGCATTACGTAACTTTCCCTATACGTACGTATAGTATACCGGAAAGTAAAAACAGCTACTCCAATAAAGATTCGACTATTTCTTTTGCTTATAGGTTTCAAGCCACCGGGTGAGGAGCTGCAAGTGAAAGCAATGCATCGATTTTAGACGGCTCGCCTACTAGGTGCGTTCGTGGTCGAAGCGAGGGCAGTCTGGTCAGGAAGGTCGTGCCAGGGCGACGTGGACGGACACATGGCGGTGTGCGCGCCGCGAGCGCGCGTGTGCTTTCGGAGCACGGTTATTTATTTAACGCACAGCCCCGCGCAGTGGGATTATGCGCGAGCCCGTGTAATTAACTGTGCGCATTGAACGCACTCATCGCACCTCCCTCTCTCGCTCGCCCGCCGGCCAGCGAGTTGCCAGATGCTCCTGCGCGCAGAACGCTCTTGCTGCAGAAGATTCTCCGATATCGTCGAAACAAGCGTAGATTTAACGAGCGTGCACACGAGAAAACACTAGCAATCCTTGGTGTAACAAGCACGCGATTTGGAAACAATTTCTTCGAAACACGGTATCTCAAAATGATGATGAATCTCGGTATTTTGTCAACATCCACATTTCTCCATCCTCGAAATTTACGACACAAAGAATGCCTGCAATAAACCATACACAATATTTAATTTAACATGCATATTCTTCGAAATTACACAACGAACAATGTATGAACAATGTTGAAATAGAATACTTACTTAAAAACAATGTACCAACCCAAACCACCCACATATATATTATTTTCATTTCGAGGAAGATGAGCTCAATAGTGACAGAAATGTATATCTTTTCAGTTGCTGAACAAGCACAATTTAAACCAGACGGAATCTTTTTGACTTCAGACATACATTTTACCATCGCTCATCATTTCATTAGAACTTACACTTTGTTAGCTTCAACATGTGAAGATGAGCATTAATCTAGAAGTACTCTTTTTGTTGCTTCCTTAGTACAACGTTGAAAATTTCTCAGAGTAATGAACCTTATCCTTCTAATTTCAAGAAAAAAGGTTATACGGAAATGGCGAAGGACGAAGATAGTTCACGGACATCAAAGTTTCATCCTATCAATTAATGAAGCGTTTATCCAGGCGCATCAATCCTAATCATGAGTACGAAAATCGTAAAAGAATTTACAAAGTCGACATTCATTTCTTCCACTGTTGCCCTTAAGACTGTGATTGGCTGCACTGCAATTTATTCCACTCGTTTTACGAACAAGGTTTTCCTACTCAAAACTCCAATTTCGTTTCAACAATTTATTTCGTTTTCTCATCTCGTTCCTTTTGTACGATTCTGTCCCCAATCACCATATGCAATGTTCAATTCCCTTCACTCGTCAATTACCAACATTTCGTTACTTTTCACGTCCTTTACAACTTTCTCATTTCATTCTCCCCCCCCACCCCACCTCACCCGACATTTTCATCTCCTTGTTCCTACTACGGCTAATATGCAGCAAGGAGACGCGCAGCACGCTCACAATGAAGTCACGTCACCGGAATTAAACTCCTTGACACCCATTTATCATTTCCACGAATTCCAAGGTTAATTTGCATATCCAGTCTTATTGGCGGCTGCAGCCCGACTACAGCTGAGCATTAGTCACTCGCTCGCTCGCAGACACGGACAGACGGGCACGAGGTTGTGGTGGAACGATCTGAGAGAAATAAGCAAGCGACAAATACCGAAGGATAATAGAAAATGCAGAAAGATGAGGGTCTGTATGGGAAATGCGCAAGAATAAAAGAAGGGAAGCGGATAAAAAAAGCGTTAGGATTGTGGAATTCAGAGGAAAGCCGCAGGAAACAATAAACGGAGGAGGAAACGGAACTGAGAAGTACACGCAGTATTTAGGAAAATGGGTTCGAGTGGGCGGAGTAAGTTTGCAGGAAATGGCAGGTGTAGGGAGGAGCATGGCGATTCGGATAGGTGGAACGCATGGCGAAGGGGCTGCAGGCAATAGCGAGGGGTGAAGCAGAACGCGTTGCGGGGTGCGCGAAGCGGGTGGATTGGAGAGCAGGAGGACTCCGCAAGTTGCAGAGATTCGATTCATTTATTCAGACCTGTCCATTCCATATTCGGGTCCGGGCCCTGCAGTATTCATCGGGGGCCGCCTCGAGAAGGGATCCGAGTATTAGCGAGTAGAACACGAATTAATGATAGCCTCCCGGCGGTCCCACGCTGATCGATAGTTTACTTCGGAAAGCCTGCTGAATATTAAAATGCAAAGGTCGAAGAGGATGGTGAACCTATATGAAATTACTGAGAGATAATATGATGGTCGAAGAGGGGCAAAACTGAAGGGATTCGAAGACAAAAGTTCGAGAAGCGTCGTGAGGTTAGTTCAGAAATTAATTTATCCACTGAGCTTAAATGGTTTTTTATGAAATTGTGTGTTTAAGATCTTTGAACTGTCATGCATTTTACAAAGGTTAGATTTCTGATCATTTAAGCACATCAAAAACTAATAATAATTATAATAATAATGATAATAATAATAATACAGAAGATTTACTATTAAAATAACCGAATATAACTAAAAATAAAAAAAAACAATTGGACCTAGTGAAAATAACAAGAAATTTTATCAACCTAAAGATAAGATAGGTTTCCCTGTTATTCCGTAATAAACACTATAATAAAATAGAATATTAGGAGACGGTAGTAAAATGATGGGTATTAATTTACGACTATGAAATATTGGTAGGAACATTAATACGTCATATGAGCGAGAAACGAGCGAATGTCGTTCACTTCCTATGAGTGTATTAATATCAACTGCATCGAGTTTCATACCGTTTCTACGACTGATGATAATTATTACATGTTGAACCTCGTTATACCTATCATTTCTCCTTCTTTCCGCGGTGTGAATTTCACATTTAATTCATTTTTGTTGAACATTTTAGCATTTTGCTCTGTCATGTTATTTACTATCATCGGACCGCGGTTCATCTCAGTAGAACGAAATATGTACTAGAATGGAGACAGGTGATTAATTACCTCTCAATGCCAGGTTTGTAATCTTCTCTGTGTTTGGTTAAACACCTAAATTATAATGAAGCAGTATCATAATGACTACCATTAAGCAAAGAGCTGCAGTCACTTAACGGAAGAAAGCGCACCAGGAAAGTCTCTCCGCAGTGACACCTTGCTGGTGAGACTGCTAGTAACAGAAATTATGTTGGTACGTAGCACAAGCTGCAGCGTGAAAAAGTAAACTGCAAACTCAACACAATCATAACATATACTGGGAATATTGTCACCTTCACTTGTTTCCCAGTGATCTGGTTGCTTTCAATATAAATGCAACTTTTAATAGGGAGCCCTGATTCGGCTCAGTGCGGAGAGACGTTTTACTCCTAGGAATAGAAAAAAAGGAATTATGAAATCAAAACTACGGTTCAGGAGATGGCACTGATACTATACATGGAAAATAAAAGTAAACCATACGGAGAATAACAAAACGTATCGCGACTATTTACGAAGTGTGCAAGGATATTTTTATAGCATGCTTAAATAACTTTTATAGTTGTAATATAGTCAAAACGTCACATTGTTAGAAAGCAAACATTTATCTTTGCTAGTGAATCGCATGTTTATTCATACTAAATAGATGTTTCCAAAACAATGTTCAAAGAAAATGAAAATATCTTAACATCACGCGATACGAAGCAAAGAAACAATTTCAGTTGATGTAAGAGTTAGCAAACTAGTCACACTCGCAAACTACCGAGCACGAAGGAAATAAAACTTTCTTCGTCTGCGTTCATGTGTCGTGTGAAAGAGGGCAGAGCCAGCTTATTCATCAGACGCAGTTTCTGCCTCGATAATGACCCGATTTACCCCCTCCCGCGCAGTATCGGACAGGCGGAACAGCGGGCTCCACCCCTTGGCGGGGCGTCCAACATCCGCCGGCAACGGCCCCAGAGCAAAGTGTTTTGAAGACCGGAAGGCGTTTACCCCCGGCGCCGACCCGGTAATTTATGAAAAGCTCTCGCAGATAACCAAGGAACGCCGGCGGAGAGAGGTGGGCGGTGGCAGGCAGCGAGAGTAAAAGAATGAAGAAACAGGTAGAATGAAAGGCGGAACGTTACAGTGAGGAGCCAAATTGGCGGTCTTGCGGTAGAAGTTTACAGCGTATAGGGGAATTTGATTACAGGAAAAAACCAACAGGGGAAACGAAAGTCTAGCTGTGGGGGCGGGGGGTGGGGTGCAGGAACGAGAACAGAAACACAACTCTGATGTTCAAAGAACGTGGAAGGCTACGCGTTTTCCGATTCAGATATGATACGCAAGAGCACAGGGGAATAAGACAAGACGTAGAGCTGTAACCAATCAAAAGAGGAAACCTCTACAAAGGAGGAAATTCCCCTGAATAGGCAAATGACAATGAAATATCTGTTGCGAAAGAAAGTTAGCTTAAAGAGCGAGGTGAAAAGGCATTGGAGAGAATACAAAACAAACAAAACAATTTTCTTAATAGAATAACTGAAACAGAAAAGAATAAGGATGTATAAACATACACACAAAAACGAAAATCAAGAACATGCACTTCCACAAATCTATCAAAAATTAAGAACATGCACTTCCATGTGAGGAAGGCAATAATCAGAAGGGAGTGGGGAGTGGGGTTATTCACAGCTGGCCGGCAGGTAGTGGTGGAGGCATACGCGGGAAGGGCATTGGCACACTGGGGGCAGTCGGCGGGCGTCCACCCGCCAGCGAAGAACGAGACAGAAACAGGCAGCGGGCCGAATAAACAGCGCAAGGGTAGCGTGACGCCTTACTTCATTAGAATTATTTTCAATACGATCTTTCTTCAAACGAGCACCTGCCTTGCCACGGCACCCGCGCTCGTAAGGTCGCCACATCGCTGTTGGGCAGCAGCTTGCTGGCCTTCTTATATTCCAAGAAACACCAGGCGCGTTGTGAAAGCCGACATCTGAATCTCGATTACAGACGATCAACTAAGCACGGACGTGTACGTAAACGACCTAGCTTCCATGAACAACTCGCGAAGGTGTATCAATTGAAAGCGTGTCCATTGTGTATGGGCACAATATGAGATGTCATATTGCGCGACATGCAGCGATGGGTGTCCGATAGCACCACTCCGTCGCAACCGTCGAGTAATGTTCGATCGAGCTTTCCTGACGTTACAAAAGCACTAAGGAAGAGAGATTTTACACCATACAGTGGTGCAATGGAACTATATACTACAATCGAATGCACCAGTAAGAAAACAATGTGAGATTTTATTTTTCTCATACACAAACAAGACTAATCCCTTCGACGTAGACTCTTCTTGAGAACGAGAATTATAATATCACTGACCATACACCATACATCATACATCTCCCTCTCTCTCTCTCTCTCTCTCTCTCTCTCTCTCTCTCTCTCTCTCTCTCACACACACACACACACACACACACACACACACACACTCATATACACCATGGTAGAAAGAGGTGGGTGGGGTCTTTCGCATCGTGCCCGAATTAAGTCAATGAGTTTCAATCACCAGTTTGAGTCATAATATTAGCGGGAATTTTAAATGCAAAAATTATCGAAGTTACAAGTCAATGAAACAAAAAAAGATCAGCACTTTTTTTTAATTGCATTTTTTAAAATTTCAAATACACCTTTAGCGTGTTATTTTTGGATGGTCACCGTTGAACTTCATGCCACTATCAAAATGTTTCTCAACACTTCTCGCTCTCCATGCAACATGGCGGCCAACGTCTGGTCTGGCTTTTCGAACGAAGTGTCACTGTTGTGGTCACATAGTTCGCGACGCAAACTGGTGCTATGAGGAACGAGCAAAAATCGGTGCCCTGGGGGAGCCCACCCATCTCTTTTCACCAACCAACACACACACACACACACACACACACACACACACACACACACACGCGCGCGCGCGCGCGCGCGCGCGCGCGCGCGCACGCACGCACGCACACATACGCACGCACACGCGCGCACCCAGGCACGCACGCACGCACTCACACACACACACACACATGCGCGCGCGCATTCCGAATGCGATATGTGAAATAATTTCTATGCTTACGGTAGCCATTTGACAATATAATTAGACAAAATCTAGTTCATCAATAAAACTGAAATCAATCAATTCTCGTGTTTTCAAACTTGAAATATTTATTCCGCAACGTACTATATTGTTTTAAATATTCGATATTGAAGCCAGCAATGTAAAGACATATAAATATGAACATATTCCTAAC
Source organism: Acheta domesticus (assembly GCA_031308135.1). NCBI lineage: Eukaryota > Metazoa > Arthropoda > Insecta > Orthoptera > Gryllidae > Acheta > Acheta domesticus. The sequence continues at coordinate 137,931,858 of JAHLJT010000631.1, forward strand.
AAGAAAAGAATCAAAACATTAATCACAGATCCTGACCTGGAAACCACAAAAAATACAAAGCCGTGCGACAGACAGAATAAAACAATGCGGCAGCTTGAACAAACAAGATGAAAGTAAAATTCCATCCAATCACAAAACATTTACTTCTGCGCGATACGCTTCAAAAAAAGAGAAAATATCTGCTGGTATGTTCTCTTCGTCCTCGTAAAAGCGACGGTAAAATCCAGAGACGCTCAGGCTGTGACGGCAAATGTACTCGTTCCGGGCGACAGAACGAAATTACACTGGCGCTGCCGTCGCGGCTGGACGCCAGCGCAACGCAGCGCTGCGCCGCGCAGCGCAGGGCGAGGCGAGGCGAGGGGCGAACGCGTCTCCCGGACGAGGCAGCGGCGAGCGCGGCGGGGAGGAGCAGGACGAAATCCGCACAGAGGTTGCGGGCAAAGGGGGGTGGCGCGGCATAGCGCGAGCGCAGAGACACGCGACTAAGAAGGGAAAGGGAAGAATTAGACATTGTGAGAGTCCGAAGAAACCATGGAAGAATTGTATGCGAAATAGAAAGGTTCAGAAGAAGGGAAAATGAAATGAGTTAAAAAGGGGACGAGAGGGTGAAGAGAGAGAAAGTCAATGAAATTGAGGATGAGAGAAAAGATGAGAAGTGAGTAAAGACGGGTAAGGGACAGGAGAAATACCGAAACATCCAGGTCAGAAAAAAACTGAAAAAGAACTGAAATAGAGAAACAATAAGAGGAGCACGAGAAGGAAGGGCTGCATGGCCTGGGCGCGAGGTGGCGTGGGCGGGGCAGGCGCTCCGCATACACGCCGCCGAGGGCGAGGCGGGGAGACGCACATAGTTGGCGCTCCCTCGCCCCTCGCGTGCCATGCCGCGCATATTTGCGTACAACGTCGGCTCGTTTACAAAGCCGCCGTTTCCTGAGGGGAGGCTGACGGGGCCCAGGGGCGGGGGCCGCAGGGCAGGGCACCGGCAGCCGGAGGGATGGGAGGGGAGGGCGCGCCGAGGCGCGGGACGCGGCCCGTGCGCCCTCGCGACGCCCCCGCCCGCTCACACCCTCACCTCTGACTCTACAATCACGGCCGCTCTCGTCGCCTTATCAGCGCGCACGAGCACTTCCTCGCCTTGTCGCTGCCGATCCCTCTCCTACCTCCATCTCCGTTTGCATACCCGCCGTCACATTTAACAAATATTCCTGCAAATAGCAGTACCATCAACGTGCGGACATTATCACATTCAACGTCACCTCCCTCTTCTATTATTTCCATCCACCACCCGCTAACCCACCTCCCTCCAACACCTTCCCTCCCATTTCCGTCACCGACCTCACCGGCAGCCGCCGGCCACAGCCACGCGACACCTCTCCAAAGTCGCGCCGTTCTCCCTCTCTCTCCTGCGAAGCCTTTCATAATTACTCGCGCGTACTTGGAGGCTGAGTTAACTCCGGCGGCGTCGACGGAACGGAACAATACCGGCGATTTTCAACGGCATTAAACACGCTGTCCCCCTTCCCCGCTTCATTCGCCGCAATTTCCGATCGAAAAGAAACTCATTACCTGGGGAGGGGGGGGCGCCCCTCAGCTCATGGCGAGACAGGGAGCCGAAAACAAGACTGTGGGAGCAACGTTAGGCGCGGGTAAGCACTTCTACATTTCCCGCTCTCACTTTTCTTTAAGCTATAATACATATAATATGAGGTTGAATAATTAGAACTGCCAAGCATAAAATCATAATTTGGTCTAATCGCACGCCTCCGATTACTAAGAAAACCCAACAAGATAGGCGAGAAATGTTCAATAATAATTGTAGGCAATAAACCCCAATGAACCGTCTTTTGGAACGGAAGTCCAAAGGGCATTAAAGAGTTCCAAGAAGAGTATCTTGCTGGTGTGCTTCGCAATGTTCCTTCCTCCCGGTTTCTGCCTTCCCGGGAAAATGCGCTGGGGCCAAGATGCATGCGTATCTCCCCCTCCCCCCCGCGAACCTAATGGTCTCCCCCTTGTGCACCTCTCCTTCCAGCAATGCGGGGAGCATAATGAAAATATAACGTGATATATGCGGCAATTAAGCCTACGAGCACGTTCTAGGGAGCGGAGCCTTCCACAGAGCGGGAACTACTGCGTGCGAGGGGAACATCACGGAGATGATTCACAGGAACGCATACGAAAAGTAAGGGCTCTATTGACGATGTAGGCAATATTTCGCACCATTAAGCCAGTTATTTAATGTTTCGTGAATCTCCTTATGCATTTTTACCAACAACCCGTAACACAATGGAATTAGATCGGTTCTAAACACATCAAATAATCATTATGTTCTCCATAAAACAGTGATGATAGCAGTTTAGATAATAGTATTGCTATTAATGCTGACGGGTGATACTGATGCTACTGGACGACATTGGTCGATGACTTTGAAACAACATTAAAATCGATCGCAATTGTTGGAGCAATGACAGGGTGCTCGAAGCCGTCACAATAAATTTTAATCATCGATTCATTCATGCCATTCCGTTTCCCTTTAAGCTTCAGTTGCTTTTCTAAACAACTTGCGTAATTCCCGCAGCAAGCATTCGAGTAAAACCCAGCAATAGTATTTGCCCCACTGATGAATAAAAGCAATAATGCAAACTTTTCAAATGCGCCATTATAATACTGTTTTCACCCACTTTGTTGATGACAACTTCCGATACGGATCTCTTCCCAAGGCCGACTGAGAACTACCAGATTGAATTTCTCCGAATGAATAGTCACACGTATATGCAAACCATACACTCTTGAAGACCTGTGTCACACGAGCGTAATGTTGACGCGCGTCGTAGATTAACACTATCTTATGCGGAACGACCAAAGCGCTCATGTGCCGTTTCACATAAGAAACAGTGTTATTCTACTACGCGCGTTACTTACGCTCGTAAGAAAGCATTCAGACGCAATTTTTCAAATGATATTCGGATCTGACATTATTCCTGTTGTTATTTAAAGATGAAAGGCATAATTTACAATTCAAATACATTCAAAGCATATTTAATAACTCCCGGAATTGAAGAACAGTCTGCATGCATTCCCCTTCGCACCCAAAGTGTAAAAAAATGTCTCAACAGTAGACCGTCGTCTTCATACTGCTGGAGTTCAGTTACTCTATAAAAAGTCCTCAAACAAGTACTATTATGTACACGTTAAGAATACAGAACATTCATTTATTCTTGAATATGTCATTATTAATATTTCTCTTTACTTTAATCAAATCATTCAAATAATAAATGAGCAATGTAGTTCAAATCTCAACAACAAAATAAAAAAATATCAAAGTTGCAATCGGAAACAAAATAGTTGTTCACTTCGATATTGAGATAATCTAATCCGCCTCTTCTCGAGTTCTCAGAACTTTACCGTCTTCCACTCACTCAGTCACTCCTGCCAGTAAAGAACCTCACAATCCACAGAGTGCCATGTGAGCTAGCTGTTTGACCATTTCTAAACCCTAGTGCACTAGGAAACCTCTCAAGGGCTGCTTCAGATGTCGCTCCGAGCCATCCCAACTCAGTTTTCTATTGTCTAACATGGCCGCTGTCGCACAGTAGTCATAGAACTACAAAAGTTCTACTCATGAATTTTGAAACACCCTTTCGCAATAAATAACTGAACGTGCGTTCTAATGCTTCCCTTCCCGGTGGTCGCTCTTACGACGCGAAAGGGGGCCAGAGCGAAATAGGTTCGAGGGATGAATTATTGCCACAACGAAATAACTGGAAGCCTATTGATGGCGGTCACCCAGCGAGCTTTGGAGAAAGCAATGGTAGTAGCGCTTCTAGTACAACAGAGCAGGTGGAAGCAACCGAGACGAAAGCACAGGAACTGGTAGAGATGACATGTACAGGTCAGCGAGAACGCTTACAGAAGGCGATTGTGGCGGAGGAGGAAGAGGCGAATGAGAACGAGAATGAGATGGAAGAGAAGCGGAGATGCCAGCGGTGGTGACAGTATCGAGAGTAGTGGTGGCAGCAGGGACAGCATAATTGGTATAAATCTTCCCAGCTCAGGTGTCGCGGGGTCGGTGGCGGTAGCGTTGTTATGGAGCAGTGAGTATTGGCGACATCTGAAATGGCCCCGGGCGGCAACGGATACGAGGATGGTGCGTGCGGCAGGCGCAGTGCTGACCTCTCCATCCTGAAGCCTGCACAAAGGCTTCGCACAACACTGCTACTCTCCGAACCCTCCGCATACCAAGCTCTAAATGTAACGGCGAATACCAAGCTGGTTACACGTGTACCCCACTGGAATATTATGCTAGATTGCTTTAAAATATAAAATAACTAACTAAAATATGGGCATTTTGATTATTTTGAGCAGTTAATACATAATGAAAGACAAATTTAACACAATTAAGTAACTTTACCCCTATGTTTCACTGTTATTAACCAACACTTTTCATCAAAATACTATTTTCAAGTTTTTTAAGCAACTGATGCATATTTTTATTGTTTTTGTATCTGAATGTTCATTACACTTAAATTAACACTTACTGCATTCTGTTCTACTCTTTCCACATGTGTTTCTAATAATTAATAAGGAATAGAAATTGGTGACACGGAATACCAAGCGGGGTATATTTGTATCCCAGTGCTTGTTTTTAAGTAGAAAACGTAAAACACCTTAAAACTATTACTTTCTTTAATACGTAATTAATGTCAACGGAAGTATTTCGGACAATGTAACGAAATTAGTACACAAGTAAAAAAGTGAGAATGGGGTACACGTGTACCCCGCTTGGTACGCGAAGGGTTAGGGGCCCCAACCTGCGTCCACCCACCCTCGCTCCAATTCGAGCATCGTTTGCAATATGCAAGGACAAGATTAGAATACCCCCTTTCGTCACTTCAGGCGGAACAAACTGTGCCTGCGGGGTTCCAATTTGACCATCCTGTCAGAGGATATTGTAGATGTGAAAGAGTTTTCTCCTAATATCTAGAGATCCTGAGAGATTTTCTCCTAATACCTAGCGTAATATGACACCGACTTTAAGCTACCTTCACGGCGCTTGCTGAACACAATATAATATAATATAATCAGCAGGGTCTCCCAGTTCCACATTGCACTTGTAATATACCAACCAGATCCATACTGTAATATACAAATAAATCATTCATCGATGTTTCCAGAACATTCCTCCTAGTACGAATGCCTAGTCCTTTCGTTTTTGGGGAATAATGATGTCGGTACCTGAGTGTTCCGAAATTGTGCATGGGCAATAAACGGTAAATTACAACTCAGTAATCACCCGAGGGGAAAAACTAAGAACATGCAGTTATTTTCCTCAGGGTAGAGATTAATTCAAATAAAGAGCATCGGATTCCAAACCAGTACGGAGGCACCGCAAAAATTTAAAAAAAGGTTGAGCGGAATTTACTTTTTAAAAAACGGCTTTCCATTCAAAGGCCAGATAAACTCGTCAGCGTTGCATCAACGCAACGTGATTTAAGGTCGTATAAAGAAGGCGTCAACCTGTTTGCACGTCGCAGCTCTTAAAAACATTTCTCTTCCGAGGGTGAAGTGGAAAGTTTCGTGATATAGGAGGTGGAAGGAGGAGAAGATTTCTAGAGGATGCTCCAGCTAAAAGGATCGAAGGCATATAGGACGAGTCACAGGCTATTCACTCCCCATCTACCACACTCTTCTTACCCGTGTCGCACAGTGGGCATCCACAGATTCTCTACAGCTTTCACAAACTCAAACGCTAAGGAGTTTTGGAGAGAAAACCTTTTTCTTAAATACTGTACAGAGGAGAATGTGGTAATATGAGCCCCCACCTTTATTTTGACTTTAAAAAATAAATTTACCCTTTAAAAAAAACATGCCTTGTTTCAAAAACAAGTATGATAACTAGAGCCCGGAAGTTCAGGCATTTACTTTAAAATAGACTGGAAGAAAGGCATTCATTTTTACTAAAATAAGCACGCATAAAAAGCATTTATTCTAGCTAAACGAGGGGCAAAACACAGGGCACATTAAAAAAATCATAATTTAAAATTAGTGTAAAAAATTAATAATTAAATGACTAACATTTTTATTTTAACTTCAAACTTTTCATTAGCACTAACGTGGAAGGAAACTACCTTTTCTTTGTGAACTTCATCGCTCTTGATCATCCGGTTGACAATAACGAACTTTTACTCGCGACTGTCTCTCTCTCTCTCTCTCTCTCTCTCTCTCTCTCTCTCTCTACGAAATGCTATTGTGGACTCCCTTCTGTATCTTGAAACGGTAGCAGTCAAAACGCAATTGTAGATTTCGTTATTCGCACTTGTGTAATCGTCAGAAGGGAAGAGAGAACAAGAAGGAACTGAGAAGGGTATAATCATGTAGAGACAGTTCAGTTCTTAAAAGGTATCCGAGGCCTTACACAAGCATACGATGAAATTTCTCGTGAGCGAACCAATCTACAAGCATCAAAGAAAAATATCAAAATTCTTCACTGGTATCATCTTCCTATCCTTTTAGATCTTTAACAAAACCTGACAGCTGGAGCCTCCGCGTCCACAGAAGGACAATACACGATCGTGCCTTCATATTTTCCAGGATAGCAGGTATGTTTCCAACTTGATAGAGGTTGATGCCAGGAGGGGAAAAATAACGAAAAAGGCAGAAAAGGCCACAAACAAGGGGGGGGGGGAAGGCACAAATAACGCAAAATGCCAGAAACAGGCACCAGAAGCTAAAATAGGCAAAAAAGGCAAAATGAAAATCTACTAAAACAACTCCAGAATTACAATTAAGTTATTCTTATTGTTAAAAGTCATAAAACTGAAACAATTATAAAAAGGCATTTTGTCAAACTTCCGGGCTTTAATGACATGACCTTATCTTTATCATTTGTGTGAACCACATAAAAAATATGAACTTTCTTAACTGTTCAGAAAGTGGGTAAAAATCAATAATTCCAAAGAAGTGGTATTTGAAAACAAAGAGCCCCTTAATGCAGGGGTGTCCAACAGGCGGCCCACGGGCCGCATGCGGCCCGCGGTGCCATTTACTGTGGCCCGCAAAAGTTTATTAGTGAAAGTCCCTCGCACCCATCGGGCGAGAACATGGTGCATCTAGCGCACGTACCCTGCCCGCGCCACCACTCTTTTAATACAAAAATTTGTTAAATTTAAAGAATGTTTCTGGTACATTTAGAAATTCAAAATCATCCCATTGTGTTGTGCGCTGCGCTTGATATCACGCATGGTTCCATGCCCCCATACACACACACACGCACACACACACACACACAAAAACACAGTTTCAGAGCAGCCAGACAAACCGCTTAGATCAACACAGCTGGAAAGTCAGGTGTCGATCGTCCGAGAAATAAAAACATGGCCGCAACTATATTGAAGATTTTAGTAGTGGCCCTTGAAGCCTCGCAAGCTGGATACCCCTGCCTTAATATATTAATTAATAGACGGTTTGGAGAAACTAATTACATTTTTACATATGTAAATGCCATTTTATTACAAAAGCTTGGAAAATAAAAAAGATCATTTACAAAAATCGCAAATATAAATGTCCTTTTCGGTCCCAGCACAGTCGTAGTGCGATAACACTTCACACAATTCCCTGGACTCACAATTCTCGGTGGTCAGTTGAGAATAGTCCGCCACGCAACAAACAAGGCGTTTGGCCTTTAGAGGGACTTTCAACCCCCACTAGTGATCCCAAAGTAGAGACTTCGAAATTGATAGTTTGATTCTTCTGATTCTCCATCTTCCAGCTTTCCAGGTTCCTCATCCTACTTTCCATGACAAGTAAATATTCGACTCTCTTTCCAGCTCATCCCCCAAATACATCCCCCCCCCCTAATTTAGTTAAAACTGCTTCTTCGAAAGTTTTGTCTACACGAACAAATCTTTGTAATACTGCTCCGTCATTCGCCCGACATTGATCGGAGAAACCACGAAAAAATATAGAACAGCGCAGCTGGTCGCTACAATTCTCCTCCCAATAGCAGCTGAACTCGACCCAGTAATAGAGCTAGAGTCGAAAATTCGCGACCGTCGGGACTCGAACCCTAGGACCTTCCAATTAAATTCACTGCAGAGACAGTGGCGATGGTGCTCTAATCTAAATCCAGCCGGTAAATTTAAAATAAGGTTCTGTTTAAAAGAAAATACGTATTTTATAATAACCAAATAATAAGTCCTCAATCCCCCCCCTCCCGCCAAAAGCCAAGTAAATCCACAAATATCCATTAGGTCACATTTTAAAAAAATGTTTCACCCCTGACATAATATATTGGATGTCATACAAATAGTATCTTGGCATTTTTTGTTTGTTTTGTTTTTTGTTTAATCGCAGAAAGATATGATATACACTTCAAATATTCAGACTTTGACTTTCCATGGTAAACCTCAAAAGAACAATCGGTAGATGGGAACACTGTAATATGCCTCCTTTCCGTCGCCATCGTTGCCGCCAGACCCTTTCACGAAGCACTTAAATAGCAGTAGAGCAAACACACGGGAGAGATTCGTATTTATCCGGACGCCCGGAGCGCTGGCGAGCGGGCCGCTCGCGCTCCAGAGAAAGGAGCCAGGGCTGTCCACGGCGCGCGACGGTCGCCGGCGGATCGGCGCTTGGGACGCACTTCAAAGGAAGCGCCGCCGCTAACACAATTCTGCAGACGCGCGATTGCGAATTAATGGGCTTCGGAAGCGCGAACTAAAATAAACGGACAAAGAGGCTTCCTAAAAGGTTAAGTTAATCAAGAGACAGGCAGAGTACTACGTATTGGCTGCAAGTTGGCCTACCTCTCGGGTTGGGAGCTATTCCACAGGAAGAATTTGTACATTCGAGTCCAATAATGTATGGAGTGTAATAAGAGTATTGTGTAACGTAACGTGCAATATGATAACTTTTTTTTTCAAAATGGAGTTAGTATTCTGATTTACAGAACAATCATTTGTCAAGTTGAGTCATATACATAAAAACATGTGTTTACATATTATAAAAATAATTTAGAAACAACTGTTACCCGTGAAAAATTAAGGAGATATCTGCACGTCTGTAGACACTATACGGTTAATGTACAAGTGATAATCAGAAAATTACTGAATAAGTAAATATTACGCTTATTAAATATTATTTTAAAACTAATTCCGATTGCACAATTCTAATCATTTTGGCTCCATCTTCAAAACTATTTTACATTCTGCGTGTTTCCGCCTTCGTGCTTTCCAAATTTCGCACAGCCTGAGTACGTGTTCCGTTCACTTCTAAAATCCGTCCCCGTCAATAAAATTACTGGTCGGGGCAGCGAACTTCCACCCCAAAAGCCACCACCGCCCTCCCCTCACCTCCCGCACGCCAGCGCGCGCGCGAACGCGTACGGTTCCTCACGTTCTTGCCAAAGTTTACCGCCCGGAAAGTTCGTGTCAACACGAGAAGAAATGCGTAACAAAGCCGCTTTCACGCGCTCCCATCCGGAGTGACGCAACGACGCGACGGCGGAGACGATGGTTGCAGGGCGAGGTGGCGTGGGGACGCGCCGCCGTCGTCCTGCAGCAGCTTCTGCGGAAGAAGCACCCGCCGCCGCCGCCATCGCCACCGACGCCAGTCCGCGGAGCAGAAGGCGCGCGCTGTTCGCGGGCTGGAAACGTTATCGCGTCCGCGCTCGCGCCTCCTGAAAGCCTCCTCTCACGTCGCGCCGCGTCGCGCCGACGGCCCCTCCCCCAGGGCGGATTACGCGCGGCGGCGCCTGCATCTGATGAGCGGTGCGGAGGGAGGCCACCGTGTCCCACGCCACGCGGGCGCCAGCTAAGTAACCGCACTCACAGTCAAACGAGCAGTGGCGAAGCGTGAGGTTAATTTTTGGATAAGCTGAGTCACGAACATATTGTAAAAAACACATATTTGTACTTAATTTATGAAATATCGAATATTTAGAAGATAGAGATCAAAAGACTACAAATTTAATAATAATAATAATAGTAATTATTATTATTATTATTATTATTATTATTATTATTATTATTTCAGTTATGCAACAATACTCAGATCAAGAATAAGCCTACTGCAGAATTGAAAAAAATTGTAAATGGTTATGCTTATTTATAATAGATGTATACTCCTTGTTTGTACAGTTTTTTGTAAATTAATTCTAAATACCTGGTTTTCTTCAGAAAAAAATCAACTCTTTCTTTAAACATATCATCTTGCGAACACGTACACTAAATTTTCTTTTCTATTAAAATAGTAGCCTAGTTGAAGAGTGTTATTTGACTTAGAATTACGTTAATGAGTTTTAATTGTTTCAGAGTGCTCATTGTCAATGAGACACAGCGACATGCAGTTGCAGGTCAACAACATTTCACTTGTAACCTACACACGAATACGCTATTCAGTCAACTTACGAAATGAAATTACACTGATCAGATACTGTCTGATCTTTCCAGAATACAATACTACTGGGGGCCGCGGCTACACTCCGCGATACCAACCCATAAATGCTTGAAATCAACGCTTTTTTAAATGATCTTGTTTTATTAAACGTTAAACCAATGCTAAATGATGTGGGAGAAACGAGTTAACATTCTCAATATTGTACTTAATGAATTAGCGACAGATACTAATACTGAAATTTGGAATAAATAAATGTTTTTACTTTTGTTAGTAGTGATATTTGAAGTTGCTCAATGACCTCTAGTGGACATTTCCGGAAGTTCCACGCAAGCTTATGGTGCAGAGAGCGCCTGCCGGCAGGAGTTTAAATTACTTAGCCAGTTGCAAGGCCGGCCTACCCTTCTGGCCGAATAACCGGGCCAGCTTCTCAATGCGCATGCGCGCTCACTTCCCCGCGCCCCGTCCCTTGCCCACAAACTGTCTTCCAGTGGTAAGCGGAACGGCCTCAGCCTCACTCCCCAGCCTGCCCGATGCACCGGGCGGCGACAAAGACACTTCGCATGGAATGCGCATTAGAACTGAAACATTAACTTGGTACGCATACTTTACGGTATAAATTGGCTAAAATAACATTATAAATTGACAATTGTCTTTTTTTAGTGAAGATATATTTCTCGCCTTCTTCAAGATTCTTAGGGATAGCTCAGCTTACTCTGCCTACCCTGACGCTTCGCCACTGCAAACGAGGCGTTTGGGAAAGATCCAGCCACGACACGGAATCTCGGAAAATAACACTGCGGCCTTTCAGTCACGATGCACGGGATGGAAAATTGAATTTGGAAGATGTTTATCCTCTGAGCTACATTATCCATCAACAACAGAACTCGTGATCATACGTTCTGTGGTGCAAAACGTTATAGTTCTTAGTCAATTGCGTTCAATGATTGTTATAATTTTCAACTAAGATACATCATACAGATGATCACTGTCGCTTGATATCACAATAGAGATGGATTACTATTAGGACATTTGAATTATTGCGTTCTCTCATAGTGCTACCCTATTATCGCTCCATAGATAAATGAACACTTAAATAAAGCAGTAAGGTCACGACGACAGTAAAATATCCGACACCCAGTCAGTTCAACTTGGCCAGTTAAAACATGTCTGGTAGAATGTATGGGAGTCCACACGCCGCTAGCAACGAATCAAAAACTCTTCACAAGACTATCAATTCGCACTCGTCAATCAAAACCAACATTTCGATTGATCCAGCAATCCACCTCCCGGATTGCGCGCAGGAACAGAAATACTAAAGAAAAAAACAAATCGACAGCGGTACATGCACTCCTTAGAAATTCCACGACACCTGAACAGATACTATTACTTAACGTGATAGCTTCGGAAGCCGAACTCTGAACTACAAAAATATTTGCCCAAAGATTATTTTCAAGGGCAAATACTGGCCGATGCGTCAGAGCGCCTGGTCGCCTTGGATGGAAAAAAGGAGCGCCCGTTCGGCGCGCTCCAGTGCGTCAGGAAACTTCGGGGGGGTTCGGCCGCGACAGCGAATAAGCGTTCCGAATGCGAGAGAAAAAGCACCTGCGTGCCGGCTCGCAATGGGCCGCTCCGATAAAAAGGGAAAGCACAACCGACCGCCGACCGCAGACGGAAACGTTCTAACCCACTCAAGTGTCCACGCAGTTACGTCCCCAAAAGCGCGGAAAGTGACCTATTTCGGAGGGCGGTTTCGCGACTTCCAGACGATATAAACTGCCAAGCGACACGAAAAGGCAGTCTCCGTTGCGACGGCCGCCACCGCCTACGGACTGTGGAGACTGCTGTGATTCCATGTGGTCCAAATCACTTTCGTTCAAAATAGAAAATACCTTTTCGATAACGTGAAACTAACATTTACTAACTTTTTTTTGGAATCAGAGTCCTTGGTTTATCTGCAAATCTAGCATTCGGGGAAACATCGCAACGTACAAAGGCTCTGAAGAAGCTACACGTTTCAAAAGGAACAAATCAAAATCTCCGAGTAGGTCATGTCTATGAGAAAAAACATAACTCGTTACTCATAACTCCACAAAGCGTGAAAGAATTTTCAGCCCCAAACGGCTGATCCAAGGTAGCAAGCAGTTGCATCTTCTTTGTCAGTCTTTCACAAAATCTAATATTAAGATCGGGCCCTAGTAACACCGAAATGATTTATTGATTTGAGAAGCACGGCAGTTGAAAGTTCACGGCAGTTTAGAATTTTAGAACCCGACCGACAGCTCCGCCTACTGTCTGTGGCGGCGACGCGCGCCGTCTCCTCCGCGCCTGCGCGCTCGCTGACGGAACGGCTTAGCGTCACGGTCGAGGCACGCGCCGCAACGAGCGGCCCACTATACGCGGCCTTCGCCGCTCGGATGCAAGGCCCGACCCCTAATTCCAGCAGGCCTTTCTATTCAATTCAGTTTCTTTCACAGTGGCCGGGAACCGAAGCCGCCCCCGCCCGCGCCCGCCTCCCGGCAGGTGCACTGGAGGAAAGCACTTACGGTGACCAACGACAGGAACGGCGCAGCTGGCGCGGGGAAAGTGGTAGACGGCCACAGCGACCACGGTTACTTTCGCATATGGCGCAGTCAGACGTAAAGTACAGCAATTCAGATTTTTTAAAAAAAAGGTCATGAAGAGGTAGCCCATCTGTATAGCATACGCCGCTACAGGGGGAAGATGCCGAAATTCCTTCATTCGAAGGGTCGTCAACTCAAAATGAGTACGCCTGTCCATTCATCTTTCACAATCACCTTTTCACACCCACGAACTTATCTAGTCGGTTTAGAATCAGCGTAGAGATTACGCCAAAAGTACTTCTGTGTTTCAAATATTAACGAGTGATTATCATAGTGTGTGGTTGACAAAGCATAGGTCCATGCCCCAGGTCCTACTGGGACAACGTGCCTTCATGGTCAACAATTCACCAAAATCAATTATTCAATAAACAAGAAGCTCGCATTCTAATTTTCCTAACATTCCATTCCTCAATTAAACCCGTATCTAATTTTTGATTCATATTCGTGAACTAACAAAAAAATTAAAAATATGTGGTAATACGTATTCCCCAAACATTTGTCCCTTGAAATACGCTTCCCTCAGCTCCAGGCAAATATAGTCTGCATATCCCCTACCCTACCCATGCGCGGTATTTAAATGGCCTGTGGCACACTAGTTCGAAGCCCGTTTTGTCACGCGATATTTAAGTGAAACGACGTTGCTAAAGCCCGTCCGTCATTTTGTGTCTCGAGGAAAAGGAGAGCAAACAAGATAAACATCTGCCGACGAAGTCCAGCGTGCTATCCTCGCATTCAAAACACATTCAAAACGCGGCCCACGTCCTCTCCATAACTCGTTTCTTGGGACCCCCCCCCCCCATAAATTGTCAAATATTTAATTCCAACTATCCACACGTGTCTACGTGACGATGTTTTGAAGCCTTCTCTTATTAAATGCGTAACACAACAGACGCGTAAATGCCGACTGTGTTGCAATTTGCACAACACAAAATGCTATCGCGTAAAAAGCCGCCGCCGGCACGTCATACACAAGTTTACACGCTATAAAATATGGAATGGGCTATATCCTTGCCCGCGCCGCCGCGCGTGTGCTCAATATTACAAGATGAGTCCGCGACGTCGGCGGCGCGCGGTGCGTGGGCGAGGGAAGAGGTGGCGCGGGTGGGCGGTGCCTGTGGAGGCCTCGTGAAAACCTTCGCTTCCAGGGAGTGGGGCGGAACCAAAGGAAAAGAACCGAGAGTACGTGGGGGAGAAGAGTAACGAGAGAGAAATTCCAACGCGAGGGCGAGACATAAAAGGAAACGGTGTAAGCAGAGAAGGAAGTATGTAGTACGCGAATATACTTGCAGATCTCTTTAGCTGAGATGGAATGTGCTCATTAATACCGTGGAAATAACTTGAGTGATCTAGTGGTATTGAAGCCTCCGTATTAGCCTCAATGAGTTACCTGTTGCTGCTAATACTTTCTGATACTGTGATGATGCATACGAAGAAACTGTAATGACCAACCATCCCTAGCAATGACACATAGAAATCAAGAAAATTCATTTCAAAACGTTTTTTGATGCAGTAATTTTCCCTCTTAAGAGATTTACGACGCTTTCTTTTTTATCAGATTCTTTGACAATATTCTTTCAAAGGATATTGGGAGATTTTCCTTGTTATACTCTAATAAATTTGCTCTATTCTCGGCAACTGGGCCAGTCAAAGCGACGTTTTACAATAGGCCGTCAAAGAACATGCCTCACACATGAACGATCGAGAAGCGACACAGGAATGACTAAGGAGCTGCCAAACGGTTGTGTTAGAAGTTAGGCGTGTATGAAGCATTGTGTGTGTGTGTGTGTGTGTGTGTGTGTGTGTGTGTGGTGTGTGTGTGTGTGTGTGTGTGTGTGTGTGTGTGAGAGAGAGAGAGAGAGAGAGAGAGAGAGAGGAGACTGAGATTCTTTGTGTGTCTAACAGTGAGAATCAAAAAGGCACCGAGATATGATACAGCCGTAGGCGCCAGATCCATGATATGAACACGCAGAAGGGCAAGGCGCCGACAGGGTTTCTCGCAGGAACAGGGAGTTGGGAAATATCGACAGACTACCACACACAAAACACAAGACAATGAGAAGAAAAAGAGCGAATAGGAACCGTAACATTTTTTAAAAAGAAAAAGAAAGAGACATTCTAAATAGAGAACAAGAAACTCCTGCCCACAGCAGAAACGAAGTATCAACTATCAAGAGTGATTTCGATCTCCATAAAATTACTAAAAGGTAATTATCTGCGGATTAAAATTTTCCAGGAAGAAGATTTTTAGCCGCTTTGCTGATATCTTCAATGTCAATGAAATAATAATAATAATAATAATAATAATAATATAATAATAATAGAGAAATTAATAATAAGAACATCACTGTTTAGACTTGGGTAATAGTCCTAGAGAAATAATACTATTTTCAACTTTTTCTTTTTTTAAGGGGCACTATCTCATGAGCCACACCCTTCTGCCAAACATAGCGACAGGGGCCCAAAGTGGCGGCGGCAGCGGTGGAAACAGCAGGGCAAGTCTACGGGAAGCGGGAATCGCACGGCGGAGACTCCGGCAAAACAAATATTGGCTTCCCTCAGTCGGCAGGAAATCTCGTGTGTTTAGACGCCACTCCTGACACCGTAACAAACTAAAATATTTTGACGGGCCAAAATTTCCCAGGAAAGCTCCACTTGTCTTCCACTCGCGGAATCGCGGCGCCGCAGCCCACCCGTCCGTTCGCCCGCGCCTGCGCAAACAGTTCTACTCCCCCCCCCTTTCCGTGCAAATCGGCGGCTCGCCTTGCGCCTCCCGTGTACACCTCGCCCGATGCTCGCCCGAAGGGAATGCCATGTTTGGGTCTCGGTATCCATACTTACGTGTGCTCAAGTGCTCGGAGGACAAGACTGGGATATTCCATAAACATAAGCAAACCCGCCCGGCCGAATAATAAAATAATACACGCACAAATATTGTTCAGTTTGCGACTGGTGAGATTCATACAGTACATCGCAAAATGAAATGAAAATCCCGTTATATTATTACACAAGGTGGCTCTGTAAGAATGAAAATTATTATCAAGAAAACACTGAAAAACACACATTCCATCAGTCAAAAATAGTATTTGCAAAGGTCGCAATCACAAAAGCACATAATTTTGTGAAATAACAAGTCGAAACAAGTCCATATGTTGTTTTTTTGACTCAAAAACGGCTCATGGTGCATGCACAGTCGTACAATTTCAGAGTGGAATACTTATTAAGATTAGAACTATCAATTCCTTCCCCCCACCAGTTAGAACGCCCGTTTTCTCAAATGCCCTGCGGGGGCTAAACCCTCCTTGCGGTGCGGCGGGGTCTTTCTGTCGCGAGACCCAGGCGGCGGCGCGGCCCCAGGATTAGGTGGGTAATAACCCGTATCGGCGCACGAGGTGAGAAGGGCACGGTTTGCCTCCCTTGGCGTACAGCCGCCGATCAATAGATCGCGCGAACTGTTACAGCTTCCCGCACTCGCCAACTCGCTGCACGGCCAGAGGTGGGCATGCCGGCCCTGCGTGAGGGCAACGCCTCCCTTCACCCTCCCTTTCCTTGGAACCGCCCTCGCGCTCCCTTCCCCTTCGTCGTCCACCGCCGTCAGCACTCTCGTCGCTTCCCCTACATTTCCCAGCACGATAAAGAATTCTAATAAACATCCGCCCCGTCACTATTTCTTTATCTGTCGCACATGTATTTTTATGCACGACCTCTTTAATTCATTCTGGTCCACCCTCACTCCCTCTCCCTTTGCCTTCCCTTCTACGAAACATCGTCTTCATGCCATGTCGTGCTAAGACTTTAATCCTCGTTATTTTTGTACTTTATCGCTTGGTGCCACGTAAATATCTCGCAGCTCCCTCCAACAACTTTTCCTTATTTTTTGCGGTTGCCCCGTCCCTACCTCTACCTATGTGTGTTTCCTCTGCAGGAAAGGTACTGTTCTGCAGCTTTCTGGAATAGGGATTCGCGATAAAATTGCACTTACATTATGCTCACTAGCCACCCTTTTATTTTTTTTTACTTGTTTTTTTCGTGTCTCTTTTGTGTTTTTTTCTTCTACCTCGTCAGTGGTGTTACGCCCTTCGGGAAAAAAACACTACAAATTCGCCCAAAGCATTCCGTTCACTGCGCCACTGGCTAGATGTATGCAGCGACAGAAATCTCGCTATCAAAACTACGTTAAAAAGCCATCATCGTTCAACCTCGCGAAAGTTTCTCAGTGACAGTTACGCGCCTTTGAATATACGGCAGTAGGATGCGTGATGTCAGTCGTTATCACATGCATTTATCACGTTTTAGCTTCCATAAATTTGCCAAAAAGTTTTCTATAAATTTCATAGCTAAAGTCATTATTCAGATTCGAAAAACTGAAGACGAGGGTTTCTTAGATTAGGCGTACGCGCGATCACTCAATATAAAAACGACTTACCGTCTCAACAGTGAACTTAGTTTAGTAAACTTTCAAGAAATAGACGCAAATAAGTAAACATAACAAACCCACTAAACATTTGCTTGGTGATGTAACACAAAAAAGTTGCATACTAAGACAGAGAAATCGGCGATCTAAGGGCAAGGAAAAGAAATGATACAGGAGATACGGTGGTCACAATGAATTGGGAAACGTTGGCTTTATTGAGCATGAAGAAATCGGAAAATGATAAAAACTCTCTTAGACACACCTGAAAATGTTTTATCAGAATAATGAAGCCATTATTTTAAATATTGACAAGAAAGACAATAAAACCTTTAAGAAATATTTTGAAAGCACGGCAGTAACAGATCGGGCACTAGCGAGTCAGCGCTGTCAATTTTCGTCTGGAAGAACGAGACAGGAAAGTTACAGAATCATTCGCAACAAATGGCTAATAGTATAATGAGCACAAAGGTATCAAAAGGTGACTCCAACTCGCGAGTAGAATGGGACACAGAATAGCTGGAGCGTCCGGGAGCTCAGCAGCAACCGCGGTCGCGAATAAACGAATTACCGCCAAGGGCGGCGCGTGCCACCTATGAATAAACAATGCGGCTGGCGGCGTCGTGACGCGCGGAGACGGCGGTGCGTCCGCGCGTGCTCGTGCGCGCTTTTTCCAGGCGGGCGAGGGGCGGCGGCGCGGCCGCAGATGGGGACGGGGACGTGGATGGGGAGGGGACAGGGTCGGCGCCCGCAAAGACGAAGACGGGGCGGCGCGGCGCCCTATAAATCGCGTTTCCCCAGGATCTTCGCCGGAATGAAATACGCAGTCGGCCGCGTGGCGCGCGTGTTCATTTCCCCGGGTCCTCAAGCCATTTATCCTGCTTGTGCGGGGGCGGGGGGCATCCTGCCGGTCGTGTTCCTCTCCCGCCTGCCAAACGATGCCTCCACCGCCACACAATGACGATGACGGCAGTGTCAGAGTGTGCCATTCGAGGCACTCTTCGACATCACAGCCCTAAATAATGCAGAAATTAACAACGCCAAGGTTGGAGGTTACGCTCACCGGTCGAAGACACATTGGTTAAGCTGCCACGAAAGCACTTAAGACAGGCGGAGATGCCACTGGGTATACAGCTCGTCCCAGCAGACCTTCGTTAATCAAATATACCGCATGACTTCTTTCTCTGTGACAAGACTGATTCCCGAGTATTTTTTATGGTCCCGGACAGTGACATTTCCAGGAATGGGTCGCCCGGGGTAGCCGCGCCGGCCGTCTCTTTCCCTTGGGTTTGCCACTGGTCCACGACAACCCACGGCCTGCCCATCATGCCTCCAAGGTCTCCATTAAGAAGGTCTCCTGCTCAGCTCGCCTCCCTTCAACCAAGCGTGTAACCAGCTGGCAGCTACCCGTTGCCAACAGGCTTCCATTGGATGAAGCGAATCTGGATTGGAATGGCTTCATCATTATCGTTTCTAATTGAAGACTATCATTGCCAGAGCGACGTATGGCTTCTGATATGGCAGCAATCACAAAACTCATCAATAACCAAATCATGAAAATATCGAATTAATGGGTAATTAACGAGATAGATAGGATGCACGATCTCTAGTTAATGAATGTCGCTGTCTAAAAAGAACGAGATAGGGAACGAGAACGACAGACATGGCACACCAATTACATTATTTAGAGACCGTTAATCCCTAGTTTGCTTTCGCCGTTTAACTGATAATTGGAGTTAGTGTTTAAAATTATCCACAAAACATATTGTTTGCACATCTTTGGAGATTTACTGAAACTCTAAAATGAGATGTGAATTCAAAAAGTTTTCGGCATGAATGCCTTCATCGATCCACACTCCATTCCCCTCCAAACATTTTCCATAGTTCTATCGTATTTACACAGTTTTCCTTGTTTTTTAGGTGTTACTTTGAAAGGTATGTAGGCCAAGAAGTCCCTCAAATCGCTCGCGGGCATAAGGAAAATTCTATAAAAAAATCCCTGCAAGGAACTCGTGCCACACCAGCCCTCATTTGGCTTTGACGCGGAAGCTCAGCGCAAAATGAAGCGGTCTCCTCGATCGGCCCAGTACACAGTCTCGGACAAAACCTTATTTCGGAGCGCCTGATGCGTTCTATACGAGTCTACGATAGGGTCAACGACGGGCTCTAGGAAAAAGCAGTAACTATAAAATGAGAGGGGGGAAGGGATCTACGATTGGGAACGGCATATTTTCAGTGAAAGCAAGCAATGAAGGAAAAACAGGGAAAGTAATATTTCTAAAAGGCAGTTGGCCATATACACCATCTTCGCAATTTAGGACCTTTTGTTGTTGCTTGTTTTTTTCTTCTTTTCGGAGATGGTGAAGGTGGCGAGGGAGATTTGACAGTCTTCAAGACCGCCCCAGGCAACTCAAGCTCCACTTACGCCACTGGGAAAAGGGTTATCGGGAGCGTCTGAGGCACGGCAGCCTCAGCGGTACGTTACACGAGCCTTAACGTCAATGACCTCCTTTCCCTGTTCTAGCAAATTCCTTCCATTTCGCAGGATCCATTCTCCCTTATGACGACATAAAGTGTTCGCCGCAGAGCTCCCTATCGGGTTGCAGGGACGCCGCCAGATGAAGGCGCGGGGGAGGGGCGGCAGCGACGCGGGGACGATAGAGGGTTAGCGAGGAGCGGAGAGGAGAGGAGCGTGGAGGTAGGCGGAGAGGCATGGAGCGAAGAGAGGCCACCGGACACCGGTTGCGGGGTTGCAGGCGCTCGCACGACAGGAACAGCGCCTCTCCACACACCGGCAACGACCTGCGCTGGAGATGCTGGCGCAGGCAAAGGAATTGATGACACACGACGACTGTAACAGCCATTTCAAATGATGAGCAACGCACCTAATGAGACACAAGGTTTCCTCGATTTCAGAAATTTAATTAACGAAAAAACAAAGTATGACTACAAGAGTAGATACAATAAACGAAAAAATGAAAAGGCGGATAAAGCAAGAGCAGGACACGACTTGAGGCAAGATAAAGTTGTAAGAGAGAAACAGACATGATGAAACGATACAGAAGATGACGAAAAGTGGAGTAAAGCTCGCTAATGACACGTCTTAATGGCAAATTTAAAGGTGTGACGGAGAAGGGCAGTTGTAGAAAGCGCCGTTGTAGAGTACAAGGGGCGTACTCTCTAGCCACGACATCGCGAGCAGATGCGCTTGCGTCGGCGACTTTGCATCGCCCTGGCGACCATGGGCGCTGTGCCCGCTGCCGGGGCGGAGCGAAGCAGCTGCAGGGCAGCGACAGGGGCCGCCCGCTACCGCGGTCGCGCGGGGCGGCCTGTTTGGGCCCACTTTAAATCGGCGGGCGGGGTGCGGGCGACCGCCACCGCCCGCGGACCCGCGCGCTCCCCGCCTCCCGCGCTGATCAATAATGTTGCTTTGCTTTTATGTGCGGCGGCGATGGTGGCGGCGGCGACGCGGTTGTGGAAGTGGCGGAGGCTACTGGGTCTGTGGCAGCGGCGTCACACGAGCACCGGGTACCCACCGAGTTCTGAACAATTACGGCAGAGGGAGGAGCTGTCAGTGACAAGAAACGCGTCCCATGGCCTATTACATTTCGTATTACATTCCTGGAACTATGTGGATGAAACAGATGTTTCCCAACACCTATTGTACCGTAAGAGAGTTATAGTGAAACTACTCTGAGTGAAACAAACAATTGTCAACAAGGAATAGCAAAATTTTGCAAATAAACCATATGTAGATGTAGGAAATACACGAAGTAGAAAGAATGGTCCAACTAATATAACCCAACAACGGACGGCCACTGTAGGGAGACAAGTGGGTCACCATTCACTAGTGGTCGGGTCAATGCGAGTGGTGGAGAGGTACCACGCCACAGAAGCCCGCTGCAGCGGAGTGGCCGAGGACAGGCAATCGCAGATCCATACAGCTCCCTAGTAACAAAGGCAGCTGCTTTTCCCTTCTGCCGCCGCCAACGCCCTTTCCCCGCAACGCGAATCGGCGCCGCGTGGCGCGCCAATAAAATCGCTTGGGGGTGGGGGTTCGCCCGGAGAGGGGGGAGCCGAGAGGCGGGCGCAGCGTGCAAAAAGGTCTGCGTTTGAAATCGCTGCGTATAAACATTCAAGCCTCGGCCTCTTTTAATGCGCACGCGAGCTTTATAATATTTTTCCTCGAACGCCATTGTATGTACACACAACAAAAAACGAAGGTAAAGTTCCAAAGGAAGCGGCACCTTTGGGAGAGACTTTAAAACACACAATAAATATTATGAGTCATAAAATGACTTTGGGCACAACAATGCACTGGTACCATACACCCCACTGCTTCCTTCCTCACGCCTCACATTCCAGATAAGTAGTTTTATTCTTCGCGGTACCATGCATGGCTAATGTTTATTCTTACTATTGTCAAATTGTTCAAGTATTATCAGTTCCACATACATATTTTTACGTTTAACTAATATTGTAAAAACAATTTAAAAATATTTAATTTGATGAAACCATACATCACATAAGTGCGCTTGGAGACAAAGTATCAAACACTGGAGATGACAAACATTACACGAATTAAATTTAGTTTGATGAGGATACAGGCAGTTTTCTAGTGCCAGCATTTGCTCGAGCTCGTATTTATTTTCACCGACGTTTTGGATACGAGGCTTTTGGACTCGCCGACAAATATTTTCTTCCTCAAAACAACTGCTATTGCTTTCAAATACTACAGCTACAAAAACATTTTTACAAACAGTCGTTCATTAATTTTAGGAGAACCATACCATATTTTCTGTTGAAAAACATTGACCCAGATTATCCACACTCCCGAGAACACTGACTAAGCATGTCTTAACCGGCAAAAATCTCTTGATTATCTTTCATCCGCGCATGTGATCCCCACGTGCGAGTCATCAGAGCGACCTGCGACGTTACATCATCCAAACTGCTTAAGCAGAACGTGACCAACAATAACTGCGTAGTTTTCCCTGCTTTATGAGCAGTAATTTTCGGCCATAGATCCCTCAAGCGCAATTTCAACCCCGTTCGCCTCTGCGAAAGCCCACAGACGCGATGAATGTACTTCGTGAACGCATATGCTTTCGCAGAGGAAGTAGGCACAGGCAAGTTGGCTAACGAATGTATTTTTAACCAACGAGAATATAATTCCATATAGAACCACGATTACCTTGTCAGAATGCCTATTCTAAAATATTCTAAATGTGAAAATAAACACAATTATACAAATTCGAAAAAATACTCACCAAATCGAATGAAAAGCACATTCAACTAGAATTAAAATGTACTTCATGAAAAGAGATTCAATATTTTATTGGATTTTATGAAAATGTTTTTTTCTACAAATACGAAGGGAGACTCAAAAGAAACCGGATTGTCGTTATAAAAAAAAACAACCTTTTTTACAAAATGTCTTCAGTCACATCCAAAGTATTCTCATTAGATGTAATGCACTTGTCAAGTATTTTTTGAATTGTTTGAACCACCTCTGGAAGTCTTCAACTTTGATATCGGACTGTGTCTTTTGGAAAGCTGATTTTATTGTCTCCACATCATCAAAACGCTTCTCATTTAGATTTTTCTTCATTCTTGGAAACTGAAAAGAGTCACGCGGGGCGAAGAGTCTGGGGAAGACGGGGGGTGGAAAACGACAGACCACATCTGAGAGGCCAAATAGAGGTTCGCAGATAAGGCCAGTGTGCGGGCGCTTTGTCGTGATGAAGGAACCAGTCGCCTGATCGCCCAAGTTCCGGACGTTTCCTCCGCAAACATCCTCTCGCAAACGTCTTAAAACTCACTCCATGAGCTTTAACTCACTCCTGTTTCTTCTGAAATTTCGTCGATAGAGAAACGACGATTTCCGTTGATTTTTTTGGCGGATTTTCTCAACGTGTTCATAGTTTCGACATGGTGAAGGGCGCCCAGAACGAGCATGGTCGTCAACACTCATCTCACGTCCTTTAAAGTGCCCAAATCATTCAAAAATGTGTTTGCGGCTCGTAGCATCCTTCTTGAAAACCTGTTGAAGCATTTGGTATGCTTCTGTTGCCGATTTTTGAAGCAGGAAACAAAATTTCAAACACACTCTTTGTTCTTTTAATTCTGCCATAACGATTTCGCAGGGGCTACACCAGAACAGTAAGAGAAACAACACTACGATCAAACGGTTACACAAAATGAAGCCATCTGGACAGTTGTTTCATGAAGGTCTCTATTAACCCCATCTAGTCGGAGAACTCTAATTCATTCACGAAAGGCAGCGCGCTCTCTGTCCTGTTATTTTTGGGTCCCAACTCTTATGTAGAATACTGATAATCTAGTGCATGGCGATCTGCAATGATTTATGTCACATGTGTTCTTCTGTCATCAAAATCGTTTACCAAATTAATTTTAGGAGAATCAAAGAATACTGAAGAGATGACCTAGTGGTGTTCCAACCGCACATACTTTCTCGCATTATTTCTAAATTTGCCACTTGCAATTCAGAGTTCAGCAAAAATGATAGCTGGGCCATTCTTTTAAGCGACCCTTGTTTCACATCGTGGAAAAAATTAAAGAAAAGATTTGAAGTGGTTTTTGAAAAAAATTATCTTCAACTTTGTAGTTTTGCCATTTAAACTTTTTGAAATTTTCGAAAATACAGGGTCTTTGCAAAAAATGAGGCTAGCACCACTTTTTTACCGATCTTTGATTCATAAAAAGAAAACACTTAAAGTAAAAACATGGAACAGCTTTTGATAAAATAATTCTTTTACAACATTTTAAATTGTGTTTATTACACACAAAATTCCGCAAAAACTACTCATTTTCAAAAAAATAGACTTGACCTTATTTTAAGGTCTGTCTTTCAACAACAGATTTTATTAAGGGAAATAATCTGTATCTTCAATATTGTAGCTGTAGGAAGACGCCGAAAAAAAAATTATTTTTTACAATTTTCGAAAAATCATAGCTTTCAACAACAATATAACTTACGCCATTCCCTTAAGTGTCCTTTACACTCTAAGAACAGCGTTTAATCCAAAAATTTGGACCCACTTCAGAGAAAAAGTTGAAAATCTCGAGGCTTCTAGTAAAGTACTCCCAAAAATCAAAATATCCGTTTCAAACTCGGAGAGCCTCGAGGTCTTTGAAATCGATCAGAGAATATCGATTTTGGAGAAAATCAGCTGAACGGTTTAGACGCTAGCCTAAACTGACTGACCACACACGGACAGTAGGACAACGGACGGCCGGACGGTCGGACAAACGGACGAGCAGATCGAGGGACGGGCAGATGGACGAGCAAACGGACGGGCAGACAGATATTTTGCCGTCAATCAATGTTCAAGGACCCACAAAACATGGATTCTAACAACACAAAAAAGTTCAGGAAGTAATTTACTATTTGTAGGAATAATATTTATCCATTTTTCGTTACCAGGGCAAATAAGAATATTTTCTGTCGAAAATTACCCGATGACTTGCGATATCTTCTTTAAGAACACATAAACATGTTTATGTACACGAGACTTACGCCCACCTCTGGTCGAACACTTCCACTCTTCTCTAGTGTATTGGAGCTTGCGAGTCTTTCCGAACTCCTTCAGTTCCATCTCACGACATGACAGCAAGAGTTCAAGAGTTTGATAAATTGTCAGACGAGATCTCATCCACAATAGCGTTGTTTCTCACAAGATCCTATGCTTATCACAAATTTTCACTTTCCCGTATACGTACGTGGAAAAAAAGTTTTCAAAGAAAATTGCCATTTAGAACGGGGTTTTAGTGTTCTTTAATATTCTAAAATTAATATTTCTGTTCTAGCATTAGGAAACCGAAAAATTAAGAAAATATCCAAAAAATGAAGTTTGGGCGGCGATAGATGGCAGCTGGCACGAGTATGTGGCAATTCCGAATAGCTAGCCCAGACGCAAAGAAATAGAAAACTAATAAGGGAAGGTCTGTGCCATTCTGTAGCACCACTAGTTCTGTCTAAGAGAACAAAAAGTATTTCCGAAGATCTAGGCTTCACGTAAATACCAGAATTCAGGTTTCGTCAGGAGAAAAAAAAGTATTTCGCGGTAATTCAGCCAACACTTTTACCAGAATACTAAATAAATGGTTTTGATAAATGAAATTTTTCACTGATTACATTTTTTGTTTTCTCTATATTATTGGAGACAGTATATATATATATATATATATATATATATATATATATATATATATATATATGCATATATTGATCCGTGAAATAAGAGAACGGTTTGCAAAAAGCCTCCTAATGTTAGCTGTTGATATTGATCATCGGATAATTCCTTTCTCGCCGAGGGGGCTGGTGGTAATAAAAACGCCCTCCCTCGCCGTCCGCGCCCCCTCCGTCCGCCGCACGCCTGCGGGGCCAGGCAAAAGTTGTGGGTCCATTACCACGAGGGAGCTTTTCAGAAAGGTTTCCGGAGCCGTGCGAGGACGGAACGAGGGGAAAGGGGGGGGGGCGGAGAAAATGTATTTTACCGTTGAAATTCTGTTGACAGGGAGAACCATCTCGCGCTCGGGCACTGCCGCAGAAAGGCTAATCACTTTAGTCGTCATTCAAAATTAATGCGTAATCTCCGTCTCTAAGATACGTACAATATTTCACATCAAGGAACAACCAATAAATTATTTATATAATTACGTTGGAGTATTCTTGCTAGGAGGAGTGAATCCGTAAATTATAAGACCCGACAGAGTATAAATAATGTCACCGACATAAAATTGCCAAAAAAAAAAAAAAGACGAAAAATGATATGCAAAGAACGAGTCAATACAAGGGAAATCAATCGGCTTTACTAGTTTATTCCGAATATCTTCTCATTGCCTTTCGCTATGATTAGAAAAAAGGCCTAATTTATTCCATACGCAATTTCCGAAGAGCAATCATGAAAATAGTCCCCGTGCGTGATAACGCAGTTACGGCCCGCAGGCACGAACGCGTGATCGAGTTCGGGCCGCAGCTAATTGGAAAGCGAGCCGCTCCAGCGACAAGTAAATCAGTCGAAAGTAAATGAAGGCTGCTCCGGCGACCGGGCCGCGGGCTGCGGAGACGACGGTACACGCAAGGCAGAGGAAATGGCAGTAGCGCTGAGACGGTGGCGGCGGTCGAGCGTCATTGGGAAGACTGGAAAATGTGATAAGACGGTAGATGAACGAAAAGAACGTGTAGGAAGACGCGGTCGCCAGAGAGAGCAAGGCGTTGGTGAAGAGAATAGGGATGTCGGGAAGGGAAGGAGGAGGAGGAGAAGGAGGAGATGGAGGAAAGGAAGGTAGAAACCAGCGACGTAAGCAGCAGCTCACGTCCAAATCGAGGATGGGCGTTATTGCAACGGCAGAAAGCAGAGCCAAGGGGAGACAATGGGATCTAGGAGCGAGGCCAGGCGTGCGGGTAGTGGTGATGGTGGTAGCAAAAACGCCGGTGAACATAGGAAATAGAGGCAGAAGGAGAGGGAGTAGATGTGGTAGTGGTGGTGGCGGCGGCGGCGGCGGCGGCGGCGGCGGCGGCGGCGGCGGCGGCGGCGGCGGCGGCGGCGGCGGCGGTGGCGGCAGCAGCGGGGTTTGAGACTGTGGGTTGGTTCTCTGGTTTCAGTTTCTCCTTAGGCTCGCACTTCCACCACCACTGCTGCTGCTGCTGCTGCTGTGTTTGTCTCCGATCGATCGTGTCTGTGTTGACAGCGGATGACAGCACAGAGCACCGTGGCCCCGCCACCGCCAGCCGGGAGGGGTTCGAAACGTCCCCGCTGCGCTTCAGAGCCCTCGTCTCGTCGAACATAGGTACCCGCGCGGCTACCCGGAAGGCAGAGCGCGGCACAAAAGAAGTTTGTCATGTTTCAAAGTAATCCATTGAGGAATAGTTCTATGACTATACAGCACTGTTTATAAAACGAACTTTAAGTAAGAAAAAGTATTACTGCAAGAATATTTTGTCCCAGGCTGTCGCGTGTCAAGATTATCAACTTCAGTTACAAGTTCTCAACGTTATCTTATATTAGCCCATCACGCAATTTCGGGAGATGACACAGCAAGAAGTTTAGGAAGTGGCAATAATTTTAGTTACGGCAATATTTTATATTATGAAAGGTTTACAAATTAGGGAATACAGAAAACATTTTTATTTTCTACATGCATAAAAACAATATTTTTTACACAATTTGCATACTTACAAAATAAGTTTCCAGAAATCCAGCCAAAGGTACAATTATCTCCCTTTACGATAATAGCCCACTACATTATTGCAAACTGATAAATTTAACTCTATCACATTGGTCAACGCACCAAACAAACGAGCTGACAAACCTATCGACAACCTGTCACAACTCCGCCGTGTTGACAGAGTTCCCAACGCGGAAATGTGTTAGGAGCATCTATTATCCCACCCTTGGATATGTGTCATTAACCAATCATCCAAAATTGACATGACAGTAGCTAATACAGAATAAACACAGTTGGACAAAATTGATGTGATAAAAGTACTTTATTTTCATTACATTTCTTTAAAATGAACATTTCAAAAATATGTTTCAATTGCAGGCGAGACGTCAAAAAGAATAACACAGTGAGCGATTCAATCTCGGCAATAAAAAATCTATTTCGTTTTCCCTACCCTCTTCCGAGGAGGCACATAAACTGAAACTTTGATGGCTCGTAACTTTTATGATGAAAAAATTAATGTGTCAGAAAACCCAATGCAGTAAGCATATTACATACATTACAGCCACGTAGCCTCTATGCGCATTTAAGGTTAATCTTTGCTCCAGGAAGTAACGTTTCCGCATTCCTCTTTTTATGGAGACCTGAAGATAGTTGCAACACAATGATAAGGCTAATTAGAAAGAAACGACTAATTTACTTCACGATACCATGGGAACTCCACACAGTTATGAACACTATGTCAAATGATAAGATAAAAATGCATTTGACCACCAGTATCTAAGGGATTGAAGAAAGAAAAGAGTGGCTCTCGTGGCTTTATTCCCGAGTTACACTGGAGCCCCGTTTCAGAAATAAGCAAAGACGCTGTACAAAACATTCTGTTTATTCTTGCACCATTTTACTGCTTTATGAGTTCATCTTCCGTGATGTAGTGAAAATAGGATAATGTATTTGGCTTTATTTAGTAATCACATTATAAATTTGTACGTTTTGACTTTTCTGTCATTCTCAATCTCACAATGTTGACGAAACAAACATAAAAGGATTTACAATTTTTTTTCGCGAGGTGAACAAATGCAATGATCGCTATGTCAGCTTTGTCGCCAACACGACCAGAGAATTAACAGAGTTTGTAGAACGTTTGAGAACTGTGTTTTAATACAACGATAATGCACTGTAATGTTTTTAAGGTATTACACGTCTGGATTATAGCCTGCTACTGAACACTTAAACTAAACACACATGCATTAAGCGCGACACTAAATGTATTGGTCTGTATTTCCGATAACATGGGCTTTAAAATTAGTCTTGCTAATCAAAGATGCTTTATGTATCTATTAAATCTATGACGTGAATAAAACTAAATCACAACACATAAACAGGTAGAAGCTCGGCCATTTTACTTTCCACCTCCGATTTTCTTCATTTCATACCACAACCAACATGAGGTATCGAAAGACTTAATCTTCCAGAGGGGATAGCGCGGAGGAAGTTACTTCAGCTCTCACTTCCCACACTAGGTTCATTACGTAGCCCAGAGAATTGCCCCGGCAGCTCATATTAGAACAAAAACTACGTTAACACAAAATAAATCTTGAATCTTATTACCGAAACACCTCGGCTGTTCATATTTCGCAGAAAAGGGCTCTTGTCTCGTAAAAATTCACCCCCTCGTGGCCAACCTTACCGTTTCTTTTTAAAGACCTCCAGCGCGGTCTAGGGTACAGCAACGAAGGCGGAGACGGCGACACCGACAGCAGCGACTGCGATGGAGGTAGTGGCGGCGGCAGCAGGGCTCCTATGATGTTATAAAGTCAAGTGCGACGAAACACGGCCGGCTGCCGCGGCGACGAAGACGATCATAATGACGTGAAGAAGGAAGGAGAAAGCGAGAGAGGTGCAAGAAGGAAGAAGCCGAATTTCAACACGTTCGGATTCTCGCCCTTTGGCCTCGCCAGGCAACTTTCCTATCCCTCCCGTCTTTTCTCACCCAACCCTCGGGTGCGTGCGTCTCACACCCAACTCGAGCCCGGACCCTTTAACCGGCACCGTCTCCGGAGCTCTGCTGCATTATGAACGCGCCCGCCTCGCACCTTAGGTACAGCAGGTTTGCAATAATTACTTTTATGTCTGCTGTAAGGTTACCATGGCAACTGCACGCGCTCTAATACAAGGATTACCAGCGCCTGATAAGCCCGCGGAGGCGAGTGGAAGGGGGCGCAGGGAGGGAGAAATAAGGCGTGACGTGGCGTGGCGTGGCGTGGCAGGGTGGGGCGGGGCGGGGCGGGGCCTGGGCGCTCTTAAGGAGCGACAAAACAGCGTACCAACTCACGTTCCCCTCGTCTCCGGAGATGATTCACTTCATTCGCGCGCGAAAGGCGGGCGGGGGAAATGTTATCGATTGCGTTTACGGCAAGTGCCATCCGAAACGCGCGGGCTCTCCACAATACTTGCAACTACACGCATGACCACTGACGCTTTCGATAATCGATAATGCAGCGCGATGTGAAATTTGTCCAATTATAATGGCAAAAGAAGTGTTTTTTTTTCTAATGCGAACGCTTACGCACTTTTTCCATGCGTCACGAGTGATTGTAACAGATTGAGCGGTCGCAATCGGAGAACAGATAAAACTGTTCCCAAAATATTTTGATGACCCTACGAACGAATATGAAGCGACGATAAAATCAGCAATAAAACAAAAGCCAATCTTTACGTTATCCATACAATGCACCACGAAATGACACATCCATGAGCTACGGATTGCCGAGCAGCTCTCGCCCGCGACGACCAGCTGCGCACCCTACACAAGGCCTGAGGCAAAGCGCCAAGAATCGCTGGACGAGATGCACATTCAGGCGGTCGCAGAGCCGTTCCATCGCCTCCGTCGCCAGTTCCGCAAGAGGATTCTGCGACGTGACCGCCGGAGTCGACGAGGAGCGACTTTTTTTCTCTGGACGAGCGTTCGCTCGCCTCTAAAGCGACGGCCGCTGTCACTGAATCCCTAACGAAGAGGCAAATTGCCTCATGGGGGACGCGCACTGGCAAATACCGGAGAGGAGCGGGCAGGAAGGGCCTGCCTTATTTGCCTAGTAAAAACTTGCGTGCAATTGTCGCCAACATTGCTCACAGCGCGTCGGGAAAAAGTTGGCGTCCCGAAAAAAAAAGCAGCATGTGAAAAGGGGAGTTAATTCCCCTGCCATAAAGTTTGCGTCGGGTTATTCGCTTCGCTTCGCATCAATCCTCGCCCGCTAAATTCATTAGCCCGCTAGGGAAGATTCGCCGGCTCGCCCGGCCCGAAAAACGCCACTGCGGTGGGCTCGGCACACGCTAGGCGGAGACTCCCGAAAAAGTAATTCTCCGTAGAAGACCCATCGCCTCTGTTGACCATTTGGTACAACGAATTGTGAGCGTTCTTCCTCCAGGCGTATGTGACTCAGCTTGCTTACCTGCAAAATCCTTGAAGGTTTGTATAAACTGAGATGATACAACAGTGGTATGAGCACACGTCGATATTTACAATGATGCGGAACAAGCCACTGTTTCCCTCATTATACTGCGATTTCTCTAACTTTGTCCCTCAAGGCAACTCAAATCCCATCTTCGCGATGGAATATGTCACGGCATTTCGCATCTTTCTCAGTCGTTCCGCTAGATTTCGCACGATCGCGACCGTATAAAGCAATGCTTGTGATCATGCGAGTTCCACCGGCAAGACCGGACAAAGTAACAGCTCTTATTTATATTGCAATTGCGACATCTATGATCCAATCGACAAAGATATTTATCACACCTCAAATTATCAAAAAATGGAAATAATATTTTTAATTGTCTCTAAGTGGAGCTCTTCTTAATTTTGGTAACAAACTGATCGTACATTTTATGATATACTCTGGCCCAATGCAGTAGAAGATAGGCGTAAGATTTAACAACCATCGACATTTTTTCTTAGAATCAAAGGACTTGTGTAACACTTGCTTTACTGGTATTTTCACCACAATGCGTGTAAGTGACAATAATTTTCGTAATTACATTCTCGTATCTCCTGCAAACCAAACAATCTTTCAAATTCACAGAAACAATTAGAAATATGTCAGAAACACAAAATGAAACATTTAAACGTGTGTGCACAGTATTATGTTTGTTTTGAACGTAAAGCACGTCCAGCTTGTACTTTTCGCTCTTTAGCATTATAACAATATGCCGTCCTGAATCAAAACTCTAGTGCACTTTGACATTCCTGCAAAAGTTGCCAACAAAATTCCATGGAAATGTCTTTACCGTGTGAAGTGTTTATGAGGGACAAACAGGGACAAGTTGGCATTACATTTACATTCGTTGGCAAGTACATTCGTTGTTCATCGAAGCTATTATCATTTCCCTTCAATTGTGCTTAATATTTATCAGGAAAATCACAATCATTTCGAATATTATGTTCCGTCGAGTCATTCTTGAAAATTTGTAAGGCCGATGAATCACCAAAAATGACGAACTCCCACAAGCCACTGATGGGAGACCCCTTCCCTACACCGGTGGTGGCTCAGGTTGTCACTGATGTCACTACACTGCCTCTGACCGGGAGGTCCTAAGTTTCGAGTACCGGCGGTGACAGGATTTTCGATACTAACTACATAGCTAGGTGAGTTCAGCCGCTGTCGGGAGGAGAATTTTAGCAATCGGCTGCTCCAATCGGTAATTTTTCGTGGATCTCCAATCAACACCAGGCGAATGCCGGAGCAGAACCCCCCACGGACAGTGCATGATCTTTCCAACCTCTTCCTTGTCCAATCCACATCCCTTATTAACACACAAACACATGCCGGGAGACCAGCCGGGAGCTTTGGCTGAGGCGGTGCCCCGCTGATAGAAGATACCTAGTTGAGAAAAATCGCCATCCAGCGGAGGAACATACCTCCCGCGATAAAACATGCACTACACTTACGCGACCAATGACCATTTCAGCTGACGCGCGCAGAATTACTGATCAATCACACAAATGTAAGCAAAAGAGGTTTTGAAACAGAAAGGTGGTTTGTAAGGGGTTATCAGAATTGTGTTCAAAAATGGTTCTGCTGCTAATTGTTAAATGTAATTCATCGACAAATTCTGTCATTGTGGCAACTAATACTGTCATTGCGGTAATATATGTATTTCGACAGCAGGGAAACTCTCAAAAAAAGTTTTTTTTTTTTTTGCCAACGCTCCTCGCGGAGGGTGACTACAACTATTACTCTGTAGAGTACAGTACTGAATTTCTTTCATTATATTCTGATTTTGTGAGTTATTGTGAGCTGTTGAGACCTTATTATGAGACTTAGTGGATTGCTACAAGTTATTTCTTTCAATAAGTGGGAGGTATTTTTAACAAATTTTCGTTTCCTGCGTGTCAACTAATGGTGACTCGATACGAGACTTTCGAAGAGCCCGTTCTGCAGTGAAATGCTCCAATAACAAAGGGAGAAACCTAGAATTCCATTTAATGCTGATGTCGCAAATATTTGTTACTTTTTGAAAGATTGTAACAATGCATGTTATTTTTAATTGTAAATATTAATTTCTCTTTGTGTTTATAATAAACATATGTGTATTTGTCTTCGTGTGCTTGTGTTTGAGAAAATAAATAATTTTCTGTTTGTGTTAATGAATTATGCGTTTGAAATACAGTTCAGAATAAATAAGAAGTAATCTATATAAAAAGCTGTGGAATACATCCTACACTACCGTACCTACACTTGGCTGATTAACACATTTGCCAGTATTGTCCTGTCATGTGTCGAACTCTGTTTAGTAGAAGGCATGCTCTTTTATTTAGTTTGCACACCCTTGAAATAAATAATTATACCCAATTTACGTTTATGCATATTCCTTCAGAAGAGATTTTAGATGGAGTCATACAAATTCATTTTCCAATAATTATTGTAAGTAGAGTCTGCAGCTTGTAATTTAATCACATTAAAATAGTACATACGAGAATTTTCAAGAAAATTTAAATGTTTTTATATTTTGCACAGTTTAACTTGTTTATCAGTAATATTGAGCTTCTGACTATTCTTAATATTATAAATTTCGCATAGTTGTTGATATCTCTCTCTCGTAAGTACACTCGGAGAGTAAAAAGTTTTAGTCACTTACCGTTTGGAACGCTAGTTTTTCTTGCAAGCAAGCATAAGGCTGAGCTTCCCTATTGTTCCCTATTCCCCTTATTGTTGTATTCCCTATTACATACATTCGCATACTGAGCTAATACTACACATCAATATTTTATGGAGCGGTATTATAAGAGTAAAGAGCTGAATGAATGTGCAAAAAATATGAGAAACAGTGTTATGAGTTAAATATGCCATATAACGCACTAAATTAAGTAGATTTATCTAAGTTTGAGCTGCACAAATCCGAACCCTACTCATAAGAAACCTGTCACTCCCAAGAAAGAAAGAAAGAAAGAAAGAAAGAAGAAAGAAAGAAAGAAAGAAAGAAAGAAAGAAAGAAAAGAAGAAAGAAAAAAGAAAGAAAGAAGAAAGAAAAAAAAAAGAAAGAAAGAATATTTAACTGTTACTGAGTTCGAACTATTCGCTCATTACAAATGGAAATAAATATTGCGAGGTGTGCAAGCATTCAAATATATTCTAGAAAGCCAGGATTCCAAAGGTGCAACGCAAGGATTACATGACAACTAATAAGGGAAAAGGACGATGTTGCTGAATACGTCTCGTTAAACAAGAAAGAAAAAACATACAAAAATCAGATTTTAGAAACGTCTGTAATCGGTGAGCATGAATAAATTTTCCGGGTAAACGTAGGTTGGGTTTTCGCGGGTTTACACGGGTCGCGGCTGATAGCGGTAAACAAGTGGTATGGGGCGGATTTCGTATACTCATGGAGTTTGTCGCGTTGGGACATCCCACATGCCGAGCAAGTATTGACGTCACCAGCATTTCCAGCGACTAGTATTGCTAACGAATCAAATCACTTTCGAGGGAGCCATTTCCGTCAGAGTATATATCTAATTGTAAATTAATTTTCAATAAATGAATTATTTACCCACGACCTCCCAATTACTAGAACTCTGGTAATGACAAGACACCGAGAAATCTTAATATTATCAAACAATAACGACTACTATCTCAAGTAAGCTCCCTCTCACATTGAAACGTTGACTTCCGACACGCTGCTTGATTTGCAAAACCAAATGTAAGTGTAGTATATATTGCACCAGTCATGATCACTGGGATATCCCTGAACATTCACATATTTCTCCTGTTAAACATTCGTGCCTTTCCTGCATATGACAACCACTTAGTGTAAAGATCTACTTAGATATTAGTTGCACAACCAATACGAGGAGCAGGAGTGTCTTCATTCAACCGCAGGTCGTCGCCGCATCAGCTGGTACTCCACAGCGCGAACACTTACCTAGAACAAAAGAAAAAACCAATTGAAACGACAAGTTCACACAGAAAATAGCGATGTACCTAAGTTTAGAAGGACGAAGAAAATAAGAGACGGCAATTAAACTAAGAACTACTGGAGTCACAACAGCACATTCTTCCTCGCATTATTTATAAACTCTGCAATTTTGAAAAATTCAGAGAGTTCATCGAAAATCAGATCAACGAAATTTGTTTAATTGCCAATGCCAGCGCCAACTGCGGCGGCCACTGCCTCTACGGTGAGGAACGGCGTCCCGTGCGAATAGTTCTGTGGGGGGCGGGAATGTGCTAAAGTTTGAAGAGGTACCATTACCATAACAAAGCGGCTGTGAAGTGTAGGTGACGGCGACGCGCGAAATTTCATTGGAAGGAGCGAAGAGGATGAGGTGTCGGGGTTTAAAAAATGGGGTGCAGATTGGTGGAACAGAGTGAAATAGGTAGGCGAAGATAAACGGGAATGTTTGCTAAATGAACTCTGGTAAAGCAGCGAATGAGAGCTCAACGCCTAGCAGAACCGAACATTATGAAATAATAAATAAGGCTTTATAGATTGATAAGCAAACAGATCGTGACTAAATAACGTTCTTCTAAATTAATATAAAGGGATCTCGAAAAATGAAGTAGAATTGACCAGGCAAAAATTGTGGTAATTAAAGCAAATAACGCGACAGAGAGGAATCGTAACTGGAAGTCTACATAATAAATATTGACAGAAAAATATAAACGAAAACAAGCAGTACTGGCGATTGACGAAACAAAGTCCGCGGCTCCAAGTCAAAAGGGCTGGGCGACCGTCCCGCTGGCGCTCCCCGCCCAGAGCTATGAACAGGGTGCGGCCGGACGTCGCCAACACCCAACAGCGGAGCAGCGGGCGAGTCGAGGCCCAGAGCAGCGGCGGGCACCAGAGCGCGGGACGCGGCTTTGGCCGGGCAGGGGCGGAGAAGGGCGGGGGGGTGCGGAGCGGGCCGGGGGTTGCGGGGTGAGCA
The DNA here is from genome assembly GCA_031308135.1 of Acheta domesticus. Classification (NCBI taxonomy): domain Eukaryota; kingdom Metazoa; phylum Arthropoda; class Insecta; order Orthoptera; family Gryllidae; genus Acheta; species Acheta domesticus. Next base: position 137,967,889 of record JAHLJT010000631.1, read on the forward strand.
GCCGGAGTCTGGCCGAAGGCCGACGGGAGAACGGACGGTCCGAGCGGCGGGAGAGAGACACGAGATAGCGCCCCGCCGTATATAACGCCCTCCCTCGCCCACGCCACCCTCCAGCGCGGCCGGCGTCGTGCACGGCCCGACTTCGGAACACGGTCACGCACTCCGCCCGCCCGCTGCCGTCGCCCACGCCTCCGCCCCCGCCCCCGCGCCCCGCCCGCCGAGCGATTTACGGCCCGTGAAAATTTTCGCGCGATTCGCATCGACCCGACGTCTTTCACTTCTTCTTCCCGCCGTCGAGGGTGTTTAATTTCCGCAGCGGGCCGAGCGCGCCTCCGCGCCGCCCCCGCTCCGCGCCCGAGCCCTGCCCGCCGCCGGCGGAAATCGTGTTTGTGCGCGGAACTCCCGACAGAAAGCTGGAAATTAATCCCCTGCCGGGGAATGCGGACACTGTTTCTGCGCGAATACATTCTTCGAAAGAACTAACGAGTGCTTCTACACGTCCGCCAACACGATCTAGTGGGTTCGGAAGATAGACCACAGGAAAAGACTTTAAATGATTTGTTTATTTCTTCTAGATTAATTCAATAACGTTTCAATAGTGAAAATTTTCGTAAGTTCTACCTATTGCCGGAAAAAAAGATATGGAGTCGAATTCTTTAAATCTGGACGAAATTATTCAGAAAAATACAAAGCGTATATTTAATTGTGATTCCAAACCGAAATCTGTAGCTACGTCATAGCTTCCGCGTAGTGAAAATTGGAGTTGATTTTATTCTCCTAACAATAAACAGCTGAAGGTGTTTTCGGAATAATTTTTTAGGTAATTATTGAGAATACTTGTTTTTTTCGCGGGTATTTATTATTTATTTGATTTCTGCCCATATTTCTGCTGCATTGTGATCTTCCTCTTAGGCCAAGTCGCTAAAAAATACTTTCAATATGAATACAACGTAAACTATTTCCACCTGCATTTCCACCAAAACGATTACATAAACTTAAAATTTACGTTCATTGTCTGTAATTCATATTAATTAAAAATAAGCGTTGACCGGCATAAAACAATTACTTCGTAGTTAGTGTATTTGTATCCTTCCAACACGTCTTATACCGCGTGTATGGCTGGAAGGACTACACGGTATGTGTATAAATGGTAAGTCTGTGCAGTACTTTGGACAACGTGTAATTGGAAATAATGTATGTTGTGTTCACGCTGCCATCTGTGTTGTTTTCTACCTTTTAGCCTTGAGGAAGGTCCAAAAATTTGACCGAAATGTTGACAGTGATCAAATAACAAATATACAAGTGCTGTGTGTATAATTATTTTATAATGGTGGAAAACCAAAATCGAAACTTTAAAATTTACAAGTTCAAGTTGAAAAGTTCTGCTTTAAGACAATTTTGTAAACTGCACAAAAAAAAAAAGCACAGACAGCGTTTATTTCCTAATCTTCTCTTTTTTTCCGTACTATAATAGACAATACTATTTTCCTACATATTTCTTCTCTCACTCTGTCTCACAAAATACATTCATGTATTGCACTACGGAAAGTAAAAAAAGATTGTAAGAGTTAGTAACACAAGAGGATAAAACGCCTTAATGCCGTCTATGTACGTGCTGGCTATTTTCATGGTCTATAGTAATGAATTCAGGTATTAATGAATAAACTGGAAAGTAATGAATACATCCCCTCTATTGAATTTCTAGGTGCATTGTGCACAGGAAAAAGTCGCCCGGCAAAACATGAAAATGCATTTTCTCGCTGAGGCTCACAATCAATACATTCATTCAAACATAAAAATTCATGAATTTTTCTAACAAAGACATACAAGACACATTAACCACCAAGAACAAACAACAAATTATACAAGTTTGTGATAAAATGATGGACTCAATTACATTTTTATCACAGTAATTTTCTAATTATAGTAACAGCTTTGAAATAAAAGTACATACGTAAATTCGTTAGTACAGAATTTGAATTTTTTCTTTCTCTCTCATTATCTGTGATTTCTGAGCACAGACCCACAATTAGTTTTGGTTTTATTATAGTTACTGCCTCAGATGTCTTCAATAGATCGTCATAAGATTGTAAAATATATCCAAAATAGCTTGTTCAGATTAAACTTAAAACCTACCTTACAAATGATACTTTGCACTATACATGCAATAAAAATTAAATGCTGATATCCGAATACTGGAAATATCTGTTTTTACAGCACAAAACACCTAATTTTCTTTTCTATCACCGCTGTGGAGAGATGTGAATCAAAAGAACCCAAAAGATGTCGAAACACGCAACACAGGCCTTTCGTTTCCAGAACATAGAACCATAAGGAACGAAAAGAACGAAAATCACATTTCAACCATTTTAACGTCACGTAAAAATTGTAATTACAAACCATTTTAACATGTTTAATTTTCTCGGTTTCTGTTAGAGTCTCCCAACATCAAGCAAAAAATTAAAGCAAACGTAGTACGTTTCTAACATTTTTACTGAGATGAGTTTCTCTCCGTAAATGATGTCGACAAATTGAGCTTCAAAAGTACATCCCTATGCTGAAGACTATTTACCAGCTTACCAAATCAAAGTGGATGATGATATTTTGCATCGCGAGGCAGGTACATTACACTTCTAGGAGAAAACAAACGGCATGGAAAAAAAGAATAAAGAGAAAATCCATTACGTTTGGTAGGGATCGAATTTACAGTGAAACCGCTTACCAATTGTACAACAAAGTTATACCTCACGTCACTGTCCAGGGTACACTTTAAATTTAGCAATTTTTTAAAAAGTTTCAGGATATACTTTAAATTTAGCGTTCGGCAAAATACTTTGTAAATAAGTATTGACATACGTACTCAAAATACATTAAATATTGACTTGAAAAATACATACGTATTTAAAATACAATAAATCTTCATAATACAATGAATACAATTGTACGAGGCTCGGTCGGAAAGTAATGACTTTAATTTTTTTATCCAGAAATATTTATTGAAAGTATCTCAAATTTGCACACAATATTAATACAAGGTTATTCTAATGGGTCTATTTTTCACATAATTTCGATCGACTTGTACAGCCTTGCGCCATCGTAAAACAAGGGCGTGCATGCCTTGCCGATACCAAGTATTTTCCTGACGGCGCGCTGCCTTTCGTTCACTTGGCGTTGCCTTTCGATCACTTCAGGTCATTTTCAATTTTTCCTCCGCGAATAGTGTTTTTCAGGGGCTCAAAGGGATGGATATCGGAAGGGGCTAAATAAGGATTCTAAGGTGGATGGCCAAGCACAGTCAATTTTTTCGGTGCTTCCCTTGTTGCGACACTTGGGTGTAGACGTGCGTTATTGTGCAAGAGCAAACTTTGTGCACAATTCTTCTGGGATCGAACTCGCGGGAAATGCTTCTTTAGGGTATTCAGAATGTTGATGAACGAATTTGAATTGGTGGTATTGCCTTCGGGCATAACATCAACATGACATGAATATCTCAAAAAACAGTGATCAGCATGACAAGACTCGTCGCTGTGGCGGAATTCCCGGTGCGCGGCAAATCATGGAGATCGAAGCTTTAACTCATTTACCCAAATGTCGAACAGTACTCCTGGCGACAGCAGAGGTGACGCACACTGCACACAAGTGTTGGTGGATATTCACAACAGATTCATTCTCCGCAACGAGAAACTTAATCACATCTCGCTGTTTGTAACGTACGTCGTCTACAGCCGACATTTTAACAGTTAGTTAAGGAACTGCCATCGGAAGGAGAGACTTGAAACTTCGTACACTACAGCCGGTTACACACACGGCGGATTTTTCCGAGCGGAGAAATAACCGTCGCCGCCGGTCGAACAGTAGCCCACTGCGGTACATTAGACCTTACACATTTGACGGAAAAATAAACGACCGATAAGTTTGACGTCGTAGGTAGCTGTACAGCCGTCAGGTGCTACTGGTGCCAACGGAAATTTTACCATCTCCTGGAACTAGTCGCCTACGTGACCAAATAGACGTTTGCACACACAGCGGAATTCCTACCGCTCCTGCTTTGATTAGTGCAGTATGCTGCAATGCTCAAGTGTATACGTGTGTAATATATAATCATTTCGTAAACACCAGTGTCGAGATTGATCATGAAAGTCTCATTTCATTAATAGAAGCAAAACCCGTACTGTGGGAAAAAACACTCGACATTTTCAAGGACCGGAATGCAACACGAAATGCTCGGCAAGAAGATTGCGTTGATCTTCGAAGTGACTTCGACATGATGCCAGAAAAAGAAAGAAACGATTGGTTTGAAACGAAAAATTTTGTTATTTTTGCGCTGAATGGTGTCTTTCAACCGGCCATGTAGTTCGTCAAAGGAAGCTACGGACATTCTAAAAAAAAATTGAAGAATTTTGTGTCATCCTGCCTCAACTCTTCAAATAACGTGTAGAAAGCGCAAACCTCCTCTCTTCTTTCATTCATTGGATGAACCCAAATTAGTCAATTTTTTCTTCGCCCTTTCATTCGACGACGGAATAACAATAAGAAGCTTCTCTCGGTTCATTTAAAAATACACGCGCAACAAACAATTTAAAAGCTCAGTTTACTGAATTGGTTTCAAAAATACAACTACAAAAACTCCTATGGTGTTGGAAATGTTTCAGCTCAATGGAGACGGTAAAATTTCCGTCCAGTGACGGCAGTAAAATTTCTGTCCAAAGAAATCCGCTCGGAAAAATCCGCCGTGTGTGTAACCAGCCTAACGCTGCAAATTCCAATCTTTGAAGAGTTTACAACTACAACTGTCTACCATTATTATTCCACGAAAATGTGGGGCATTACTTTCTGACCGACCCTCGTATTATGTCTTTTATTTGCAAGAATGTATAGTCATTGTCAATTACAATGAATTAGTAATTGACAGTCAATCAAATTTCTGAACAACAGCCATAATTTATGTGAGTGTAACATATCCACGATTTTTATTACAGTATTTTATGCATTTTTTCTAAATACAACTATTTTATGTATTTAAATTTGTTTCCAAACTACATGCCCAAAAAAACAAAAATGCAGTTTTTACTTTCTCACCCTTCCGAATGTAAGAAGAGAAAATATTGTATTTGTGCGCCGGAAAACTGCGAATTTTCAATAGAAAGACTCTTATTGTCGGGCCCTGGTAACGAAAATGTTTATTAATCCTGTTCTTATATGTAGTAAATTACTTCCTCTAACACAGGGTGTAGCAAGAATCCATGTTTCGTGGGTCCATGATAGCGAAACATCATTTGACGTCAAAACTTCTGTCTGTAAGACTGTCTCTCTGTCTGTGGTCGACGATAGCGCCTTAACTGTTTAGCCGATTTTCTCCAAAATTTATATTCCCCAATCGACCTTAACGATCTCGAGGCTTTAGGAGAGTCAAACTGATAGTTGTATTTTTGAGAGTACTTTACATGTAGCCTCAGAAACATTTTCAAGATTTTCTCAAAGAAAGAATATGTTGCAGCACCACCAATTCAAATACAAAATGTATTTACTATACGTATATCCCTTTAAAGTATTTGAGAAAAACCTCCTCGTGTGCGTGCGTGCGTGCAGATTTGCAGTTTCGTCTCTGACGGTTAGACCACTTCCCATGCACCAATCGAGACATGCGAGGTGTCATTCGACGCGTCTAGGTCTCCGATCGGGAACTGATAATTTGCTTTCAGATTCGGCCATAAAATTCTAAGAAATTTCCAAAAACGTATTTTTTTTCGTGTTTTGGCGTGGCGATCTTGGTGAGTACGCCGGGAACTAAATCAGTGCCACCTAATTAGATGTAGATTTGACCCCAGACGTTGATTAAACCCCAGTATCAATACCGACGAAGAGAAAGAGAGACGACGACGAAGGAGATGAAGACGAAGACGACGAAGAAAGAAAAAAAAGGAAGTCAAACAAGCGAAGGTGGTTTAAAGCATCGGCGACGTCACATTCAGCTAGTTAATAAGGATTGAAATACTGCCCAATACTGCAGATTCGTGAGAGTACCGTGAGAGCTAAAGATTTAGCATATAATTCACTAGTCCAACACAAGTTAAAGTAAGGTGCTATGTGTTGGTAACCATATAGAATTTCGCAGCAATGTAATCTAGAAAAGGTCCAACGCGAGGCATCAAAATTTACTTTCAGAGGGAATTCAAAATAGAGGAATATTCGTGTCACTCGAAAAAAGGCCGATCAAGACGTGATTTTACGCTATTACAAAGTGTACTGAGCTAGGAATGAAATTTTTCGCCGTTTATGTAAAGCAACATACTTCGGCAGAACGGATCACGTGCACAAAATTTAGACTACACAGAAAACGGCAGTTGGAAAAATCTTATTCACGAACTACTATTAGACTGGAACAGTTTGCTTACGATTTTCAAACACTTTCCTGAAACCTTTAGCAAAACTAAAAATAAATTAGTTTTCAAGCTCTATTTATGTTTTACTTTGATAAATTACTGGTCCTTTCAGAGTAAGTCGTATTATTATTATTATTATTATTATTATTATTATTATTATTATTATTATTCCACTACATCACGACTAAAGATCTTATGAGTCGGCTGAATATAAAATCTACTCCAGGTTGCAACCAGCTACCTAAGGAGCAGATTCGGTGACTATCAGTGCCTCTACAATACTTTACGCAAAATGTGGGCTGTTCCAAATAAAGCAATTTCTTGCACTTCCCAGTCTTTTGAATTACCTGGGAGTTTAGACAAGTTCTTACTCAAATTTTGCGGAACAAATCCCAGAGCTCCGATAACTATCGGGACGACCTGTGCTTTTACGCCCCACATTCGGCTGATCTCGATTTCCAAACTCTTGTATTTAAGACGTTTCTCTGCCTCCTTGGTAACGACGTTTTGATCGCAAGGTACAGCAACATCGATAAGTAAACACGATTTTTTCGCCAAATCCCGGATCACTATATCCGGTTTGTTTGCCGCTATCGTGCGATCAGTTTGAATTTGTTGGTCGTACAATATCGTACACAATCCAACAGATGTCACCGGTTTCGGTGAGTGTTCGTACCACTTGGGGCATGTGTTTGGAACTTCGAGGGCGGTACAGATCTGCCAGTGGAGGTAGCTACACACCCTATCATGTCTTTTAAGGTATTCGGTCTTTGCTAGGATTGGACAAGCTGAGACAATATGATCAATGGTTTCTACTTGCTCCAGGCAAATGCGGCATTTGTCATCTTGGGAAATTTTGAGAACCGCTTTATCATAATGTCGTGTTCTCAAGGCCTGATCTTGGGCAGCTATTACAAGTGCTTCCGATTCTGGCTTCATCCTTCCCCTTTTAAGCCACATAAATGATTGATCTTTATTGATCTGCACTTTGTCCATTCTTTTTAGGTATTGTCCGTGGAGTGGTTTGTCTCTCCACGATTTCTTTAACATTTTTTGTGTCTCACACTTCATGTTTAGCAGCATCAGAAGTTCAGTGTCTGTGTTATTCGACGTGTCTTGCCTAGTTTTCTTCGAGATGTTTCTTGCTACACTAACAATGCCTCTGTTTCCCATTCTTCGGTCAGATTTCATGACCTGCCTCATTAGAGGGTCGTCTTGATGGCTGACTACATACTTCCCCATCCCGACTATTGCGTTGTGCCAGGAGGCCTCAATTTGTCTGAGGCCTCTTCCTCCTTCCTTACGTGCCACATAAAGTCTATGTACATCAGCTCGAGGGTGGGAAACATGATGCATTGTTAGCAGTTTTCTGGTTTTTCGATCCATGGTGCGAATTTCTTGCTCAGTCCAGTCCACTAGTCCAAAACTGTATTCGGCTACAGGTACCGCCAAACTACCTATTGCAGAAATTTTATTCCTGGAATTCAGAGCGGACTGCAGGACCAGTCTCACTCTCCTATAATACTCCCTACGAATTCTCTCTTTCATTCTGTCATTCGAGATGGTTTCACATTCTTCAATGCCCAGATATTTGTAAGTTTTACCTGGCTCAAGATCTTGAATCACAGTGTGCGTATCAATTTCAACGTTCTCAGACGTTGTGAGTTTCCCTCTTTTTAAATTGATTTTTGCACACTTGTCAAGACCAAATTTCATGCAGATGTCATTGCTAAAGTCATTCACGACAGACAGCATTTGGGAGAGAATCGCTTCATTCTTGGCAAACACTTTCAGATCATCCATGTAAAACAAATGTGATACTGGCCTTTCATCACCATGGAGCTTAAAACCAAAGTCAGCTTGCGACATCTGTCTCGATAGTGGGATCAAACTAATGCAAAACAGCAGAGGGGATAGTGAATCTCCTTGAAAAATACCCCTGTTAATCTGAATACTTCTGGTTTCTACTGCTTCCTTTCCGCTGTGGATTAGTAACCTGGTACTCCACGACTTCATACTAGCCTTGCAAAATTCAATAAGTCTAGGATGAAATCGATAGATCTCCAGGGTCTTCAAAATCCAATCGTGTGGTACACTATCAAAGGCCTTTTGGTAGTCAATCCAAGCCATGCTCAAATTACGTTTGCGTTTCTTTACATCATTCAAGATGACTTTATTCAGTAGCAAGATTTCCTTACAGCCGTAAGAGCCTTTACGACATCCTTTTTGTTCAGCTGGCATTAGATGATTCTTATCTAGATGTCTATACATTTTGTCAGCTATGGCTGAAGTTATAACTTTGTACAGTACTGGCAGACAAGTAATTGGCCTGTAGTTCTTCGCCAAAGAGCTGTCTCCCGCTTTGGGTAGCAAATACGTGATGCCGCGTGTGAGCCATTCCGGGATTTCCTTTGGGTTATCAAAAATTTTATTAACAGCCTTTGCTAGATGAGAATGTATTGCTGTTAATTTCTTAATCCAATAAATCTGGATCTTATCAATCCCGGGGGACTTCCAGTTTCCCATGTTCTTAATTGCTTGGAAGAGGTCCTCTTCCGAGAATTGGTGAACATCTTCCACTGTTTCTACAAGTTCATCGGCAGCATCAACTTCAGATTGAAGCCAAGATGCGTCTTTGTTGTAGGATCTGCTCTCTTCCCAGATTCCTGCCCAAAATGCTTCGACGTCATCTTTTGAAGGAGTAACAGCTTTGCCATTCGGTTTTTGAGTCAGATTGCGATAGAATCTCTTCGCGTCTGTTTCAAACAACCGGTTCTGTACACGGAAATCTATTCTACGTTTGTACCTTCTTATTCGTTGAGCCCATGCTTGAATTTTCTCTTTTAGCTTCTCAACTACCATTAGCCTGCTGGTGTCATTTTCAATTTGGTATTTTTGTTCAACATTGAATATTTTTCGTTGAACTTTGGAGGTGTGCGTTGATTTAGAAGATGCCTCAGCTAAGAGTGATATTTCACGGCGGGTGTCGGCTATCCGTTTCATAATTCTGTTAATCCATGGGGGTACAGAGCTGTTTACTCTGTTTTGCTGTCGGCCGTCGGTGTTCTTGGCTGGCCCCAAAATTATCTGAGATACTAGATATCCAGTTGCGTATATGATGTGATTGATTTCAGTAATATCTAGATCTCTGCCTGGGGTCTCCACCACCTCATTTAAGACAGAATTCACTGTTTCTATCACTCTTTTAGCTTTGGCATTTTCGTATATTCTCCTCAACGGTTCGCGAGATTCAAACGGAAGTTGACTAACTCTTTCTATCTCGCGCCGAAGGAGATTTCGCATCATGTCCTTATCGTGTAAATCATTGCCAGATGAGTTTTCAACACTGACGTGTGTTTCACTGGAAAGCGATGAACCTTCCACGGGATCATCATTTTCAAGTTCTACGTGTTCGTCATGTGGATTGTTCGAGCGATGTACATACTCCGCATTTCTCTCAATGTCAGCAAGTTGTTCTGCTGTGAATTTTCCACTGCTGAGTATGTATCGTCGTTGACTGGCAAGCTTCTTTGAGTCTAGGGTAGGTCTCATATCTGGGTTCCGCTCTCTCCATACCTTGAAAACTTCTATTTCTGAGCCCCCATTTTTCGCTTTTGCATAGTAAAAGCACCACATCACCTCCTTTAATTCATCCCGGGTCCATCTCTGACGATGGCTTCGAGCTACTGCCGGCTCTGGGTCCCTGGGACTAACACCCGTGGGATGGCCAGACGTCGACAAGGTGACATTAGCTCGGTTTCTGAGCAGGTATGGGACATTGGTAGAACAAGGCACGTTAAGATTCATTACATTGCTTGTTCTATCCATTTTGCTCATTGGTTTGAATTGAGGATTCGCAGGACGCAAGTTCGAGTTCACAGATCACACTTAACCCTCGGGTTGTTTCCTGCCATCCGTTACTGCGACCCACAGTGGCCTCGGGGCATCCCCCCGCAGGGCCCAGCAAGGGGTCCCTCCGATCGCCAGTCGGCATTACTAAACCCTACGGGATTTTCACTGACTGCTGAAGGCAGCCTCCTTCGCTGGCTAATGCAAGGTTCGGGCCTCCACTCTAATCAGTGGCCTGGTGTGCCAACCCAGTTTCTCTCCTGTACCCTCTATGGGCCGACAACAGGAAGTCCAAAGGTTCATGACCCTTCCCTCTCTACTTACTTCCCACTCTCCTCAAAATGGAGTACTTCTTCGTCTGACCCCTCACCTTCAACCCATTCAGCAAGGGAGGCCCCACCGGTAGCTAGGCTACCACTGACATAGCTTTAAGGCTCATGGGGGTACTCAAGCTCCACCACCAACTGCAAGGTCGTGTACTCCCTAGGTGGAGTTATTATTATTATTATTATTATTATTATTATTATTATTATTATTATTATTATTATTATTATCATAATATAAATAATACTAATAAATAATAATATTAATATGTAGCGAGCTGAAATCAAGTGGAGGGTTGTGGAGGTTTGCGCGGTGATACTATAGATTATTTGTGTAAATTATTTTATTGTTGGTCAATGAAAGTAAAGTTAAAATATTCTGCTACCAAATTACCACACTTGATTGCAGAATTAATAATAAATCTAATATAAAGTAACCTCTGGATACATTATCCTCCGTTTCAAAACAGATATATGGTAGTCATTTCCTACTAACACAACGCAGTAAAATTTTCCCAGAGCCTTGAGCAACTTCTATGAGTCACAGCATCTGGCGGAAGATTATCTCTTATTTTTTTAAAGTCATGACGGCATCCAGATGATAAAATTCAATCAACTACGCTCTTCTTCTTGGAACCGATACCGTAATTTCCTGTTTCAATGACACAAATCACAGAAAACTACTCTTGAAAAACGGTTTTGTCAGTGCTGTATGTGCTCACCCATCTTCCAACTACAAATAACACTGGTCTACAAGTTTTTTTCTGAAACAAGCACAAAACACACTGTTCCTGGAAGATAATTTGCGTCTCAATTCAGATTTCATTGAAAAATGTCTGTATTGGCCTCAGTTTTCATGCCATAATCCTTGTAAAATGCTTATGTCTACCTATGTATTAGATGGTTATGGTAAAATGACACGCTCTAATAACACATCCATATGTATTCAGTAAAAAATAGAAGTGTTAAGAAAAATGAAAAAAAAAATAACGTAGGTACTTAAAACTACTTCCTTCCCGGTATCTTGCAATACTTAGTATCAGGAACGTCTCTTCTTAAGGTCCAGCAATAGTAAGACAACATGCGTCCCTCAAATTGCCTTGATAATGTTTTTCTATTTGAGAAATATCCTGGTTAAATCGTTCGCCAAGTTCGTCATTAACGGCCTCGAAATTATCCGGGAAGAAGTCCAAATGATTCTTTAAGCTAGTGGTGCTACAACAGCACATACTTTCCCGCGTTATTGGAAACAGCTACGTAGTATTGAAATATTTCTTAGCACTTTCTGCGCTACTAACACCTTAGCTATTATTTGAAAACGTCCTATTCAACCAAGAAGCGAACAACTCACTGTTTCAATCGCAGTGTTGTCAGAACTAGGTGAATTCTAAAACTGCATAAAATATAATCCAAAAATTTGTAAATTTGTATCGTAAAAAAGAAGCCTGATATCCCGGACAATATAGAAATACATTTCATAGAGCCATGATAGAGAAAAGTATTCTAAAACCATACGAAAAGTCTCTACTTACTACAAGTAGTTCAGCATTTGATGCAAAAACTAAATATTTCCATGCAAATATCAACATAAATTTGAAAATTATAACTCCGTTTCGTAGAGCTACATCAAGTCACAACAATGACACGTAATTCACAGAAATTCGTGAGAGCGAAATGGCATTCCATTCCACTGTTGCAATTCCTGCATTGTCGATATTCTCTGAGAGCTAGTCATTTTTATTTCAAATATTTTGAAATAAATTACACTTGATTGCAGAATTAATAATAATTCTAATATAAAGTAAGTACATGAACCCACGTGATGTTCAGTCCATGGCTTTCACAAAGTTTCACGAGACCCAATTTAATGGAGTAGGGGCAGGTACACATTTTTGGCCTCAGTATGAGGCGTGGCCTCAGTATGTGCGTAACACACGACACTGGATATAACGGGGGCCCATTTCTTGTCCTGTCCGCCATCCTTACACCCGAAATAAAGGTCGTAACGCTCCTTGTCAGAGGATTAAGGTTCCGATTTTGCGATTTTAGAGTTAATAATTCACAGATGTAGCAAAACGAATTTGGGCAATTTACTTTCAGATCTTTCAATGCTCGGACGCAACTGGCAAGAAAAACAAAGCGATTCTATCTGTTCGAGCATGATTCTGCAATGTTACCAAACCTTTTTTCATTTCCTAGAAGGAAATTTTCTGAATTCAGTGTTATGTTTAGCAATTCCTAGTACGCATTTCAAGTGTCCTGAACAATTGCAGCTGCAGAATAATTAAATTAAATTTGTTATAGCAAAATAACCAATATGAAGCCTTTTAAAGCATTTCCGTAGACAAGGAATAGCGTGTCAAAAGAAAACTGACACCGATACGCAAAAACAGATTTCACATTAGAATTCAGTGTCCAAGTCTTAGCTAAGAACACCATTAACATTCTTTGTTACAAAAATGCTATTGACCAGTGTAATTAAACGAAATATACAATTCAAGAGTAGCGAAGAATAAAGCAGTATCTTTAAAAACACTAACTCCAAATTTCACCAGGAAATACTTTCCAAAAAGGATCATTATTATTCGTGAAACATTGACGAAAGATTGCTTTTGGAATATACCATTTATAATTTTTGATTTTACACTACACTTACATTATTTCTTCGGTTACTAGCTAGAGTTACTTTAGCAATTACTGATATCTATTAAGTACTCGATAGCATTACCATCACACAATTTTGATAGAATTGTACCAACAACGCATTGAAGATGCCAATGTATAAAAGATTTTATGGATGACGACATGGAAATATGTAAGTTAACTAATAAATCCTTCTCAGAAAACTCTCCAGTATGCTCTCCAAGTTTCCATTTAGAACTTCCACGTACGCGAAGTTCCTTCAAATCATTAAAAATTCCTAACTTCCGGCTGCTACCTAAAAGTACAATTTTCTCGAAGTCCTCCGTTTCCCGACATGAAACCTCGAAGCGCTAACGACGCTCGTGCAATATCCGCAGCTCGGAGGGCAACAGGGCCTAGCAAGCAACGGAGTACGCAGCACACAAGTCACGGTAGAGTAAACATCCGCGAACGCAGCCGAACGCCAAAGAAATCGCACGCGTTGAGGCGGTCGTAATTCGGGCAGCGAGCGATGGCGCGCGCACAAAGATCGAGTCGAGAGATGTGAGAAAAGGAAGCGAAGGAAGAGGGTAGAGGGTAGAGATTTGGAAGGCGCAGGCGCGCCGTCTGCGATGCGGATCTGTGTCAAGGCGGCGCGCAATCGGCGGGAAGTGACATCCGGCCCCTCCGCAGCTTGAGCAAGGCGCAAAGACAGAGCACGTTTCCTCTGAACGCTAGGTGCACGATTCCAAGAGATTCGGGAGTGTTAGCGCAAATGAAATACACAGAGCCACACAAAGGATTTTTCTCGGGGTGGGACACAAACACTTCCTGGATTTATAAATTGTACGTTACCTGCTGCTAACTTCATATGCATTAATCCACTTCGCAGTGATAATATTGCTGTTGTTGTTATTGATTGTCATGCTCACTTCTGGGTGTAGGTGAGGAAGGCGACTTGGTCCTTCCCATTCCTGGGCAGGTGATCACACTAGCCTTACTTACACTGAATGATGACAGGTGTGATCGTGAGTGGGTCAATAATGATGGTAGAAGAAGAATTATTGATAGGGTAATCTCAAGCGACATGTGGTGATAATACAAGCCAACCACACGATAATTAAATGTCTTATTCAAAAATGCAGTCTTCACATCGTCAGCGTTTTTGGACGCGTAAAGCGAAATCATTTATTCCTTTTCACTTTTAACTCAACTAAAGGATGCAATTTAAAATAGGCTTTAAATAATTTCTAAAGGCTTAATTATAAAACATAAAAGCTCGAAGAAGAAACGAATAAAAATATGAAATAATATACACATTCTAACTTACATAGCATCCTACTGCCTAAAAAAATTAAAATTACGATCACGAAGCGCAAGATCTTCAGAGTAAGAGACTAACTTTGACGCCCAATTACTCCAAAAATACTTATATTTTCGAAAAATTCAACACGACCTTATTTGAAGTTATGTTTTGATGAACATATCTCATTAAGAAAAAAATGTGTCTTCGTAGTTGCAGGAAGACAAACAAATTCTGAATTATTTTCAATTTTCGAAAAATCAGGGTTTTCAACCAACGAGAGACCTGTGCCATTCTCTTAAACATTCTTCAGACTACCCAGTAACAAAATTTAAACAAAATCGATGGCGTAATTTTTTGAAGATTTTCAAAATGTCTCAGGGGCTTTATGCAAAGTAACCCCAAAAAATTACAATATCGATTTCAAATTCAAGGGGCCACGACATCAGCCAGATCGACAGGGGAATATCAATTTTGAGGAAAATCGGCTAAACGGTTTCGCCGCTAGCGTTGTTCACAGATGGACGGACGGACAGACGTTTCGCCGTTAATCGACTTTTCGGTGTGAAGAACCCACAAAACATGGATTCTGGCTGCACCATGTGTTAGAGGCTTCTTCTTCTTCTTCTTTTTTTTTTCTTCCTTCCCTCCCTAAAGTGATCAATTTTATTTATCCACTTTATCGTTACCAGGGCCATGTAATAAGAGTTTTTCTGCCGAAAATCCTCATTACATAACTTTCTCTCTACCGTGGTAGCGTTAGCGAGAAAGTAAAAGGAGTTCTTTCCTCCAATGTTCACGCACAGAATCTATAATTTCGAGGTATCAAATTATTCCTAGTTATTTTAAAAAAGAGGTAAAACATCGATCCATCTAACTTGTTTGTAAGAACAGTGAAATCACAGGATCTTTATCTCGTTTTCAAACGACGTAACAATGCTAGAAATTCAAGTACCAATTTTCTAGCAACAACATAATTCTTTAGTGTTCCCTAAAGAAAAAAAAAACATTCAGAAAGCCATAGTATTATTTTTGTCCATTTTAGCGACTTCATAACAGTAATTGCTTTGCAAGAGATTTACAGTCACTAAATGTTTTTGAATGGATTTTTACGACAGTCAACCACATCCACATCCACATTCACACCACATCCACCGGATACGAGCCACACGATCAGGGTTTTCGAATGAAATCATAAAACATACGATATTTTTACGGCAATGGTTCAAACAATGATATCCCCTGACGTAGCGGGAGAACCAATTTTTCGCAAAGGTATAACCAAGAAATAGTTACGCAACAAACCACTTCTTCTTCCTCTAAAACTTTCACTGTTCCTATTCATGCGTTCCCGAGTACACAATGACGATATTGGAGACTGTTAAAAACATCGATGAGGTGAGCATCAACACACTTACCTTATAAGTTATTAGTAGGGCTGTGATTTATATGCAATAAAAACAACGAAATATGCACATATGCATGTAAATATATTTGTTAATATATGCAACCAAAAAAGGAAAATTGCGAAATAGTGTAATGTAAAGTGCAATGTGGAAAATACGTTTAGAGCAAAAAACCATACAGAAATCATATAAACTGTTACATGTGACAAACAGTAAGGGCTTAATTTTGAAGAACACTTGTTTCTTAGGAAAATAATGGGAGATGTAGATAATGTGCTACATTTCACAAAATTAAAAAAAATGGGTATTCCAACAAAAATATGACTTCTTCTCAATTACATTAAAATCTACAACACAAAAATCATTATAAATTTAAAACTTCAAAATCTTGATTAAATGCGTTTCACTTGTGAGCCAACAATATTTGGTTAAAAGAGAAAATGTAGTAAATTGAAAACAAAATGGGACATATCAAACTCAGGAGTTGAAAACACAATGCATCAGCTCCGGCTGGTCTCCTTCATTACTCAGCGAACAAATGACGCACTCCCGATCGTCTGTACCATAAATTCACGGGTCTCACTCTTTTAACACCACTCCACGTTTGCGCCGTGTGTGGGCACGCATAGGCGTTCGGCGGATGCACATTTCATTTCAACTGATACTGCCAATGAAAGGTCTTAGCCTGCTTCTTGAGTAACTTCGTACGAGTCAGGTGAGCGGCAACGCTGATCCGTGGCTATGGCAACGCAAACATCCTCGGCAGCCCATTGCTTCAGAGTAGGTGATATGATGTACCATAGCACAAGGCAAGATAACTGTCAGTGCCGCTTTCACGCTGACGGAACTGTAACTGTTGGGCTTCTTTTCGCGGATGAGGGGTGAATATGCAACAAAAAATGCAAATATGGCCCAAATGTGCAAAAATATGCAATTATGGTGATATATGCGAAAATATGTGAAATAAAAATAGCTTAAATTGGTTCTAAATGCCTCAAAACGAATACAATTTGTTGAAACGGGATGTTTTAGTTAACAGAAAAAATATGCAAATGCTTATAAATCACAGCCCTAATTATTAGAAACAATTCACAACAAGAAGTAATAAGAGAAGTAAGGAAACAATTTGAAGAAAATGGTGAACTGAACGAAAAATCTAAAAGAACAATTTAAATGCGAACTCGCGTCTGCAACACGTACTACAAAATTCAAGAATTATAGTTCAAAGAAAGCAAGTAAATGACTATTTTGATGACTTTTGAAGGGGGGTGGTAATCAATGAAGCGCCTCCACGTGGCGTCCCCTGGGTAACACTAAAGGTTCACAGTCTAGTGTAGCATTACTTCCACTTACTTATGCTACATTTCTTTCATCTTTCCTGTACCCCCCTGTTTCTTGGACTATCGACCCCTTGTTACTTTCGACCCCGATACTATTAGGCCTCGAGGGTTAGGGTGTTGGGTGTTATTCTTTTCCAAGTCTTCTCTTTACTGCATCTCTGCTCTTTTCTCTCTTCCTTCTTCCACTCTTCTCATTCTCTATTTTCCTTATATTCAGCGGTAGATGAGGCTCCGCAGGTGTAGAGGAACCAACTCGTCTAGGGGAAACAACCCTATACAAATCCTGCTAGTCTGGGAGCAGCGAGGAAGCAGCTCTTCCACCGGACTTTCCCTCCGCAGCGGCCGTAACGCGGCCAGGGGAGATTTAATTACTGGTACTCACATAAGTGATAGCCGACCTCCTACTTATACGAACCAAGCTAAACGTTTAAAGGACAAGCGAAAAGGAATAGCGGAAATTACAAACATCGGAACTTGGAATGTTCATGGTCTCTCCCAAAAACAACAAGGATTAGAATTATATATAAAAAATGCCAAGATGGACTTAAGTGATAATAACAGAACCAAACTAGTGGTGCTACAACAGCACTTACTTTCCCGTATTAGAGGAAACAGCTAAGTAGTACTGTAATATTGCACTTTATGCGCTACTAACATCTTCGCTTGGAACTCACTATTTCCATTGCAGTGTTGTCAGAACTATGTGAATTCTACAACTTCACAAAAATAGAATGCAAAAGTTTTGTAACCCTGTATTGGAAAAAGAAGCCTGATACCCTGGAAATATAGAAATGCCTTCCATTGGGCCATGATTAGGGAAGAGTATTTTAAAACCATGCAACAAATTCTCTACTCACTACAAATGGTACAGCATTTGGTGCAAAACTAAATATTTGCCTGCAAATATCAACATACATTAGACAATTATAACTCCTATTCGTACAGCTCCATTAGGTCACAACAATGACACTAATTCACAGATATTCGCGAGCGCTAAGTGAATTCCATTGTTGCAGACCCTGCATTGTCGTTATTCTGAGAGCTATTAATTCTTTATACTTATTTCAAATATTTCAAAATAAACAATTTCTAAAATATTAATGTGTAAGTCTATAACAAAGTTCGAATGTAAGAAACGAAGAAAGAAATAATATACAAAATTGCACATTCTAATTTACGACGCATCCAGCTGTCTGTGCAGTAAATTTACAGCGGCCTATTACGTTTGTCCCAAAATTAAAGAAAAACTACTCGTATTTTGAAAAAATTAAGCATGACCGTATTTATTTTATTTATTTATTTGTCAAAAAACAGAAACAGAATGGCATAGACTTTCCCGTATTAGTTTTCTATTTTCCTGGGTCTTCGCTAGCTATTCGGAATTGCCACATACTCTTTCTTGCCAGCTACCATCTATCATCGCCAAAAGTACATTTTTTTGCCATTTTCTTAATTTTTCGGTTTCCTATTGGTAGAGCAGAAACATTAATTTTAGAATATTAAAGAACACAAAAACCTAGCCGTAAATGGCAATTTTCTTTTAAAAATTATGTGCCGTTTAAGAGAAAATGGCGTTTTAGCACTACTAAAAATGCGAAATTTGAAGCTCATTTTCACAGAAAATTTTTGAGTTTTCAAAATACAGAATCTGAAGTTATTTGAAGCACTTACACTCACAAATATAATCATCTTTACAAATTGCGGATAATGTGCATATTAAAGACGTGAGAGATCTTTCAAAAAATTTACAATTATATAATTTTTGAAAAAAACAAAAAAAACTCAAAATAAACTTCACGCTATACTAATCAGTGTAATTAGCACTATCCGTTACAAAAGTTTCAAGAAAAAAATTGCAGCCATATACGAGAAAATGACGTTTGAGCATTTCTGAAAATGCCGAAATTTCAGCTACTTTTCACAGAAAACAGTAGTGTTTTCGAGAAACTTTACTTGACATTATTTAAAGCATATATACTCGTAAATATAATAATGTAAAAATATCGCCGATAATGTAAATATTAACGACGTGAGAGACAAGTAAAAAAATTTACATTTTGGTAATTTTTGAAAAAATCAACCGATAGACCAAAATGGCTTTTATGTCATTGATAGAGTACATTTACCACTATCCCTACCAAAAGTTTAAAGAAAAAAGTTGGAGCCGTTTTTGAGAAAATTTTGTTTTTGTAATTTTTTAAAATTGCACATATTGCACGCAATATTGCACGAAAAGTACCAAAATTGTGAAAAACATTTACATGACCTTCATTAAAGAACTCAATATGCAGAACAAATTTTATTTGAAGAAAAAATCTCTATCTTCAATTTTGTAGTTGGAGAAAGACGCCGAAAAAAAATTCAAACTTTCACAATTTTCGAAAATTCAGAGCTGTACGTGAAAATCGGACCTATGCCATGTTAAAAAATGTATTTTCCTCTATTCATACAAGAAATTTAAAGAAAAAATTTGGAGCCGCTTTGAGAAAATGTTGAAAATCCCCGGGGGGCTTCATATAAAGTACCCCCAAATTTTAAAGAATCTTTTTCAAAATCACAAAGCTTCGACTAGAATCAGATCGACTGGGGAATATCAATTTTGAAGAAAATCGACCGAACGGTTTAGGCGCTAGCGTTGACCACAGACGGACGGAATGCCGTCAATCGATTTTTAAGTATAAAGAAGCAACAAATCATGGATTTTGACCACACCACGAGATAGAGGATTTTTTTCTTAATTTAGCAACTGGTTATCCACTTATTCGTTTTCACGGCCCGGCAATTAATTTTTTTCCGCCGAAAATTGGCCATTTTTTCGCGCAGCATTACATAACTTTCCCTATACTACGTATATCACTCCGTGTATACGTACGTATACGGGAAAGTAAAAAGGATTACGAACGGTATGTGAAAACTATAAAGGTAAAAGTCTGCTGAATACAATTTATAAAGTGTATGCTAAAATCATTAATAATAGAATGAAGAAAATAATGGAAGCAATAATTCTCGAAGAACAAACAGGATTTAGAAAAGGTAGAACATGTTCTGATAATATATGTTAAAACTATCGATTGCAAAGAGACGAGAATTCAATCTACAAACATGTATGGTCTTCTTAAAGGACAATTATGGTCAATTATGGACAAAACATCTAATCGAAGTGATTCGAATCATGTACAAAGATACCCAAATTAATGTAAGAGCAAAATCAGGTAAAATCCTCAAAGAATTTATAAATTAAGGAGTGAGAGAAGGATGTTGCATGTCACCCACACTTTTTAATATTTATCTTGATGATGCTATCAGAATATGAAAGCAGAAGATGATTTTTTTAAATTTTACCGATAATTTTAATATCAAAAGATTTATAATGACACTTCAGTTCGCGGATGGCCAAGTTGTGATATCTGATAATGAAGACACTCTACAAAGAGCTCTATATGAACTGCAGATGATCATAAAAGAATATAATTTAGAGATATCTGCCCAAAAAACTAAGTCAATGGCATTACAAGGGAAATACCCAATTACATGTCAGTTCGTGGTTAACAACCAAAATATAGAACAAGTAAGTTCATTTAAGTTCCTGGGTCTGTCTCACAAAGGAGAAATTGACGCAGATTAGAAAATTGAAAAATTTAACAGAATGTGTGGAACTATTACCAGGACCCTAGAAAGTAAAGTCAGTAAATACAATCAAGAAATTTTATAAAACCTCAGCAGTTCCTTGTGGGCTATATGGATGTGAAATCTGAACCATTGATACAAATATTCGAAGTAGAATTCAGACTACCGAAATGAAGTTTTTAAGGGGTTGATTTGGTGTCACAAGGAAAGACGGACTTTGTAATGAAGATATACGTAACTACCTAGGAATTTATAATCTAAATGGAAAAATAGACGAATAAAGGAAAGCATGGAGAGTCCACATTGAAAGAATGGAGGACACACAAAACAGATTCTGAAATACAAGCCAAGAGAAAAACGGAAGAGAAGATGGATGGAACACAGGAAGACCGAAGAGAAGATGGATGGACCAATAAAAGGAGACGCAATGGAACCAAAATTGTAATAGTTGCAGCAGCAGCAGAAGAAGAAGAAGATATCTTTTGAACTTTCTCATTCAGTTATTACCTTCTTAGAAAATTCGATAGAGAATACGGACACAATAGAAAAGACAAAAGACACGTTTACAGATAAAGAATACTCAATGGGGATAATGTAGGCAAAATACGAGCATAACGTTAAAAAATATGCGCTTTGCTATAGAATAGAAGAACCCATATGATATGTAGAACTAGCAGTACCAGCAATACGAAACGTTATAAACACACGCCTCACGACGAGACGCAAAATTGCCATCGTTCCGACAAGTGCAGCGATCACTACATTACGCGGTGGCCGCAGCACAGTGCAGCGCGGCGCGGCGCGGAGAGGCGCGGGGTGGCGCGGGATGGGACGGAACGGGAAGAGACGAGACGGGTCCGTTGTCGTTTCTTGCGCGACACAAGCTCATGATGAGGTAAATTATATCACGGCCCAGACAGGGCCAACTCTACGAGGCGCTCTGCAAGTAAGTGTGTTAGCGAACGCGAACCGGGTTGAATGAAGAAGCAAACAATACCTGCGCTGTGAACTTTATAGAAGAGCAGTGTGCGAGGCGAGGCGCGGAGCGGGGCGGGGCGAAGCGGGAAGAGGCGGCACGCGCTCTGCAAGAGCCAGTGTTTAATAAGGTGTCTATAAACCGAGCTAATGATGTTATCCTTGCCGCTCCGTTCATTTATCGGTCGCCCCGCCGCCGCCCCCTGTCCTCGCTGTCGCTGCCGCCGTCGCCGCCGCCCAACAGCAACCGAGTCTGAATCCGTCGCTTCCAACCACTTCCTCCCGCTCCGCCGCCACCTGCCATTACTCATGGCCATCTCGTCGCTCTTCAGCCGCCTGTGTCCCTCCATCTGGTGCGCCGTCGCCGTCTCCGCGCCGCCTGCCGCCACCGTGACACCCCGCGCCAAGAGCCGACAAAGGGCGCGGCGAGGGGCGTCGCGGCGCCGCCGACCAATGCGAAGGGTATCGATGGCATGGATGTGCGTAACAAGTTCGTCATTAAGCACATCAAAGGCCACTCCACGGTTGCCCCGCTTTGTCGCGTAAAGGGGATTAACGAGTTTCGCTCATTTCATAAGCGGAGACGAGGAGCAGGCGCTCAGGAGGGAAGCGCGTGGGAGAAAGACGAGCAGGTAAAGTCATAGGCAGTGACGGAGGCAGGGGCGACGGAGGCAGGCGGAGACGGAGACGGAGGCGGCAGCGGCAGCAGCAAGAGCCGGGAAGGATTCGAGAGCTTGCGAGCGCCGTATCCCGCCTCCGCGCTTCCACTCCGCTGTTTCCAGATTCCGCCAACAGAAGGTCGAGATTCTACAAACTTTTTTCTTCGCAAGTTTCGCTAACTTTTAAAGAAAGACATCTCTGTGCATGTACTTCCGGCGAACGTGTTTGTATTATGTTGTATTATAGAAAAAAGGAACTCCAAAGGAAGTCAAACATTATACAGAAACAAAAATGGTCCAAACAAAATAAAATTGTAGAAGATGATATCCCCCTCACAGTTAAATGTAAATGTACTGACTGAAGGTAAATGGAATTATCTCAATATGCAAATGATAGGTCCTTTGATACAAGAATATACTGTGAGAGTAGAATTATATGATGAAGAGAACCTGCATCTAGATAAACCAATCGCAATAGCAATAGAAGGCAATTATCAGGAAGAGCAAATGAGTAAGAAAAAAGAGCGGACACGAAAGGGAAGCGATCGTAAATAAACACAGCACTCCGAGGTAAAAAAGTAAAAAGAGTGAGAGGCAACGTAACAGAAACAGAAAGAGAAGGAGGAATAGAGAAAATGCAGCACAGGCCGAGAGCAAAACGGAAAACAAAAGCGGCACGATGCCCTGCAAGGCGGGTCAGTTTAAAATTCTAGCAAAGTGTATGGAAGGGCACTGGGCCCTCCGCGCGTCACCAGCATCTCCTAGGCCGGCCACGATCGAAACTCGAGGAAGCGCAGCCAACGAGAAAGTAAACACACTGGAGCGGGGCTCTCTGGCGCAGCGGAGGGGGGGGGGCGGGCAGGGCGGGGCGGGGCGGAAGGGGCGAGGCACCACCGCGAGGACACCCGTCCACATGAATTAAACATCGCTCGGGAAAAGTTGAGCGCAAGGCGCCCGATTCGGGCGGGATGCAGAATTACAGAAGAACCTTTGCTCAACGCTGCGGGGTCCGCCGGCACGCACAATAAATAACGAAAGCGCAGGTAGCAACGTAAGTACTTGTATATATACAATTACTCCAGCAGCCCAACTACCCTTCCCCGGCGCAACACCTACGAAAATAGCGCCACATTCCTTCCTCCTGCACTCGCAAGGAAATCAAGATAAGGGAAAGCGGAGCGAGATTATTTTATGGCAGCGACATTATGGCAGGAAATTCCGCGTGTGCTTTCGCGACTATTCCCACCCACGCTTCCCGCGGGGCGCGAGGGCGGGGGCGCGGGCGCCCGCCCGTGCGTTCATCTGCCGAAGGAGCACAGGAGCCACCGCGCAAAGCCTTCCGGCAATTGCGCACGTATTACAGGATAAATGATAATTACTTCGCTATATCGTCATAAAGCTACCGCACATAAACCGAGAACCGCTTTTCTCTTCTGGCAGGTTTAAAACCTGCTAAATCATACGTTCGCGTGCGAATGAAATTATAGGGGGCAACACAAAAATGAAACGTTGTATTTTACAACGCCGCCGGGCTACCGATAAATGTAGGGCAGAGCCGTCTGCGTACGATTGGCGACGGCGGACTTTGTAAGCCGCGGCAGATGGATGGTGATAGAGTGCGATGGGGCGCATGGGCAGTGTTGGGCGGGCGGGTGAACGGACGGGCGTCACAAGGGGCCCCGAGAGATAGCTCTAGAAGGAAGGGAATGGAATAGGCAAACACGCCGAAGCCGCGACCACACACAGATTGCATGAGTGATGCACTACGGGAAATCATACATGACAGAGAGACGTTCATCTTACAGACATGAGTAAAAAAGGTCAACACAGTTCATACGATCATTACAAAACCAGTCGTGTAGAAGACTGCTATAAAGAAGGCATAAGATACCGCAAGCCCTAAAAGAGGAAAACTAGAACTGTACCCGTTCCCTGCAAGGTACAAAATAAATGTAATATACCAATATTTGCTCCCATTATTGTGAACATGGAGCTATAACTGAATATGTGTCTACAATGTTATATTTAATGTAACAACCTGCCCTATCATCGAGCAAATGCATCTCCTCTGTTTTAATTACTTTATTCTGTTCTTCTTGAAGCTGAAAACAACGTTTGCCTTCCACGCGGATTAATAGAAATAAAATTCTAACAAGATTTGATTCTACAGGACCTGTTTCACAGAGAGAGAAATACGAATTCTCCTTGAATATTTCATACGCCATTGCTTTCAGAAACCTCCCTAAAAAGTTTGGACAAAAATCGATTACATCGTAATCGAAAAATGAGGATTCTGTTATCTCCCTGAAAAACGTTTTTCATTTGTTGTAATCCATTTCCATCTCCTACACCCAGATAAAGATTTCCTAATAATAATTTACTTCCACGGCACTCCAACTCTAGTCCTCCTTCAAACAACGCAACCGAAAATGACGTCATACGCATGCCCACGCCATGTCCCCGACCGTGCAATTAACAATAGGCGACGCAACGGTAGAATTACTTGCGGGGTAGTGCGAATACGGAGCTGACGGCACACTAACAAGAGGTTGTACTTCAACCCATTGAATGTAGAACTAATGTGACACTATGTATATACAAAAACTTGTGATGTTACAACATCATATGCGTCCTCGCATTTTTTTTTAATTAGCAATTTTCGAAAATTCAGAGAGCTCAACGAAAACGAGACCTGCACCATTCCATTAAGCGTCCCTTCGACTATCCGTGGAAAAAAATTGCAGTAATTTCTGAGAAAAAATTGTTTAAAAATGTTTTCAATTGCCTAAAATCGCGAACAATTACACGAAAACTCCTATTTTCGAAAAAAACAACATGAACATATTAGAAGTTGTCTTCAAACAAGCACTGTTCCAAATGCACTTTCGCAATTTTCAAAGAACCTGCGATTTGAACGACCAGGAATCCTCCATCAATCTCTTACGCGTCCTTTACGCTATCCGAGGGCAAAGTTTAATAAAAAAAATTGGGAGTCAGTTTTGAGAAAATTTTGAAAATGTTTTTGAGACTTCAGAGAAAGAGAGAGAGAGAGGCTTCAGAGAAAGAGAGAGGCTTCAGAGAAAGAGAGAGGCTTCAGAGAGAGAGAGAGGCTTCAGAGAGAGAGAGAGAGGCTTCAGAGAGAGAGAGAGAGGCTTCAGAGAGAGAGAGAGAGGCTTCAGAGAGAGAGAGAGAGGCTTCAGAGAAGGGCTTCAGAGAGAGAGAGAGAGGCTTCAGAGAGAGAGGCTTCAGAGAGAGAGAGAGAGAGAGAGAGAGAGCAACAGGATTGATTCACTTTTACCTTACCTGTGCCCGCCAATAAGAGTTTTTCTTTCTAAAATTCGCCGTTTTTGGCGCATGATTACATAACATTCTCTTCCTGCGAAATACCTTTGTAAAGGTAAGAAAATAAAATATTGGCTATTTTGGACTATGGAGCTGTGAAAACAGTGTTTCCAGAAATAATGATCCTCGAGGGAAGACGTGAATTTAAGTGTCGGTGTATCCTAGCATATAAGGCTCATCACTCCTACATATAGAAACATAAGGATGGTAAATTTAAAGACAATATATACGAAAATAAAAACAACCAAGTTTAGGTCGAATCCCGTCGCTGTCTGGAGAATTCTAGGGACCGGCTGTTCTGATCGGTAAATTTTCGTGGTTTCTCCGATCAACACCAGGCAATTGCCGGAGCAGTATACTAACAAAGGGGCCTCGGAGGGAGCGCGATCTTTCCTTCTTCCTTGTCTTATACTAACCCCTTACACACTCTTACACTTACGTGTACTACACATGTCGGAAGCTTAGAACTTGTTCCGGCTCAGCGGTGCCCCGTTATGGGAGATACCTGGATGGTGAAAGCCCCGCACGCCGACTTACATATCGGCGCCGCATTTTACCAGCCACCGAGAGAAGAACACCGCTACCTCTCAGAATAAAACAATATATACTATACTTAAGGAACTAATGACCCTAACCGTTCACGTGCCCGGAAACACGAAGTAATCAATCATTAAATGGAATTACAGCTGAATATTTCAGTGCACACTTACAAATACTGCTCCTAAAATAATAATTCCATACTACATGATCTTCACTAACCCTCTAAAATTTCCTCTCGTTTTATTACGGGGGAAGCAGACATCCCTCGCAGCACACACCCCTTCTGAGGGAGTGAGGGGATTCCGTTCCGTTCATCGCATTCTGAAACTGGAGATGCCACTGGACGTCGCCAAGTGCTGCGCCTAATTTGTCTCGCGTCGGTCACATGCAGTTAGCGCGGCCGTCCTATGTGTCGGGGGTTGGTTGGGTTGGGTTGGGTTGTGCTGAGCGCGGCGAGACCGCGCGCGCGAAACGCGAGCCGCCCCGCGGCGTTGTGAAGCTCGGGGCGGGACGGGGTGAGGAGTGGCGAGGCTGAGCGGCGGGAATGCTGTTGCATTCGCGGAAAAGCCGCGGCGACATGCAAGCGGAGAGCGAAGCAGGGTTGGAACAGTGGAACTCAAACACGGTGGTGGGGCGAATGGAGGAAGCGGCCAAGGTGACGGGGTGGTAGGAATTGCGGTGGATAATGGCAAACATCACGCAGACGTGACTTGTATATTCCCACTTCTATTTCTCCTCCTCTCTATATGTATGTATGTATGTATGTATATGTATATATATATATATATACACACATACATATACTATACATATAGAGTAATTAGTATTACTATATATATATATATACATATATATATATATATATATAGTAATACTTCAACATTTGCGAGGGTTTGGTTCCCGAAAAACATCGCGAATGTCAAATCCGCGAATGTTGAGTATATCTTTTAATGAAAAAACGTGGGTTGGGTTCCTGGATATCAAAAATACATTTCAAAAAGAAAGAAAAATATCTGACGAACAGTTGCATTAGAACTGAGTAAGCACTACTACAAACAGAAATCACAATCAACATCCCAAAGAGAAGAAATATGACCATTTTTGAAACTTATTTCACTTGAAAGTGATTGGATGTAGGATTTGGTTATTTTTTTGGTTCATCAACCTCCTCATTCTATTATCCAAATGTCGTAAAGTTAATGCTTCTATTTCTCTCTTAAATTTCGAAGTAATTTCCAAGTTTTGATTATATTCAAATGCCCTTTCCACCAGAGCGTGATGAACTTTAAGAACGCCATTAATAGTTCTGACGATGTTGCTCCAGGACGCACTTTCGCTTCCGTTTATCATTACGTTCGAGGAGGCTTTCTTCGATGCTTATTTCCCGAAGATACTCTTCAGTGAAATCATGCCAATGTGAGATGCACAGATCCTTAATGAATTTTATGTTTGTGTGGTGAAAACCCTTACCTCCAACTTAACGCTGAATGAATAATAATTTTAGGTCTTTCTGTACGTTTTTGACATTGTTAACTGGACATTGCTTGTTGAAAGCCATTCCAGCCTAACGTGTGAACTTAAAAATGCAAACTACTCACGCAAATTAATTTTTAAAATCGGACGAATATTAAGAATGAATAATAAAATTCCAAACTTTATAATGCTATAAAATAAACTCGCGAATGTTACGGTACCGGTAGTATATAAATATCCGTATATTCACTGTATATATATAAATAAATATATGTAACGTATAGATTAGGGTAATCAGATTCTATTGGTAAGTTATGAGGCATTTTTATTATCCACATTATAGGGTTAATGAGTGTAGGGTAAATTGAACGGAGTTTTATGTAAGTTAGCACAGGGTTCGTCGTAAATCGTACCAGTTTTTTAAGTTTTTTTTGTGAGAGTTATAGTGGTTCAACGCTGGGTCAGGCACGCCTTACGAATTTAAACACACGATGCATACCTATAGTGCGCGTGAAGGGAGGCCTTTCGTCCGTGAACGGAATAGATTCCAAGTAATTACTTCGCCGCATAATGACCCCACGATGATGCACGCGCCAGAGAGGATGGCCGCGGGCGAACCGAGGATTTTTCAGGCCAACGGTGGGCAGCCACTGCGCTCGATGAAGAAATGTATCTTTGCTTTAAGGAATTCAGAATGTGTCTGTACTCGATGAAATTCAACTAGCCTCTGACTCTCCACTACCTTGTCCTGTGCTCCGATCCCTCTGTGTAAGTGTCGCTGTGGTTACGTGTGTATCGCCCTATGCCGCTATTAGCTATTTCTAGAATGTTCTACGCTACCGGGATTGTGTACTAGTCGTGATAGTCCCCACTTTGACGACCTACTTTTTCTGATCGTTCTAATAATTATCATTGTTTAGCTAATGCAGATGGGTGGACGGGGAAACATCAGCTGGGTGTCGTCACTGTAGGTATGGCTGGTCCCAATGGATTAGTGAGGAGGTATTTGCGAACAAAGGAAAATCTGAATTTTCACGGTAGCGCGGGTGCTAAGTGCGCAAGGTACGGTTAGATGAATGTCTAGTGACCTCTTCGCGCTTTGGAGGCGAAGTCCCAAATGTGGGGGTCCTCCAGTTTAATTTACTAATTAACTAGTTAACTTGAATCGGCTAGTCATTTATACATCACTCTCATAATTCCCTCCTCCGCAAGAGAACATGTAGAAACATTCAACTGTTGTCACATTTCCCTCGTAACCATCATCCTTTAGGTTAAGTTATGCTGTGAAAATCGAGTTGCGTATCGAAGGCAATAAACAAGCAATAACCCATGAGTAAAAAATTTAAAGAAATCTCCTTCAATGTGCAAACACTGCCAACCCTCTTGAAATAAAGTAGATCGTACGCCATCAGTATTCAGCGGCCAATGCGAAGCCGCATTGTGACATTGTAGCCAACTTCAGTATGAGGAAGATAAATCAACGAACGTTCATTGACAAATCGACAAAAATAACAGAGCCCAATTTCTACTCCAAAAATGACGGTGAAATGTAACGAGGCGTAGAATATTTCGTATTCTTGAAAATTAAGATCGTCAAGGCCGACTTGACGAAGGTTGGTCAAATCGGCGGTATCACTGGAACTCAGGACGGACGTACCAATGTCACCGACAAAGACACAAGTGTGCAATGTCTTTCAATATTACTACCTGCCAAATCGGTGTCTAACAATAGGGTTTACTCGTATTTCCTGGCACGCAACCCCAACAAGATCTCCGCATGTTCATTTTCTTCGTGCTCCCTTTCAATGCGGACAATGTTACTCAATCTCCGGGTAGGCTATAAGCAAAGATAGCTTCGACAGCGCACTTTTACCAAATAAGGAAACATTTCCAGAGTATCATGGACGTGATACAGTGGTTTCGATCGAAAAACAGCAGAGGTACCCGCCGATGTCATGAAATAAGAGGCGCGACACAAATCGAAACTTGGCTATTGGGTTCCCGATAAGACGTTTGTTCCGCAACTCTCTCCTTCGTACACGTACTACCAATAGACTATCACGTAGGTGCTCCGTCGTGCTGTCGACTCTACCCACGTTGCACCTACACGCGACAGTGATTGAAGTTGTGTGACGCGCGAGGCAAGGACTTCGTAATCCTCAAACGTACATGTGGCATTTTTCATACGTATTTCGATTTTACAAATCGCCATTACCATGTGCCGAACTGAATCATGCATGCAATTCACTGAAACTGACGCCGCAAGTAAATTTGTGCTAAAAGTTGGGGATAAATCTGAAAATAACGAATAATCCCATGTTTTTCGGTTCTTTTTCAAATTTCCTTTTTTTTTGTTTTTTGTTTTTTTGTTTTTGTTTTTGTTTTGAAGGATTTCATGTTCGCTGGCCATCCTGAAAAACGCCCTGTTCTTGACCGTAGCTCTAACAATGACCTATCACGAGAAATCATAGGACTATACAAAACAACCAAAATGCATTGTCCTCTAATGTGCAATAAGATCTGAAGATTAAGCGAACAATAAAATCATCACAATCACGACTTTATTCACAGTAAACATCATGAAATACTCAATTTTCAAGCACAAATTTCAAAACCCCGTTCCTTTCATATCTTCCCCATTCCCGCACGAAATTTCCTTTGCACTAAAAACTTCGTGAAGATAAGAGCAATCCGCCGGAGCAAATGAAGGGGGTTAAATCCACGTGCGTAATACACACCGCAACGATTTGCCTAGTATTTGCTTCAAACGGTACAAAACTCCATACACGGAACAATGCCCATAAATGGGCGCGCACTCGCGCTGCGCAATCGGATAACGTATTAACGAGTGCCTATTGTAATTAATTTTTAAGCAATCAACAACGCGAGCGCTCGAGCACCCCGCACGCACCGCGCGCCAGATAGCGAAGCCCCCAGCTGACCGCTAATTACACAATACGACCTAGTTCGGGGATAAATTATTTGCATCCGGAACCCGAGCGCGACGCACCGACACGCGGAAATTTCACCCCTCTCTCTCTCTCTGCGGGGATGCAAAGGGAATGCGGAGGAAACGCGTGGTCGCTACACGTCCGTACAAAAACTTACGTGGAAGTGAAGTCGAAGATCTGAATGTTCACGTAAAGGTGAGATGGCCACGGGGACACATCCCGATTGCATTTACGGTCATTTTTTCCTCACCCTTTTACCTACCACCCCAAGAGGCATACCCCCATTGCATCTAATTCGGTTTTCCTCCTAAATACAGGGAAGAGCTAGCTCACGTTTCAGTGCTCCCAAGATAGATTTTTGCATAAATGCTCTTTTTAACTCTGTTCATTTTATTGTACTCTTATATTACTCTTTCATCAGGGGAACTAGTGCAAGGAAAGTTTTTAATTTTGGAAATTCATTCACTGAAATTGAGATGTACGCATAACGCGGGCTGCTCTATGATTATCTTCCCTAAAAATAATTATAAATTACATATCATTCACAGTTTCGCTGATTTTGCCGTGTTCACCTGCGTTCGAGGTTTTCTCTCGACTTCTGCGAGAACATTCGAATGGAACATGAACTACATTGTTTCCTGCTTCCTCCCCCCAAAACACCGACCGGGATGCAATCGGGCTATGTCTTCTCAGGTAGCCAAAACTGAAAGAAGATGAACTGGGATGGGGGTGCGAGGGAAAACTGAGCGCGGGATGTAATCGGGTAACTCCCAGCGACTGTTGTGGACAATGGCAAAGAGAAATATCTTCCTTCCTCAAAGATGATAGTACGGACGCGACACCACTGCCCGTGTTGCAGGTAAAGTGCAACAATGAGCAGGCGAATGGAGTACGGAAGCAGCCCCTAGTAATTGCAGAAAAGGCTGGCAAATGAGTGGGAAACAGCGGGGCGAATATGCAGAAAAGGAAGTCGGAAGACACTGACGAGGTACGCGCTTGTTTCACAGAAGTATAAAGGAGAAATAATTTTGCAAGGTTAACATTTACTTACACGTATAGAGTAGAACCTAACATATAGGACTGGAGGCATCAAAAATAAGAGAAAAGGAACACGAGACAATCGACATTCCCATAAATCCACATAAAAAGTTCAATAATCATTAAAATATGTGCAAAATGTGGCAACGGACGACTCGTAATACAGACCTTCCGCATGGTTCTTTACCGTGCATTTAACATTGCATAAAAAACAGGAAATTATTATAGTTATTGTTGTTATTATTATTCCACGACCTCACGACTAAAGATGTTATGAGTCGGCTCAAAATAAAATCTACTCCAGGTTGCAACCAGCAACTTACGGATCTAGGGACTGTCAGTGCCTCTACAATACTTTGCGCAAAATGTTGGCTGTTCCAAACATATCAATTTCTTGCACTTCCCAGTCTTTTGAATTACCTGGGAGTTTAGCCAAGTTTATTATTATTATTATTATTATTATTATTATTATTATTGCTGTTTTCCCTTTTTTAAACTGAAATTGCTCAATATAAGTTGAAAGAAGACACATAGTTCCAACATGTTTTTTTTAATTAAAACTAGTATAAACGTTTCTACAAGACTTTTTAAAAAATTGAATTCATTGCGTCGCGTTCTCTCTTCAATTATTGCACAAGTAGAAATAAAACTACTACGAAATTGTCTGGTTTTGCCCCAGATACTCTTTACAAATAGAACCATGGAAATTTTAAAAAGTTCACAATAAAAATCGACAACCCAAATTCTTAGCAACCAGTAAATTCATTAAGTGAATTATTCCACGCTTCCTAAGAAATGAGTCAAATTAGAACCCAGAATATTACAGTCGAGTGAAGCGATTATTTTTTCTTCCCCTCTTTCTTTTTTTCTCTTCTTACTTATAATAAATATGCAACGCTGGTTCTTTTGTAAAACTTCTTGCGAAGAGAAATTCCCCAATTTTAACGGTTCTTTGACTGTACCCTGCGTCTACCGGGAAGTAATCCTCTTACCTCAGAGTTAAAACTTTGTCCCGAGAGAAAATAGCTTTAGCAGTTTACCTACGGAAGCGTCGAGCACGTTGCGAAAAACGCGCCAGTCCTTCCAGCGGAGGAAAACGTCGGGTCGTGACACACTGCGATGCTCCAAGGTGAGTGGCAAAACACGATCTTCCGCGCGCTATTAATCATTAGTTTGCAGCTTTCGGGAAAGTTCTCCCAAAACGTTCTAATAGCGTGAACGTGGATTAAAATACAGCAAGCATTAACAATTAGAATGGTTCATGAGGTGGTAACAGTTACTTCAGCTATCGTAAATGCGGGATTAGTGTTTTTATCTTTGATTCGGGACGTTTGTTTCTTTGCTGAGTCCACAAGTAATGTTGCAACAGTTCAACCGTCGGGCACAATTTCTTTTCATGTGACACATATAACACAACAAAATAATTATTCCAAGACTGGGATGTTTCGCTTTTCAAATAGGTCTTCAAATAATGAATCTTTGATTGATGATCTTTCTAGATTCAGCTCCCTCCTTTCCTCAGTTAAGTAATAGCCTTCCCAAGAGTAAACACAGGGTCAGATCGCGCTCAGCACAAGGACACGCACACATCACACACCTGGCACGCACAAGAGGGGAGTTTCGGCTATCGATAGCGTCCTTATTTCCTACACAGGTAGTAGAAACCTTTTCAAGGTTCATGGCAACTGAAAAAGGGGAGTTATTAAATTCCACAGAAGTCTGTAATAAACCATGGTGTAATTTATAAAATGTTTCTCTGGTGAATAACATTGTGTTTAATAATTCTGATTGTTCTAAGTGTTATTGATATGTATATTAATAGTGGTCGCTAATGTCATTAGTTGTTAACAAAGCGACCTAAAATTAATACATTTAAAAAACACGGTAAAATAATTAGCCAATCATTTGCCAAGAAAAGTTTTCTTTCCTGTTGATAACTATGTGAAATAAAACACATTTCAGAGCAAAATCAAACTAGTATTTATTTAAAGAAGCACCAAATTGCCACTTACGACACACGAATACAGCAGCGTCATCGCACATGCACAGAGACGTTTCCAAAATAATATGCATACAATAATGAAGTGCCCTTTTTGGAATCAATTCGCAACTTCGTGTGAGTTTTAATCTAAATCTACAGAGCGAAATGTTTCCATCGCACAAACCCTTCACCATGTTCGTATTAAGATGACCAACATATTCCTTGACAGTTTCTTTTCTCGTATTGGGCATTTACATCTAAAAGTATATTATATACACTTTTAAGTGGAGGACACGCTGACCTATAACTAAGTTAGGCTTTGCTTCCCGCCAAGCACCGCTGGCTACTGCGGGTCTAAAACAATAGGCCAGGTCTCCGTACTATGCAGAAATACGATCGTTTTTATGACACCATTTCAAAGAATTGTGTCAGCGAAAAGCATCGGAGATATTTGATTCAAAATAAAATCCGAAAAACCTAGAGAACAATTCATGCAGATGAAATGAATTTTCCTGTATAATTCGATTAATAAGTTATGACTGAGAAAGATCCATAGCATCCACAAAGCTGCAAAACGTCTCGTTTAATTCGTTATTAACTTTCGGAAAAAATAATAAATTGTTTGAAGGTCTTATTTTTATGGTTGAAGAAATGCAAAATGTACACGCAGCCAATGCAATCATCCAGTTCAGCAAGTATGCGTCACTGCAGGCAGCTTCAAAAGATTGTGATTCTTTCTTTATTCAAGCCTGAATACCCTGTGACCAATTGCAGTGTAAATTCATTGGTTGAAACAGGTTTACCTCACAGAGACTCTGATTGCACTGAGTTCTCATGTATGAGACTGATTTAGCAAGAAATCATAAATCTATCATATAAGTAGAATTCCTTCCGTTTTATTAGCTTTAATTATTATTTTATTTTAATTTTTAAAATATCGCTTAATAATAGAGCAGCTTTTGTTACTACAGGATAGTAATTTTCTTTCAACTTAAACACATTACAAATCAAACTGATACATTCGTTGTGCATTTTTCATCCTCACAAGCAGTTAACCCTCCAATATCCCATAAAACGAATACGACGACCTCCGCCTCCCCCCTCAAAAAAAGAAAAATAACGTATCGCAAACGTTCCGAGTCCTCATAAGGCGTCCCGTCTTTCGCTAGGGCGAGCGCCGCGTTCTCAGGCGCCAATTACAAGTTACGCTGGTGAATGCATTCAGTTCCGCCACCGATGTACGAACAATACATGCGCGTGGCCGAAACCGCACGCGCCTTTCTCAGCTTCGCAACGACGTTGTTGCCGCCGCCACCGCAAACGCACAAAAGCCCGGGCCGCCGCGCCGTCGCGGGGCTCGGAGGCTCCAAGCAAGCGGTTGCGTGCAGGTGGACTCAAGACGCACCGTAGCACTCTATTTGCGTTGCACTGAGAAGCAATTCCCTCGGGAAATTCCGAGAAAGAACTGGACAAAAGCATTAATTTGTCCGCTTGCCGGCGAAAAAAAACAACAAACGAATTGAACTAAATAAGAGTTCCGCCAGACAATTTCCCACTTAATCACAAGAGGTAGATTTCTTGTATCTAATCTTCTCTATTAATTACATTATTCTCTTCAAAGGAAATATACTGAAAATAACACACATTATTATTATTATTATTATTATTATTATTAATATTATTATTATCATTATTATTAATAATAATGTAAGGTGAATATGTAAACAAAACATTCTTAAATACTGAACTATCAGAACATGAAAGCAGAAGTACATGTGAGAAAGTAACTGGTTTTAAGTGACAATTTACTTTGTGGAAATGCAATTGCCATGGTGCACCAAGTTAGAAACTCATTCGGCGTACATTAGAGTAAAGTTATGTAATGTACGAATAGGTAGTAAATTCGTTAAGAAGTTAGCTGTGCGACGCGAATCATTGTCCGTTTGTTTTGTTTTATACTCGTATGCAACCCGCTTGACATTTTTGCATTTCACGATTTCGCGTTGCAGAGACCCCTGAATAGATCGATACATTAGCTACTACTCCGAAGACAAGACAAAGGAGAAAGAGAAGGAGAACTAGAAGGGAAGGAGAAGAAGAATTAGAATGAAAAGAAAATGAAAAAAGAATAATAACAAAGGGAAAAAATAGAAGGAAAAGAAAGAAGAAATATGAGAAGACATGAAACAGAAGGACGAAGAAGAAAGAAACGAAAGAGAAGGGAGAGGAGAAAGAAAATAGATTTGATTTGGCCTGTTACTGTGTATTTACGAAACGAACCATATTCTCTGCACATTCTTATTTCTCGATCTACAGAGAAGGGGCTCGACAGCTAGTCGGTTATTGGCTCAGCACGGCAAATTAGTCTGTCAATTGTTTTTAGAAAACCCGCATGATGTCTATGCGTTACAGATCTTCGTTTTGAAGCGATATCTACAACTGTCATATCGCTTTAACATTAACAAGGATATGGAGGAGGGGGGAGGCGGAGAAAAAGAATGTTTTGGCGTAACTCAACAGTGAGTTCCGTACTTACTTAACACATCATGTATTCTGCACAATTTTATTCCTTGCTCAAGTTCAACTATAGTGAATGCACATTTTTCCAAGATAGTTTTACAACAACGTAATGGATTCGTCTAAAGGTTATTTTTTGAAATGCAACTTGTTATTGCTAATATTATCTTAAAACGGTACAAAACATCGAGCAATTAAAGTTTTCTTTCTCGTTACTGCTGTTGGGATATATGCCAGGATAAACTAAATAGGATGCCATTAAAACACAAAAATGACGTTTCCAATTCTTCTTCTCTCATCATGATTTAGTACACACGTTGTCCTACCCTATTCTGCTAGATGTCTCCAGAACAAGTCGCTAAAAATTCGAGAAACTTGAATGAGAAGACGATTAAATCAACATCTGCCCGCAAAGTTTCTTGCTGCTTCTGGTCTCCCGCCATGCAAGCTCGCTCCTTCCATTTTCGACCTACTTTCCAAGTCTAAATATATCCTACTCAGCGATACACGCAAGTGCCGCGAGGTGGCAAGTTGTACGCGTTCTCGGGAAAGGAAGAAACCAGTAGTTCTCTTGCTATCTCTTCCGGCTCAGAATTCGCCCAAATGTTAGATAAACACACTCGCAGAACACAGAACAATTCAACGTTTAGACTACACGCTCTTCTTGGAACAGCCTAGTCTCTAGTAGTACGAAATTAGTACATTATGAAACGAAGATGTAATGATGGGTATTAATACACAAGTGTGATATTACATTACGAGCGACAAACAAGCGAGTTTCGTAAACTTCACACGAGTGTATTAATACCTATTACATCGAGTTTCATACAGTATTTTTTTTGCGACTTTTATAAGTTAAACTTTTACAATGAATAGTTTCGTGGCAGTTGATTCAGCCAAGGCCACCTAGCGGACAGCTACCAAAATCTACCCTCGTATGCTGCCGCAGGTAGCTGTGGTTACTTGTCCGCCTGCTAGAGAGTACTGCGCTAATCAAATAGGATCAAAGTGAAATTACGATCCACTTTATTTTAAATAATATACCACTAAAATACTAATAATAAAAGAATTAAAGCTATTGAGCATAATATAATATCAAACACAATTTTAATGTAAACAATGGAACGAAACATTTGCTAAAACGATTCTCAATGATTAATTGTCAATACTTGGTTTGTAAACTTCTCTGTCACTGGTCAAGAACCTATATCATAATGAAAACTGTATTGAAATGACTATCATCATGCAACTGATTGCAACCATCAAATGTCAGCATTATACAATGGGAGTAGAAACAAATTAATCAATTGCCTAAAATACGTGATAAGGAGAATGCAACGAAAAGACGAGTGATAACATTGCAAGGCGAATTACAAAACACTGAACTACAGTTACCTGAGAAAGTGAATAAATTTTCGTAACATTTCTAGGAATAGAATATGAAGTAAATTGAAAGTGGTTTTCTTTGTAGTAATGAAAAACCGACATTAACGTGCTACAACAAAGATTCAATTCAGCAACGGAACACCTTATGAACACATTTAAAAAATCATTCAATCTCAGGAGGGATTCGAACAGCTCTTCGCGGTGACTGTATACCGAACGTCCGACATTATAATTACCCGGAACCTACTAACACTGACGCACCGAACTCCGAAATTCAACCGACACGGTTGAAGGAGCAGCCCGTGCTTCCTCGTCCCCCATGCAAAAAGCCCAATCAAATTAGATCGAAAACTGGATCCAAGGAAAAAATCCTGGAGTTTTGAAACTTCTCATGATTGTTTATTGGTACCTATCGCACATTATACTAAAAATCCTGAAGTGTGGGGGGTGAGCTGGGAATGGGGAGCCGTTTAAAAGTGTTTTTATTCCTTTTTATATGCATCTCCGTAACAATAAATTCTACCAAAGATTATGCTCTTTAAAAAATTAAAGTAGAGAAATTTACTACAAAAACGTTCATAAATGATTTTGATCTAAAATTAACCGTTTTGAAGCTACAGGCTGAAAAATTTCTAGTTTCTATTTACGGCAAGGGCCCTCCTTATATATCCCTCTTACGAGTATAAAATGATGTTATAATATATTCAATGCACGGAAGTAATTTTATTTTTATTCAACATTTATCAACAATATGTTTTTGCTAACAGCAAATCTTCATTTCGAAATTGGTTAATTTCGGCCACATGCAGTGTCGAATGAACATTCCTCAGGAGATCCTCAATGAAGCCCACAACGAGACCTCAAACCGGTTGCGAAGAAACATTGGAGTACGAATATGACGTCAAAATGAAGACTCAATGTTCCAAATGGAGGCTTTCTAAAGAGCGAAGACCAAAAAAGGATGTCAAATTCGATCAAACTTAAAGGTTCTGCTCATGGTTTTCCTTGATTTCAACGGCGTAGAGTATCAGGAGTTCTTGCCACAAGGTCGTAGAGTCAAGGAGTACTGCTTCACGCCATTTGCGAGAAACACTCCGAAGAAAACACCAGGCTTTGTGGCGAAACATTTCATGTCAGTTATTTCACCATAAAGCTTCACTGCTCACACTTGACTCCTTAAACGTCAATTTTTAGCCAAAAACAACACTGTTATGATGCCTCAACCTCCGTATTCGGTGGACATGGCGCCCTGTGACTTCATCTTATTCCCAAAGTTTAAGAAATCCCTCAAAGGTTTTTGCCATCATTGAAGAAATAAAAGCAGAATCACTGAAGAAGCTAAATCCCGGCGCACCGTACCGAAAACTGCGTTCCAGAAGTACTTCGAGGACTGGAAAAACGCTGGCACAATAGTATTATTCCTCAAAGGAATACATTGAAGAGAACCAATTCAATATTGATGAATAAATATTTTGTTTGTTTAGAAAAACTAAATACCCGCGTACATATGATACTGGAGTAGGGTTATGATTATCCGAGTCGCAATTGGCAATCATTAGAAAAAGCAAAAGAACTGCAAAACGGCCGATGACTTTAGTGATTTTAGGAATATTGGGGCTTTTCCCAATTCCGTAATAATTGGATTTCTTCGTCAAATCAATGGGTGTGTTCTTCGACATTGACACACTCAGTTTTAGTTGTCCCTCTTTGTACGCGGTAATCGTGATTATTCCATTTACGATATTGTTTGTACTCATATATTATATACTAGAAAAATACCCGGCGTTACCCGAGATTGTTCATATCCAGTCTTTGGGAAAGAGGAAAAATATCAATATTATACAAACCACCGCGTTTAAGATTATTATTTTTAAAGTAATTAATTCCAGTTTTAATAAAATACTATAATTTTCTTTCATTTTATTTTACAGTACATTGCTATTAGATTATATCTTTTTAGTCTTAAGCACTGATACTGGCTTTTAGCAAACTATTAAGTAGTTGTTCTTCTGCTGTCCAGCTATTGGTCTCTGGCGGAACATGTTAGGAACAATGTACATCAGTTCATAGAGTAGCGCAGTTCCGTGCGTTTTTGGCTCGTTAGGAATGAGCGCGCACATGGCTAGCGATCCTGGTAGAGACAAAGTAAAACTAGGCATAGCTGAAGTAAACGCCTTGAATTAACGCCCACGCCCGTGAAATAAACGCCGTTTTGCTTTCCAGAGAGCGTTGCTGAAGTACACCGCATTGTTTGTGAAGTAGCATTTTTACTTTCCCGTATACGTACGTATATACGGAGTAATATACGTAGTAAAGGGAAAGTTATGTAATGCAGCGGAAAATCGATTTCCATATTTCAATGGAAATACACGTTTTAGGGTCTCCTGATACTGAAAAAGTGGTTCTTTTCAAAACGTCCGTCCGTCACTCAGTCCGTCCGTCACTCAGTCCGTCCGTCACTCAGTCCGTCCGTCACTCAGTCCGTCCGTCACTCAGTCCGTCCGTCACTCAGTCCGTCCGTCACTCAGTCCGTCCGTCACTCAGTCCGTCCGTCACTCAGTCCGTCCGTCACTCAGTCAGTCCGTCCGTCCGTCACTCAGTCCGTCCGTCACTCCGTCCGTCCGTCAGTCCGTCCGTCCGT
This sequence comes from Acheta domesticus, assembly GCA_031308135.1. Lineage (NCBI taxonomy): Eukaryota > Metazoa > Arthropoda > Insecta > Orthoptera > Gryllidae > Acheta > Acheta domesticus. The sequence continues at coordinate 138,008,245 of JAHLJT010000631.1, forward strand.
CCGTCCGTCAGTCAGTCCGTCAGTCAGTCCGTCAGTCAGTCTGTGAACAACACTAGCGCCTAAGCCATAAGTACAATTTCTTCCAAAATGAATTTTCCCCGGTCGATCTACTTCCACTCGAGGCGGCGCGATTTTGAAAAACATTCTTCAAAATTTGAGGGTACTTTACATGAAGCCCCCGGACATTTTCAAAAATTTCTCAAAAACGACTCCGACGAATGAAAAAAGAATCTTTTTCAAAACTTCAAAGCTTCGACTAGAGCCAGATGGACTAGAGTTTCTTCAATTTGGAAAAAATCCTACTAGTGGATTAAGTGCTAGAGGTGTTCACAGACGGACGAACGGACGGACCGACCGACCGACCGACCGACGGACGGACGGACGGACGTTTTGCTTTCAATTGGTTTTGCGGTATCAAGGACCCACTAAACAGGGATTCTGGCTACACCATGTGTTAGTGGATTTTATTTTCTTAATTTAGCAACTAGTTTTATCAACTTTTTCATTATCAGGGTCCGGCATTGAATATTTTTCTGCCGAAAATTCGCAGTTTTTTCGCGCAGCATTACGTAACTTTCCCTATATAACGTATATTACTCCGTATATACGTATGTATACGGGAAAGTAAAAAGTAGAAAATATTTAAATGTAGTTTTCAAAATAATTTGTAGTACTGTGAAACAAAAATATGAACAATCATCATCACCATGGTTTTTATTTTCCCATCTAGATTTAAATTTTTTTCTTTCAAAAGACCTTTCTGCATTCATTCAGAATCTCGTTTTTATTTTGTGTAATTTTTGAACTGATTTAGATCAGCCGTTACTAGACATTTTCATAAAAAAGAAAAAAAAATAGTTATTATTCCTCATGACATCTCTCAATTTCAATAGACAACATTCATCAGATTGAAGTATTGTTTTCTTAAAAATGGTTTTAAAAAATCTACTACGCCTTTATATATATATATATATATATATATATATATATATATATATATAAACATTTTGTTTTTCGGAGAACAAATCTTTATATCGAATGTAGTCCGCATAGTGATTCATTGCCACCGCGCGGAACGGTATAGTCGCTCTCCAAGACAGAAGGCATCGAAGGCATTTAACACGGAGCTGAGCTATTGTATTATACATACAAGGATATTGTGGTTCTCTCGCACCGCTGCTGGCATCTGGCGGCATATATTAGAAACCAATCCTCTTAGCGACATTCGAAATAAAATGATCGTGGTGCATCAATCAACATATTATTTAAACTATTTATTTTCCGCATTTGTGTTGTATTAATCTTTACCAAACTTTGCAAGGAAACTGCGAAAATCCTAAAGAAGAACATACAAAAATGTCGCGTCTATTCATACACTCCTTTTTGTAGTATCCATGTCGGCTAGTGAATTCACCATTATTAGTGTAGAAGAATTTATGTTGCAAGTGAGTACAAACGTTTACCAAATATAAGTACTCGATCCTTATCAAATCATACCCACATTAACTTATGCCTGCCCAGCTTGGTATATGGTGAACAAAAATAAAATTACTTCCGCGCACTGAACATATCATTCATAACATCATTTTTACAAAGCAGATATTTAAGGTAGGGTCTTGCCGTAAATACAAAGAGGAACGTTTTAAGCCTGTAACTTTAAAACGTTACTCTTATCTTGCGGTTAATCTTATTTTAACTTTTTCTAGTAAATTTTGTCTATTTTAATTTTGTAAAGAGAATAATTTTTGGTAGGATTTCTAGTTACAGAGATATATGGGGGGAAAAACTTTAAACAGTCCTCCTACCCCTAGCTCACCCCCCACACTTCAGGAGTTTTAGTATAATGTGCAGAAGGTACCAACAAAAATTCTTACCTTACTGGGTATAGGCGGCATGCGTACTTCATTTATTGAAATTTGTTGCCAACCGTACGGCGTTTGAGGTGCGGCACAATGTAGATGAACTGGATGAAGTTGAGGAATTGTGAAAGACGAAAAGACATGATCTTCAAACTAAGGGATTTTTCTCACTGGATTTGTCTAATTTGATTGGGCTAGAAGCGCGAGGGCCGGCGAAGGAGCGCGCGCACCGCAGCGTCGGGGTCAGCGGCCTTGGTCGGAGTCACCCGCGCGCGCTCGCCACGGCAACGGCCCGCGCACTGCAAGGCAGCGAGGAGGCTGAGGAAGACGAAGCGGCCGGAGCACGCGCTTGGCCCCACAGACACATAGTCGATGGAGAAAGCACACTGGAATATTGAAAACTACGGGAATGTTAGGAATTCATATTCTGAAACATGTAGGAGGAAAACAGGAACGCAGTGGAAGTAAACGAAAGGTAAAGAATAGAAGTTACATAACACCACCACTTTCCAAATAACATAATTCTCCTGTTACCAACTTAACAAGAAAACACAATCAAGCATAAAACACGCCTACAAATGGCAGTTGTCGCGTGCCGGGTGTGACCCGAGTGGTAGGTGACGAAATGTGATAACAGAGTAGCATGAAAGTGACGCCAGAGGTTGAACAAAGCATTGGCAGCGACGGGGACTCGAGTCAAAATAATGGGTGACAGAGAGAGAAACGAACAGGTAAGCTCTACATCAGCCAGGAGATTGGAACGGACGGCAGCAATAACGGGAGAACACGCGTCGCGATCAAGGTAGTGACACTACTGCTACAAAACGTGAAGCAATACGCCGTAAGTCCACAAAGGGCATAATCTATGCTAGGAAGAAGTTAGTACAGCCAAGTAAAGCCAATGAAACCCTGCATGACTAACCACAGAGTGTGATGAAGAATGCGCGGTCCTTTGTAAGCATACTATTCCTAGCAAGAATACGAATAACTTAAGAAAGAACACAGCAAACATGCATTAAGGAGAAGAAAATGACTGAACAGAGTACTATTAGAATCTTAGCAGTGTGAGCGGAAAATAGAGAAATGCCAGGTACTAAGATATAGTACAAAAGTCAGCGAGCGTAGCGTTATGCTAATGGAATGTTGAAAACGGACAAACCGTCGGCTGGTTCACAGATAATAGTTTTAGCCCTGTGAATCTCTGACAAGACACGAACTGTGCACATGGAACTTTGAAGAAACCGAATTATAGATCGCGAAGGACGCTTCTTGAGCGCCGCGGGACATGCAGCGACGGCAGCGGGGCAGGGCGGGACGTGGCGAGACGTGGCGGGACGGGACGGGGCGGGACAGCGGGACGGGGCGGGACAGCGGGACGGGGCGGGAAGGAGCGGGACGGAGCGGGACGGAGCGGGACGGGGCGGGACGGGGCGGGACGGGGCGGGACGGGGCGGGACGGGGCGGGGCGGGACGGGGCGGGACGGGGCGGGACAGAACGGGGCGGGACGGGACGCGGTGGGGTGGGACGGGGCGCGATGGGGTGGGGCGGGGCGCGGTGGGGCGGGGCCGGGTGGGGCGGGGTGGGGCGGGACGGGGTAGGGTGGGGCGGGGCGGGGCGGGGCGGGAGGCCGCAGTCGTTGCTGCGCGGCGCGGCGTGGGCGGAGGCGCTGGCTGGCGGCGCAACGCCCGTCGCGCCGCGTTAACGTCCCCGAGCCCATTATTTTTAACCTGTCGACTCGTCTGACACTTCGGGGGTGTGCAGCGCGCGGCAAGGCCCTCGCCACCCGACAGACATACAGCGCGCCGGAGACGCCCGACGCGGCGGCCGATCGCAGGCCATAAGATGCTAGTCCATTGATCAAGACTACAAGGGACTTCGAATGATAAAAAAAAGAATGTTGATTCTACAGTAATATTTATTATGATTCTCTGGATCTGAGGATTATCGATGGTCAATGAGATAATTAATAACAAGAGTGATGAGTAAGGTTGCGACAACAGGAAAATGATTGGTGCAGATGTTGAAATGAGAGATTTAGAAATTTAGAATGTTCTGCTTTCTCGACCAAAAAATCTTCAACAACTGACTGATTTGAATTCCAGTATCCAAAGGTGGAAAAAAATGCGCGAAGGCCAAAATGACACTGGTAGACAAGCAAGATAATGAAATCGCCTCGCAAAAGAAACGAACAATTCCAATGATTCCCTATACGTTTTTCCCATTCCCTCGTCTATCCCAGCAGTGAACTAGCAGCTGACATCTCAATAATCGTGACTACAGCCCGGAAGCTCAGGCATTCATTTCACCTAAAATAGGAAGATAAAAACACATTTATTTCTACTAAAATACGCAGGTAGAAAGGCATTTATTCTAGCTGAAAAAGAGAAGTGCAAAAAATGTAAACAATTGTAGACAATTAAAAATCACATTAAAAAGGAATTACTGTAAAAAAAAGTTAATAATTAAAATCCTTCACAATTTTTATTGTGTCTCTAAACTTTTTCATTAGCACTTAACGTCTAAGGAAACACTTGTTTCTTGTGATCTTGATTCCATAAGACCATTCGGTATTATTGTTACGAATTTGTTTTACTCGTGAGGCTCTCACTTCGAAATGTTATCATGGACTTTTGAACATGGACCCTTTTGAATCGTGAAATGACGTCAGTGAAAGCGGAATGATATTTTTTGTTCTTCGCATTTGCGTAATCGCCAGAACCGAGAAGGGTATATCATATACAGAGGGCTGACCTCAAAAGGGATTGGAGGCCATTCTAAGGAGTAGGATGGGATTCCTCGTTAGCGAACAATGTCTGTCGGCATCAATGAAAAAAAACAGAAATATGGACTGATATCGTCTTCCTTTTTCATTTAGACTTCTAACACTATCTGGCCTGGAGCTTCCGCTTCCACAGAAAGACAAAACGCGACCGTTCCTTCATTTTGTTCAGGCTTGCAGGTATGTTTCCAGCTTGTCTGAGATCTGTGCCAGGAGGAAAAAATAACGACGAAAAGGGCACAAAAAAACAAAATATCTAAAATAGGCCCAAAATGGCACAATGGAAATCTATTAAAACAACGCCAGAAGAACAGTGAGTAGTAAGTGAACAGTAAGTGATTAATATTATTCAAATCACAACAATAAAAAAGGCATTTTGCCATACTTCCGAGCTGTTATCAGGACATTTTTTAAGTTCTTTTTCTTTTTAATTTCTACTTCATTACCCCTTCTTTTTAATGATTTCATATTTTGGTCTCCTTCCGGCTGGTCGAGCCCGAGACCGTTGGGCCGCGGCCACTGACCATATAGGCCACCTGCATATGGGTCGTCGGGGGAAGAAGAACGGATATTATGGGTGAAAAGGTTGGGTGACATCTGCCTCCTCGCGCAATAATTCGGAAGGTTGGGCAAAAAGAATGAAGGGACGAATGAAGTAAAAAGCATAGACTTTTAATGAAACCTTAAAGGTTCAAAAGGTCATAGCATACGTTATTTTATTCCGCTTCTTAATCGCATTATAACGGTCGCTTCAATGTAAGCTCCAATGGTTTCGTAAAAATACATCAACGTCTACTAATCACATTTTTGTGATTTGCACAAAAACACAATGTTAACGTGAATATGGCACATCTATTCAGTAGAAATGCAGAGAATTCTGTCAAGCACATGACAATAAAAAACTCGTATAAAACTATATTACTGCTCAAACGCATCTACAGTAAATCAATTATTCAAATTCAATTGAAATGCATAAAACATAGACATTTGTTTGAAAATATTCCCAATAGAAAAAATTTAGCCTGGTTTTAAAACGTAGTTTCCCTCACGTTTATAAAAGAGCACGAAGAAAGGAAACGTTGCAACTTATTTCTGCCCCGTGTCACAAAAGACATCTGCAGTTTCGTCGTGCTTTGCTTTGGTACCGAGGCCACGGATGACACAGAAGTTTAGTAAACAAAGGAGTCAAAGGAGTATGAAGCGCTTACGTCGAAAAAAGTTGGCCTATTTTCTTAATAAATCTCGTGTCCTGCAGCTGCAAAACCTGAATGACGAATATAATTCGACATAGAAATACGGAAAAAGAGAAAGTGAAAAGCACTTATTATACAGTAAAATACATAACTAAATACACTTTGCGTTCAAAACACGGATGCTTGGCACTCAGTTGAGATCCATCCACTCACGAACCCACGTTAACTCGTAAGACACTGATTTGCGATAGGCTTTAATAGTATTCTCCCAAATCACCAGCCTTTTATCCTCTCATTTTTATCATCGCCATGATCTTGACATTCTCTCAATATCCTATCTGTAAAGTAACACTCGTCAAACGTGAATATAATTTCTGACGACCAGAGTAAGTACACACTCGAATTTGACACGCATCTCATTAACAATTTCATTCACTCTGTTTCGTTCCGTCCACATAGTAATACCTCTCTTTGAACAAATTCCTCCATGATGACACCTTCATCACAATCTCCTAAACACCCCGGTACATGGTGATTTTACAGCTGGTTAAGGAAGAATGGAAACAGAAAGTTTATAAAAACCGACAGATACATAGAAATAAAAACTACGGAGATCTCATCTCACAAAAACCAATGGTAAATGCGTAAACGCACTTTTTTTCCTTCTAATGGCAAGCGCATGCATTTAACAACATCGGGTACCCTGGCCTGGTGGTGGGCGGCGCGGCGCCCCAAATAGTCCGTCTACGCGACGTGCGGGCGCCGCCTCGGAGAACGAACGGGGCCAGCACGCCTTGAGGAGCGGGCACGGCGCGGCGCGGCGCGGCGCGGCGCGGGCAGGCGTGGCGGCTGACCGGAAGTTGGTAACAAGTGTCCCAGACGCGCTCAATTGCGCAGGCGAGCGAGCGCGCGCGGCCGTCCGCTCCGCTCCCCCGCGGCCACCACCGTCCGCTTTGTCTCTGGAGGCGGCGCGGGTGGCTCATGGGGGAAGGCAAGGAAGAGAATGGGAATGGGTGTGGGAGGGTGAAGGCGCAGAAAAGGGGGTGAGAAAGAGGGGAGGCAAACTGGCCAAAAAAGAATGCGGTGACACATTCTGAGAGAGACGGACACCATACGAAGGTCATATATCTCAAAGAAGAATTAGAGAACCGCAGAAAGGTGTGCTCAGGTAGGGAACCATGTATAAAATAGGTACAAATTAAAGAAATGCGGGAAATAAAAATGTACTCAATGTAGAAGGATAAAGAAAAGAAAACAGAATTTACACAAAAAAGAATAGTAGGACGTTGGAGAAGAAAAACAAATTTCGGAAAATACAAGTAAACAGCTATAAGTAAACGGGAATAATTACCGAGGAATTAAGCTTTAAATAGAACACGAAGATAGAAATCAAGAATAGACAAAAGAAAACAGATGAATATAAACACTAGCATAAGAAAGAGAATAAAGACGGCCAAAGAAAATCTGGTAGGCGGAAAGTGTGCAGCAGAGAGAAGCGGATGGAGTGGAACGACTCAGCGGGCCCCTCCAAGCGAGCGGGCATTGTGCTCCGGCGGAGATGATATCGCAACAGAAGCCGCCAGCCACCGGGCATTAATTAAGAAGCTGGCCGAGACAAGTCGGCGCTCCGCCCGCGCCGCGCTTCCACCACCTCCTCCGCCGGACCAGCCACCTCCGCCATCGCCTCCTTCCCTCCGACGTCTCCTCCGCCACTGTCACGTCTTCCTCCTTCGCCTCGCCGTGGACAAGCTCTTGCTCTGTGCGCACCGACGCGCCTCCAGAGCTGACGCCCTGGCCGCCTTGAGAACAGTTATCTATGTACTTGGTTATATCGCATCATAATGGCATTCTAGAAGCGCACTCGAATCTACGATCATTTCCTCTCGTCCGACTGCGGATAACACCATGTAACAAAATTTTGTTTAAGTTAATTTTGTTGTTTCTGATGCAGTGTGTTTCAAAACACTATGTAAACGCAATTTTGCCCACGGGAAATTGTTTTTAGGGAAATGACATCGATTTTCTTAATTTTAGGAAAATACATATATTTGAAACAATAAATGCTCGTTTACATTTACCCATTAAACAAAACAAAAGAAATTCTTAAATACAATGTTTGAAAAAATGTAAATGTAGTAAATATATATTACAAAATTGTCAAAGTACATGAAATTATTTATATATCATGAACAGTGTTCTAAAAAATGTGTTGTTTTCCTAAATTTCCTCTTGTACGTTACATCACTCTCTAATCAGTCCCCAGACATAATCACCAACCACCTCTCTCGTTATACTGTCACTGATACCTTCTTTCAAACAAATCCTGATGGAACCTTTCGCCCTGTTCCTCCGAATTTGCACCCATATGAGGCTTGAAAACATCCAGATGCGAGTGGAGTACATGCAACTTTAGAGACATTCTGCACCCCATTGATTTGTAGTTCTTCAACCACATCCCTGCCACCTTATACCCCAACTCTGTGATTGTCCACTCTTGTGATTACCTAGGAAACCATTCACAACATCTCCAAAGCTCTTCCAGACCTTTCGTCGAACTGGAAGAAGCTTGCTAATGAATCACGAAGTAAATTTTTCACTTGGGGGCCAACAAAAAATCCTCCCTTTATCTTAGCTTCTGATAGTTTGGGGAACACATTCTGGGGGTACTTCATTGCATCTGTGTTGTATCCAATGCCTTTACAAATTGCTTGATGACTCCAAGCTTAATACGGAAGGGAGGTAATATAGAAATAACAGTTGGGGAGGATCTGTTGGTTCTTGCCAAATTCTAGGTACACCAAATTTCATTTTTCTGTTTTCTCCTCTATACCAGGCCTCGAGAGTTGATCTGCAACACCCACATTCAACATGTGGTCCCCAATTCTTTTCTTAGTCTCCCACAGGAATACCAAAATATGAACTGTATGCTAAGCAGATTACTTTAGCATCCTTTATTCTATGCTTTACTGCTTTCGATCCCAGGAAGACGCCTCACACATAAAAAAACAGTCTGGATTACGCTTTCAACAACGGGAATATGCCATTATAAATCAATTATGAGAATATTAAACAGATAACACACAGTTGTACCGTTTATTCATCTCATAGAAAAAGTATTCTTAGCTAATATAATTTTAACCAATTTATTTCATATAATTGGGAATAAAAAGTAAAGAAACGATTATATAAAAGTAGGAATATTCAGTGTGGTTTAGTTATGACCTAATTCATCCAAAACAAGCATAAAATTCACTTAAACAAGCAAAAAGTTTGTTTTTTTTTGTTACATGGTGTAATTACAGTCACTTCTTTGGTCCATTTTACTCACAGTGGTGAGAGAATTGTATTTGCCTCAATAACACATTTTAATTAACTATAATATTAGCGAGTACCTCAAAACAATAACCATTTTGGAAATGAATTCAGAATGTACATTATCACATAAATCTGTACATTGCGCTAATCGATTTAAGCGTCACTACGGCTTTAAATTGGCCCTAGAGATTGTTGTTTTGTCAAAAGATGATTTCATCACTTTTATCAATTTCCTTAATCTCGTTTTATTTCTATAAAAATCTATAGTATGTAAACGTAATTGAAGTTATTTTCTTATAATGTTTTTTTTTCAGTAAATGCAATTACAGGCACACTTTTATCTCGGAACTCTCTTTAGATTTTTCATTTACGTTCTTGGAGTAGTGCGAGTGTATTAAGGAGCCTGAGATATCACACTGACAGTGAAACGACAGATTGAGATTCCACTTGACTTCATGTTCCAGAGAGAGAGAGAGAGAGAGAGAGAGAGAGAGTACAACCCACCTGACGAGAAGAGTGATGATGATGATGAACAAGGTTGTGAATGTTGCACAACACACGCGTTCGTCCTCCATCCATTACCGTCGGGGACGTTGTTTTGTACGTAATTAACAAGAATCACAGTTATTATACATTCTATTTATTTACTAGATAATGGAAACTTAAATTTTCTCGGAATGTAAGCGACCTTCGCGATTCCACTGCTATCCTAGTATTACAATAAAAAGCCCGTCAGGAATAGGCCAATTCGCAAACAGTCGGTCAATGGTACAATACCCTGCCCATTTATTTGCGTTTTCGTTTTTCGTTGTGGAAATTAAAAACGAATTTACAACAGCTAGTTAGTTCCTGAATAGTTTGACGCAGGTCATTTTGTTCTCCGCATACTGGTGATTATTGATTGACCGCTTCGGAAATATTGCTGCAAATTCGCATTTTGAAATTCCATAAATTCCTTCGTATGAGAGTTCCAGAGCCATTTTCAGAGGGAAATCAGAAAATGTGATCGAGTTATTTTGTTATGTGAAAAATATATCACAGCAGTGGATAGACAATATGATAGCAAACGTGCAGCAAACGGAGGGACAAGGATGAACAAAGCAAGAGGTGATAGTTATTTGAAAATGTTTTCGATTTTCCCTAGTTTCACCTTAAGTAACATCATCAATAGTAATTTCTGTTTAATAACATTCCATAGAACAATTTTAACTCGAAGACACGCAATTAAAAAATATTACACTTAACATTACATTCCAATTGAAATGGCTTAAAATCAACACGGATAGAAGTATACAGAAGAGAATTTTGAAACAGCAATTTTTTAAAATGTTTACATCATATCCCTAATAGAATAAATGCACAAAACGCCTTTGTCCCATTACATACCATTTTCATTCCTTCATCGCGTTGATTTTCCTTTCGACATCATCCACCACTCCTCATATTCCAACGAACAATCGGGGGCATGAAGGTCATTTGACCCCAATAGTGTCAGCCTTCAACTCATCAACTATCCAAAATTAACTTACACAGGGAGTGTCAAAATCCATTTCATATGCCAATTTTAAGTCTTCGATATGAATCAGAAATTCCAGAAATGAGTGTTGAAATCGCATTGATTAAAACTCTGCCCGATATTGTATAAGTGGCATTCTTCGCGGCCTGTTGCGAAAATTTCAGCCTTCGCGTCGTCACGTGGCATATGCCATTGATTTCCCAAGCGCTGCGAGGGGAGACCGCCACGAGGCTGCGCTGCTGTCGCGCAGCATTAAAATTCCGGCGCGACGCGGCACCTATCAGGCGCCGGATCGAGAAGAAAAATGAAAGGCTCCAACTTTAATTTAACTTGGCGGTTTCGTCTTAAAGGCCACGGAGTAACAATATTTTTCTTGTTAGTCTCTGGACGGGGGTGGATAAATTCATCAAGCAAGTTTCAACCGAATCCAGAAGCTGTAGAAGCGGGTCTCCGTCGCTGTAAACGTTCCAGAGGAGAAAAAAGCCGTATTTTATCCGTCACTCTCCTTTTTTATTTTTTTTTAAATGAGAAGAACTGTACCCGCAGGCGACGCGAAAGCGGATGGTAATATAGGCGGTAATGGAGATTATACACTTTATACATATGCGCATAAATAACCTGTATATTATTATCAACGTCGCCATCCTCGACCGCAAATTAGCCCCTAGTCCGAGTGGGTGGTTAGGAGGAAAGAGGGGAGGGGGATTTAAAAGCTCCACGCGCGCATAATCCGCCCGGCCGTGGCAGCTGACAGTGAAGATCGGTCACTCGGAAGAGGAACGCCCCCCTGACTTCCAGCCGCCACAAAAGGCTTTCAATCGACTGCCGATATCGAACGTAGGGCTGCTGTCGCCCGGCCGTAGCGCCTACCGCCTCCGCCGCAGACTCGATTAAAAGCAGCCCTCGGCACGGCGGATTCGCACTGAATTTCAATGGACACTTCCCCCCGGTTTTGTATAAAGCGGAGCCCGAACTCAGGTGCGGATGTAGATAAATTATATTACCATACGGCGAGACCGATTTCAATTGAGGCGCGGCGAGGGGCTGCAAGGGAGAGGGCGGCCGTTCTGAAATACGGTGCGCGGAACCGATGGACAGACGGATCCTGACGTCGCGCGGCGGAGGCGACGATAAAATTTAATCTGCTTGACGGGGTGACCGCGCCGCCAAATTCATCATCGGCCGACAGGCGAACGGCGCAAGGCGCGACGGAAGCCCATGCGATGGGGGCGAGCGGCGGTTGCGAGCTGGCGACTCGAAGCCAACGCCCTCGAGGATCTGCACGGCCAGGCAGTGAAGGCCTCGTCACGCAGCGCACATACCCACAGCAAAAACATGCCACTCGCTCATTTTTCTCGAACTGAAATAAAAATAATACGCAAGGTGGCCAGCGATCTGGCTCTTTGGATTCCAGGTTTTTTCCTAGTTGTCCAGGTTTGAGAATTAAAATTTTCCAGGTTCTGTTTCACACATTACAACACTTTTCATTGTGTTCGTTACTTAACAATACTATTTATTACGCACTTTTCTCTCGCAACCGAGGGCTGAAGTATAGAATTTTGATCAAATATGAGCTTTAAAGGAAGTTCGGCTTTATTGCTTTTTTTTCTCTTGGAAACACATGCTATTGGTTCATGTTCCGACTCATCCTGAAATGTTTAAGATTTTTTTAGTGGTTCTCAAGACTGATGTCAACGCAGGGCTTGAGATTCTGTATTCCTCACATCGGTTTGGGAGAAACGTCGGTCCTACCGTGAATAACACAAGTTGCAACCTCGCAAGTAGGATTTTTTTTTTTTTCAAAATGGATACTCCGATATCGACATGACTAAACATACCAATAATTTTGAGGATAACTATAAATGTTCTAACGTCCATATTCCATTTTCAAGATCACTAAAAAGCTAGTTGTAAGTGGCATCGCCGACGCTGTAAACTTTATTAAAAGTATTTTCATGTGTTGAAAATTTCTAAATGTACTGTATAGCTTTTTTTCAAATAAGTTCTTACAGTTTTTACAAATAAGTTCATTGGTCATACCAAAGAATCGTAGTATCATCGTAGTAATCATCAGACTTTAATTACGTTTGATTCTGATAAAAAAGATTTTGATACTAGGGGCGTAATCAAAAAAAATTTTTTTTCAACCGCGCTTTTACGCTTGGCAGACTTCCTATGGGTCTCTAGGTAATGGTTTGACATTGAAATTGTATCAATTTTCTTTTATATCAAATGCATACAGCACTAACACTAACCGTTGGATTAGGTCCGATCTTGAAATAACAACATTCATAAACCCTCTGTTATTTCGTTGTGCTTCGTTTAATTCGATAACACTTTTGAATAAAATAGGTGTTCAAATAAGAACTTGATTATACGAGTACTTGCGTAGTCTGAAAGCGCACGATTCGGAAACTCTGAATTAACTCTTAACAGCCGATTTCACCAACTTCGTATGGTAGTTTTGACGGAAGTCAAACTACCGATGACAAATTTACAGGCATACACAGAATAGGATAACCTAGAAGGTATAAACCGATGTAAACATCAATAGTTTCTTATTCTGTCATATCAATAGATACACAAAAAAGTACGCACTAACATTCAAGATAAGTAAAGTGTCGTAAAACAATAGGCAAAATAATATACTATGAACACGTTTGCAGAAATAACAAAAATACGCACTTAGGTGCGGCACAACCTAAGGACACAAAAATGTTATTGTCGATGCTCTTAAAAGGAGATTTTTAGTAGGCATGTCTTATTCACATCCACCACATATTCCCAATAAGACTGCACGTCCCTGGTCGTAATAGCACATCGCAAGAACTTCAGGGGCAGACATAAATACTCGTGCATCCTCCGAAAAGAAGCACGAGCGAGCTGGCGTGTTTAATTCGGGAGCGAGACGTGCAACTACTAAGTCTCCGTGCCCTTCGCCCAGGGCCTGGGCCTGCGCCTGGCCTGGCAGCCTCTTATCTCGGGATGCAGCAGCTGCAGCCAGCGGGCGCCCTCCTTCCGTCGGCGCTGCCAGCGGCCTTCGGGGGCTTCCCCCGCCCGCAGCCCGTTCGCTCGGCAGAGGCTTCCAGCGGCTCTCCAACGCGGCGGCGGAAACCGCGCCGCGCCTCGCGCTCCGGTTGCCACCGATTCCGAGGAAAACTTTGAAATTACATTGGTTCTAACCAGTTTTTAATATTGTTAATTTTAATGGAGCGTTTCCTGTGCGGTAATAAGTTTTTCTCTGCAAATTACCTTAATATGAAAACTGATACATAAACATGCCTCCTGCACCCCGTTTCCTTAAAACACACCGCGGATTAAATTGAAATACCACCGGCACAAGGTTTTTCACAACTTTTAATCGGTTTTACCAATGCGATACCGCCCTTTGAGAGTTCACCTAAGCAACGCAACTAATTATTCAACTTCTGAAACTTACGAAATTGCGTACGACTTTTAAGCACCACTTTCGTAGAGTCAAGTGACACAGAATAATAGCCTCATACTTAAGTTCGTATTAAAACATGGCTGATAGACTCATGAAGTAGTAATTCACCACTGTTAGCACACAACGAGCAAATCTGTCGGGGAGGTATCTCCCATGAACGCTTACAAACATTCATGAATAACCATAAGGATTTCGACGCTATTTACATGCAAAAGCCAAAGAAACAAAAGCGAAACGCGCAATTTCCATGCATGCGGATCTTCCTACATCTCTGCGACCCCATCCAACTCCCGCAACCGCTGAAAAGTCTCGTGAAAAATTCCACGCGTAGTCAGGAAATGGGAATGATACGCACAGAAGAATTTCAACATCGTCAAGCACAGCCAATTAACATTCCCGCTAAATGAAAATGTCAATGACGGAAGAAGGAACGCCGCGGTCGGAGCCGGGTAAGGGACGACTGCGAGCTTCGCCGTGCCGCGCGTTCTCCGCTTGCTGTCGTCTAAATATTTCGTTTCCCGCGAGATGGGCAGTGACAATGGTAGTGACTGTGACAGCGACGGGGCAGGCGGAGATGGAGACACCGGCGGGGATGGAGGAGGCAGAGCTGGCGGAGGCGCGGAATGATGGAGGCGGTGTGACGGAGGCGGAGACAGGGGTGGCTGAGGCGGGGGTGGCGGTGACGGCGGAGACGCGCGGAGGACGATGCGACGGAGGCGGTCGGCGGAGGCGAGCGGCTGCGAGGCCCTGCACGTCACGCAAGGGCAGTGGACCAACCGCGCAGGCGAGGTGGGGAGGAGCTGGGGACGTGCGGGGTCGCGCCACCCCTACGCGGCTCTCCCCGCAGCATTCCCTGTGCGTCGTAATTAAGGAGAGGAAGGTCAGAGGGCGGTCGATGATGGGAAACGCGGGCGGGCGAAGGTGCACACTGTGGACTGGTTGACAGTGATTCCGGGCGCGTCAACTGCTAAGGTCATTAGCCCCGTAAGTGCAGTGCATGTTTTTCCTCGGAAGGTGGCGGTGATCTTCAAGCGCTGGATGGTGAGATCCGTCGGCTAATGGAGTTTCTCCCCAACCAGGTACCTCCCATCAGCGGAGCACCGCTCTAGCGGGGCACAGCCCCAGCTCTAAGCTACCGACCGGTCTCCCGACGTGTGTGGTCGTGTAGTGTAGGTAAGTGTGTGTATGAAAGTACGGGGTGAGGATAGGACAAGGAAGAGAAAAAGAGGAAGGAAAGATTGCGCGCGGTCCGTGGCCCGTTTGTTAGAGTACTGATACGGTATTTGCCTGGTATTGATCAGACTTCAGAACTTCTGAACAGACTTCATTCAAGAAATACTGAGTTGTATTAAATCCAAAAAAGACGTACAATGCGTAAAAGGAACTTATTTTGACGAGAAAGACCAAAGTACATGCATTGATGATGATAATTATAATAATAATAATAATAATAATAATAATAATAATAATAATAATAAACTTCAACTGAGCCCTGGAATTTAAGCAGAGGCCGAAGGTCGTTGCAGAAGAGATAGAAGTAGAAAACAACCTTCAAGGGGAAAATACGATAAAATAGTGCAAACGGAGACACCGTCAGAAATTCGGCTAGACAAAAGCGAGACAGTAACCCTAAAAGCACAACCAAAGTCGATGGAACTTTGCTCACACACACACACACACACACATGCAGCAGCAAAGGGGTGAGCCTAACGCCACCAGGTCGCACACGGACGAGGAAGAAGAAAATTACAGAGTATCCAGAGGTGAGAGGGATCTGCAGCGCGGAGGGAATGGCGGCGGAGCAAGGGGCGAGCAGCAGGGGCGGAGCCCGCGGCGTAGGTGTGGTGAAGCAAGGGGCCGAGAGGGGAAGGGAGAGGGAATGCAGGGGAAGGGCGACGCGGGTCATTGCGGCACGTGGCGGCGCCTGCGGTCCAGGCACGGAGGGCGGAGCCCCGAAAGCAGCGCCCAGATTGTGGCGCTATCTCTCGGATGAGTTGGGCGCGGGCACGCGTGGTGAACAGGTGGGGCGGATGGCCTGCGCGCAAATTGCATTCTTTAATGGGCTCAGGATCTGTTTGCGCGGGGTAGTTTGAAATATGGAAAAACACATAAATAATACAAAAGTCGCAAATAACACACGGCACGAACGTCATGAATGTAAATACAGATCAGACAAATGCAAATAAATATTAGCATAACAAAAATATATCATTTCATTGCAATTTCCCACAACACTCCGTGAAGACAATTCGAAAGGACTACAAGTAGGAAAAACACGATTCTGGATGAATAAACATTAAATTTCTACAATTTAAATCTTGTACTTAAAACTTCAACTCCAGTACTGACTTAAGATAAACAGATTTAGGCACGTAACTGAATATATCGTATTATCGATTTAGCTGCCCGCACTCACGAATCGTCCGCGAGATCTGCGAGATAAGAAAACGTAAACGAAGAGCGACAGTCGGGAAAGAGGCTTTCCCTAATTTGAATTCCATTTTCATATACGTGAAGATTTTCAGTAAGAATTAGGTTCCCATTTCTTCAAGAACACTACATTAAGTTCCTAGAAAGATAGTGAGTAACCGTGAGATGAATGTTATGTTATTTCAAACCATTTTAGAAGCAATTGCTCGACAACTTCAAAAAAAGTCTTTCTTCATAACATTCTGTGAATCAGTTTTTTTGTAACCAACTGGTTTGTCATAAATGCGTTGGAGATTGTGGGACGTGCAGACAGTTTCATTTTATGGTTTTGACTTTTATATTAATCGTGGAGTTCGCAAGACAGAGTCTTAACACCCCCTTGTACACGCGTAGAGGAGAGTCGGTTGGGTTATTCGATTGTAAACATGCCAATTCGTTCGAGGATTCCCGTTAACATTCTCCATGTTTCCACGGTAGTGAGTGATTCCTTCACGTGGGGCACGACAAGAGATAAGAGCCCAAACATATTTTGTGAAAAATAATTCTCAACAGAAAATCATCATTTTCATTCAAAGTTTCATTTTTAAGAACACTGAAGTAACAAGCAGACTGCGAAGGAAATTTAGACTCATTTAAAACAATTCACAAAAAACAGTAATAAAAATAGAATACGTGGCAAGTCACATCAAAACAATGTCCACGATTCAGCACGTGGCGAAAAATTACACTCACAAACATATACCTTCCAACTGATTGATTGATATGTATTTCAACTGATAACGTCATTAATCTCGTAAGTGTAGTGCATGTTTTATAGGGAGAAGTGTCTGTGATCTTTCCCACTAAATTGCGAAATCTGGAGCCGACCTACCATGTCTTGTGCGGTTTCCCCCAACCAGCAGGGACAAGCTTTGGTCTCCAGACATGTGTGGTAGTGTAGTGAGTGCGAAAGTAAGAGTGAGGATAGGACAAGAAAGAGGATCGCGCGCGGACCTTGGCCCGTTCGTTACAGAACTACTCCGACATTCGTCTGGTGTTGATCAGGAGAAACCACGAATAACTACCGATCAGAGCAGCTGACCCCTAGAATTCTCCCCCAGCGGCGGCATGGGACTTAGCTATCAAGCTAGTGACAAAAAGCTTGCTACCGTCGGGACTCGAACCCTAGGACTTCCAGGTCAGACTCATCGCACCGTACACGTTCCAATTACCATTGCATCCTTTCAAATGTCAGTCAACAAACCACACGTGGATTGAAGACCAGCGTTATGCAGCGAGCGCATGGAGCATTTCTCTCATCGCGCATCGCTCATTCCGCATCGTCATCAGTGCGGGCGAGCAAACCAGGACCGAACCCGGAGTCACAGTCGGTAGGTCGACGGGCAGTAAGATGACGTGTCCGCGCCGCTCGGCGCGAACACTTCCGCGTGGAGGCCGGCGCGCGAAAACCGGCCGTGGCCTCGCCCGCGGCGCGGCGCGGCGCGGCGCGGCGCGGCGCGGCGCGGCGCGGCGCGGCGAGGTTCGCAGGCGGTGCCAGGCCGAGGACCGCGCCCGCTTGGCAACCCCGCCGCGTCGACGCTCGCTGCGTTGCTGATGCCCACGCCACGGCCCACACCGTCGCCGTCGCCAGCGGGGCGTCCTCTGCGCTCCGCCGCACTGTGCGAAATTTTCCCCGTATACACACGGGCGAAAATCAATTCTTCCGCTCGTGGTTTTAAATCCTCCTAATGACGACAATGTGCTCGATAATCAGGTAAGCTCAATAATCACGGCACACAATTGTGAAATTTCCCCCTGCTAGACGGACGAAATTCTATTTTTCTGAACGTTTAAAACTCCTAATTGTACCAACGTGTGCTTTATTAATCAAGTAACCTCCATTACGGGGTCAATTTTCCAGGCTAGCTCAGCTAATGTCTATTTCCAGACTGGTAGTTCCGAATAGGAAAAAAAAAAATCTTTCGGCAGTATAAGTGAATCATCGAAATACCTAGGACGAAAGCGCAACGAAAACTCTCAACCTCCAGAATATTGTTATTTATGACAGCGTGAAACAATAGCATCGACAAAAATCAGGATTTCAATCAAAATAATGATTTCCTAATCAGTTTTTCGAGCATAAATGTTAACAAAAATAGACCCATAATAAGATCAACTACAATGCGCCACTGAAATCACGGAGTGGGAAACTCTATTTTCGCCCTCGGAAACAATAATTCCACACTGCCTGCCTCTGCTGCCGCCGCGCCGCCTCGCTAACGCGCGACCGAATCTCGTTCGTCAGGAAGTGCAAGAGCCGTGGCGTCGCACCGCACTGCGCCGGCGAGGCGTGATGGGGAAGGAACACGAGGACATCGGGAGAAGCGCGAATAGCATTCCAGCTCGCGTGAATACGCAGAACGCGCATGAACGGAGGCGCTGAAATGGTGGTTGAAAAGACATACGAAAGTATAGCTACGAAGGAAGTGACACATTGGCACTTAGATGCAAGCTACGTAGTATGTGACGTCTCGTTCAACACGACTGTTGAACTTTTTAATTTTTCGCGACACCAAACCAACTCGCTGACAAACTCTGGTGGATCTTAAAAGCAAAGCCTCTTCGCAAAGGCAAGCATTTTCAATCGTTCAAATAAAATTTCTGACGAGTGGTAAAGTAAAACCTCAAAGGAAACCTACCAATCTTAGAAGTATAAATTAATGAGGTTATGATATAGGGTGATCGACAAAAGGTAACACACCACCTAACCATTTTCCTGACACATCATTGGTCCGTAGCTGCAAAATCTACTGAACTATTGAGAAACATTTTAAAGATTCTTCTAAAATATTTAGATCAAAGAAATATAATGCAAAGGAATAAAATATAATCCACAGGCTTTGGTAAAGAACGTTACAGTAATCAGAGCTTTGCACTTTTGCTATGAATGAGAATAAGTGTCAGCATGATTATCAGTTTAAATTGGATACTAATTTTCTAGATTGTGTAATAGGCTCTTACAATGACATTAGTACATTTTTGTGCCAAATAAAAATTGAAAGTTCCTTAGTGTATTTTGATATCTGATATCAGGATATCTGATATCTTAATTGTTGTTTAAGTATCATGGGTCTTAATCTCCAATGAAAAACATTACATAAAGTTTTCCCTTCAGTGAAACATTACCTAACGTTGGACCGTTACCTTTCATTTTTTCCATCAATAAATCGTCTATTGGCAGGTGCTGCACCTCAAATTACTGATACTTCATTAAGGAAAATCGTACACTTATAAATAAGCTGCAGATTTGTGCCAATTTGCCTATTTTTATCCTTCATTTATAAATGAAGTATTTTAGGTTACTTATTCATTTTGAAGTATTAGGTGTATTAAAATGTTCTACTACTAATGCCACAAAATGAATAAATATCCTAAAATACTGCATTTTTAATTGAAGGATACAAATCGGCAAATAGGCAAAAATACGCATCTTACTTATAAATATACAGAATTTTCTTGCTCAATCAATTATATTATACCAAACGTGAAAACATATTACACTGAGAGACAAGATTGTCAATCATTCAATTACATAGCATTTGATCATACGAGAAAGTATGCACTGAATAAAAACAAAAGATGCACAGTTATCAGGCGTCAGTGAGGCTACCCTCGTGCTGAAGAACTTCATGATCAATCACATTGCTCGCAAATTTATGTTAGTTGTTGTTGTGGTTTGTTTGTTTTTTGTTTGTTTGTTTTTTTACTTCTTTCTTTCAAACGTCTAAAGTAAATCTGTCATAAAATGTCTTATTTTTCTGGAGCTTTTGAGCTGATAACGAACTGAACAAGCCGCTCTGCAGTCTTGATATGGTTTTCTCGCAACTTTATTCAATTCCCAAAATCGTTATCTAGAGGCCTCCAGCAGCCAAAATGCTGCTGAACAAAGTCCCACAAAATGGTTTTCTAAATCGTAGCATGCACATTGCTCAATAACAACAAATAAAATACTATCGTATAACACATCAATAAGTTCAATTATTTTAAAACGAACATTCTTCACGAAAACTGCAATAACATGGTAATGTATACACAGAGGATAACAGTTCTTTACACGCCAAGAAAATCAAACTAGCAGTGCTACATCAGAACATACTTTTCTCGTTATTAGTAAATTTAGCAATTTTCAAAAATTCAGTAACTTCCACGAAAATGAATCTTGCGCCAAATCTTTAAGCGTCCTTTGCTGTATCCGAGGTATAAAATAAAAAAAAAGAAAATTGGAGCAGCTTTTGAGAAAATTCATGTTTTAAAATTGCTTTTATTGCAAGAAAAAATTAAACGGAAACGGTTAGGTTTCTATACAAAAATTGTTACAATTTTGACTAATATGTATAAGCAAAATTTGTGTACTAAGCTAGTAGGTATTAGATGAAGCAATTTATTGGACTACGTGAATAAAAAATCCGTTTGTTGTAGCCCTGATGAAGGCTCAATAAAAGCCGAAACGTTGGCAATTTCAATTGATGTTCCACTGACCTAAACTGAAGAAAAAGTCCATACTATAAATTTTAAGCATAAGTCACATGAATATCACTCGTTTTTTTCAAAA
The DNA here is from genome assembly GCA_031308135.1 of Acheta domesticus. NCBI lineage: Eukaryota > Metazoa > Arthropoda > Insecta > Orthoptera > Gryllidae > Acheta > Acheta domesticus. The sequence continues at coordinate 138,029,377 of JAHLJT010000631.1, forward strand.
AAGAGTATATGGCCTTTTTTAAAAAGAGCTGATTTTTTACAATATTGTCTAAGACAAAATCTTAACTTCACTTTTCAAGTTTTGAAATGTTAACGTTTTGTAATTTTCGAAAACATCGAGAGATCGCCGCAATTAGGACTGGCTCCGATTTTTTTGCCATTCCCTAATACGAGGAGAAAAATTTGAAAAACAAATTGTTTTAAAAAAAATTGCCGTTATTTCGCTCAACAGTACACGAAAACTATTCATATTTTCGAAAAATTGATCATGAACTTATTTCAAGACGTGTTTTCAAAAAACAGCTTTCAAGAAGAAGAAAAAAAATCAGTATTAGTAGTAAGAAAACGCCCAATAAAAAATTGTTCTTTTGCAAATTTCTGTGCGCACTAGAAATTATTAATACAAATATTCTGTTCTATATTCGCCTCTCAATCATTTTCTACTTTGTGTATCTAACCTAATCACAAGACTACATATAATCTATTTAAATATACTTTTACTCACCCGATACAATTCTTCCGAGAAGAAAATAAAATGAAAGTTTAATTCCAACGCAAGCCGAAAATATCATCCCCACCTATCCCTCCCGCCTGGATGAGCTCGCTATCTGAAACCGCTGCCACGACTTTTTTTCCAATGAAGCTGAGTATCCAATACTCGCGTGAGCCGAGCCATGTAAAAAAGTCAATCACGAAGAAACCGAGATGCCACGATGCTAGTCGTTTTCCCGAGTTTCCTCCACCTGAATCAATTCCATACTAATCAAGGCGTGCGCAGCGGAGACGACGCAGCCGTCGCCGCAACGCCTTCTTCCTCGCCCTCCGTCTTCGCCGCGTTGCTCGTGTCGTTCGGGAAATTCGAACGAGCCTTGGCGCGGCGCGGCGCGGCGCAGCAGGGTACGACAGCAGGACGAGGCGGGGGCGGTTGGACCCTGCTGCCGCATTGTGAAGCGCGGCGGGTAATTCGCGATACGGGGGATTACGCTAAGACGCCGACGCGCCCAGCGCGATCGGATCCACTTCAAATCCCTTCCGCGGCCTCGATATTGGCTGCCGCTCCACCAGAACTCCGCTCGCCCGCGGGACGAGGAGGGGCAAAAGGGCGACAGGAGAGGAAGGAGAAGGCGGGGACGACTTGCAGCAGGAGAGAAGACGTTGCGAGAAGGCCGCGGGGCCTGTGACCTGCAAGGGAACGCTGACACGGCTAGTTAATGGTCACTGGCAAAGCGTTGGAGGCGAAAAATATATGGTACACAAGGAAACGGACAGTAGTTACCGGGAATTAAGAGATGAGAAAATGAACAAGGAAAATCGACACGGAAAAATGAGGCACAACAAGAGTTATGAAGGCACGAAAAACAGAAATTAATGTAATAAAAATGGGAGCCACGATAAGATCTGAGGATAAGACTGATAAAATCATAAACCAGTAGCAAGTCAATATTGGCTACAAGGAAAAATCACAGGCTAAATGAAGAGCAGGGAGCTGAAATTTCTTAAAATTAGGCATGAGACATCGGCAACTCCGGGGGAAGGGAGTGGGAAAGGAGAAGCGAATCGCTTAGTTGGACACTCGCTAAATCCACTCGCCACGAACTGACGAAGACGGCGCACCAGGGCGAAACGGGAGCAGCAGATTTGGAGAGTAGAAGCAAACCGGTGGAAAGGGTGCAGGAAGCGGCAAGAACAAGAGACCGGTGTCGGCGAGTGCGGTGACGGCTCGATTGAACGTGTGCATGCTGCCTAACGAACCGAAAAGACAACGCCGCATTTTTTAAGCGGCGGTCGCGTAGCTGGTGGACTCCACTGTGGGAAAATTCCGCTGCTGGAAAGGAATTGCAAAACCATATGAACGAAGCGTTCCGCATATTTCCAATCTCATTTTTAATGCATGCACGGTGGAAAGAAGAGCATGTATTACAAAAGGAATTCATTCCTTTATTGCCTCTTGGTCAACAACACTCTTCCTTAGCTTACGCACCTGCAATAAAATTTGTCACACAATTCCCATTACGAAGCAGACCAATACAAACCTCAAAATACAACTATGAAATGCAAAAACAAAACTATCAAATGCAAGAAAAAAATATAAAACGTTTGTTTGCACTCGTTCCGTGTCACCCGAAGGAATCCACATGTGAGACGTTTGCTGACGGTAAAACGGCCCGGCAGCGCGTTCAGAAACGATTGTCGCAGAGAGCCCTGATGATGCCCTGATTCCGATGCCCCTCGTGAGCGAACACGGAACGGCCATCGAGCGATGGCGGGGCGCCGGAAGGGAACAAATCAAGACGTTGCAGCTCGACAAACGTTCGCTGCGTGGCCACCATGATAAACGACGCGCCTTCGAAGGGCGATTCTGCCTCTACCGCTGGAGTAGTTCCAACGTTCATGACTTCGAACCCGCATACGTTCCTCCTGGGTGTTATTCACATTCACTTTCATTACATTTGAATGCCAAGCAAAATAACCTCTTTACATATTCCTTTCGCAAAATTCTTTCACTTTAGAGGGAAGGAGAAAAAAAAAAGGGGGGGGTCCCTTCCGACATTTGTGACAAAAGCAAACAAGGTTGTGGGAGGCTGTTAATAAAAAAATTAAAGTTTTTACCATATGTTTTGGTAATCGTCACTACATTACGAATAACCTTCATAGCAAAAATTAAAATTAAAAATAAACAAAAATGTATCTCGTGCTTAAATTTCAAAAATTGTAAGGCCCAAATATTTAAGCTTCTTCTATTTAACACGGTAAGTGGGGAAACGATCTAAATGGAACGTTCATCTTAGAGAAGAATGTAATAATTACGAATTGTTACAAGGGGAAGACAGTAGAAAAAGGTAAATGCGACATTATTCAATATTTCCGCAATATAAGAACACCGATATACCAAAGATCACCATGGATGAGAACTGAAATCTCTACATTTTATTCCAAATATTGAAAACTATTTACTTTACAATCCAAACAGCAAACTCAACCAAATTCAAAAATCAAAACCAACAAAAACATTTAGTTCCTAGAAAACAGGCTATATACAATGTTTTTAGTGATATTTACGTTTCGACGGAATGTGAACATCACGACTTGCCCATTACCGTCCGTCCCTTACAAAAGCAACAACGTATTTTGCCTGTTCTTTAGAGCGCTAGGATTAACACCGTCACAGTTGATCTTCTCCCTCTACTGATGCCTGACCAGTTAATGTAGTAATCCGAGTGAGCTACAGGAACATCAGGCAGAACACACACACGTTGACTACAGAAACAAAATCCGCTTGCGGAGCCAGGGAACAGGTTGGGGGACGCGCTAGTGAGAGGAGGGATAGAGAGAAAAGGAGAGGGGGCGAGAGAGAGAGGAGAGGGGGGGGACAGAGGCCTCAGGCGGTGGGCGCGCGCGCGCGCGGCGGGGAGGCCTTGTTTAAAAGGGAAAGTGCACCGCTCGTGACCGAGCTGAGCCTATTACGATCAAACAGCGGCGGAGAACAAAGCGTTAGCGCCGCCGCATGGCTTCCCGGGACAAATTTACTGCGGGACCGCGAGCGCCCGGGGGCGCGGCCGCGCAGCTCCGCTCCGCGCTGCCCACCTACGCCCCAACTCCGTCTACCTCGTCGCATCGCCTTCGCACTGCCCCGCCCAGCGCCACCCTTTCAAACACCCCATCAACCCACTCCTTCCCACTTCTCCCCAACTTTCCCGCAGGCCAGATCGACGCCCAAAATTTGACCCTTCCCACGGGGCTCCGTTCACTTACGACCGCCACCTTCACTTTTCCTTGACCCTACAGGCACACCATTCTCTCTGCATACACCTTTTTCTTCTCTCAATTTCGTCTCTTGTTCAGCCCAAGCTCAAGGACTTACGTGACTGTCAAGAGTAGAATTAGACTCCGCAAAGTTCTCTGCTCACTTATCTAAGCCATTCAACATAAAGCCACCTCACTTTTAATAACCGGCTCCACTCTCTTATTTAAACCACTTTGCATTGGTTATCCAGAGATAGTCTAATTAGTTTCTGTAATATTTCTGCAATAGAGGCTTTCTTAATGCATTCACTGAATGTACGCTTCATCTATTTGACATATACTCTCCATATTGCCCCAATCCCTCCACCTATAAACGAACGTTCATGCGGCGATAACCACGGAATCGTGTTTCAAATTTCGGTTATATCCAGTGAAATTTCAGGTGGTTAATAATATTAGTGAGCAACAGTGCGGTTGAACCCTATATAGTGCCTTCATCTTTACATTGCCTTATCATCCACATTTCCATCGATCGTTCTGATGCAAGTTTCGCGATCCGTTATGCAGAACAAAAGCAACCACAAAATAAGTTCAATTTCCCATTTATATCACATTCTGTACTGTAACTACTAGTCTTGGGGATAGTGAGTTGCCCCTTAGCACGTGGAAGTGGCGTAAGCATAATGCGCCCAGGGAGGCAAACAACAATGGCGGTGTCGGTGTGCAGAGTGAGGGCGCCTAGCATGAAGAGAAGTCCAACAGCGACGTGCAATGGCATTCACTGTAGGATGGGAGGGAGGAGAAAGAGAGGGAGGGAGGAGAAAGAGAGGGAGGGAGAAGAAAGAGAGGGAGGGAGAAGAAAGAGAGGGAGGGAGGGAGAGACGGAGTGCGAGGAGAAATTCGAAAAGACGGCCTCGCGATGGATGCGCCCCGTCGATCACTTACTTGACACAACGTGGACGCGCGTGATGTCACGAACTGAATCGCGTGACCTGACCAGCGTATGTAAACGTCTATCTCGGCTTAGATCACTCTTCCCACAGCAGCGGACAAGTGGTGAAATGCCTCCACTTCGCCATTTCATTAAATGGCGACAAGGAATTTCCTCTGACGGAGAATGTACGCAGATGGAGAATATGGCCAAGAGAATCGATTCTCAATTCCATCTGTTGCACTTTTACATACCTCACAATTATTCTACAGAGATATCCAGATTAATGAGACAATTGTCGAAGTCGTTTTGCTCACACATGTGTCAAAGTTAATTGTACCAAGCATCTGAGAGTCAACTTAGTTTAGACCATTGCCATAATAAAGAATTAAGATGAAATAAGGCAGGACCGAATTAAACTGTATTTTAATGCTTATAATTTATTGTGGTTTAATTTCTTTGTTTTCAGTGCACTTTCTTTTTATGGAAATCATACTTGGAAGTTTTCAAACTGGAAAAATGAGAACGTTTCCTTCTACCAAATGAAAACGGCTGTCTTGACATGCGAAATTTGATTGTACGTGCATGTTTTAAAATTTAGAAATTACATAAAAAGTTGATATTCGAGGTGAAATGAAGTAAGAAAAAAATGAGAGTATAGGAAATATTTTTTTAAATTTAAGATTTGCATAATGTTCGTGGACGTTTTAAATTTGTGATAAATATGTTTAAAATGAGACTCGTGATACGATTTCTCGTCGAAACCTAATTGATTAGGTATAGGTTGATATAAGTGCTTGAACCAAACAACGTTAATTTTCCGATATAATGAAGAAGCCCCGTTAGGCGCTAGTTCCCTTTCTCGCTTCTTTAAGACCATATCGGTCGCGTGTCCCTTGCGAATATTTCTGCCTTGCACATAATATTACGGAATTAACGACTCCAATTACATCGTAATGATGTACTACCCGTCTACAGCACCTCCACAAGTTAGACCGTAGTATTTGAGTACCCACGATGAAATTGAATTGAATTATTACTTGTGGACAAAACAAAATAACTTGCTGAGACCTATGGGGAAAATCAAAGTATCTTCTCTATCACTTAAATACATTTACACACACAACAAAGTTTTAGAGATCATCCTGACACCAACGTGCGAAAATTTTAATGCCTCGTAAGTAAGTCATTACCATCAGAGCGGTGCGAAACGGAGGGCGGGGATGGGGGGAATATTTTTTGGAAAAGACCCCAGAGATAGTCGACCCCCTTATGTTAGGCTGCGCGCGCCTGTGATTACCCAGTTCCAAACCAAACCTCCTTCATGAACGCACTCCCGCATCCCCGCAGTCTGCCTCTCGACCCAGCCATCCTCGGTGAGAGGCGGAACGCTCTCGGCCCTTCCCCGTTCGACCCGGCGCAGATGAAGCGAATCCGCCGCGCCGCGCCGCGCCAAAGGTCGCGACCGCCGGCTGAAACCGCGAGCGGGCAAGAGCGCCCTCCCGCCCCAGGGGCGAGAGCCTCTGCGGAGGCGCCCTTTGAGCAGCAGCAACAGCCACCGCCGCTCCCGGCGGAACCGCAGCGCCGTCGCTCGCCGTCGCTCGCCGCCGACCCGGAACAATACGTTCACCTTTATTTGCCCGCGTGTCGATAATAACGAGCGCGAGCTCGTCCATTCATGTGCTCTACCTCTCCCGCGACCATCGCCTACCGCTGCCCCAAAATAGAGCCCAAAACATCCGAACAGTACATTATAGATAAATAACTCACGTACTCTTTTAACGACTTGCGATACCGAATAGATCGCCTCCTGTTTTAAATCAACAGTGAACGTTTCCAGTTGAATGGAAAGCATCAAAGTTTGAGTTCTAAATCATTGCCCAGAAGGACAGGGTGCAGCCAGCAAGCTGCGATGCTCCACTATCTCGGATGAAGTATGCCGCACGCTGTTCGATGTATCGCAAACATTCCCAACAAAACTGCAAACCATAACACGTGCGCGCGAATACTAAATGACGCCACATAGATAATTATGTAAAGCCGTCGGGATCAATCACAATTACTCATAATTAATTGATTAGTAGCAGTGAATAATTAATTTCCATCGTCCGCTCCTGACTCGCAGAGCTTCGAAAATAAAACCAGGCGCCCATTCGGGCGATCCCTATTACGAATGTGACACCTTCGGCGCTTCGCGTGAGGGTGCCGGGAACAGTTAATAACGTCACACAAACGACGAATAATTCAGCGGCCCGCTGCAGGCCGGCAGGGTATTCGATTAGGGCGGATCGAGCTGCAGAGGGACGCGCATACCCGGCGACCGCCACACACACGGACATCGATCTGCCCGCTCCCACCCACCCCGATGCAAGGTCTGTTTCCATGCCCTCTGTTGCCCCGGCGTTGTTTTGCTGCGTTGCGTCACTCCGGCCGGCGCGGCGCAGTCCCGCGGGTCGACCGCTTCCATCGAGGCCGCACTGCAACCATCCACGCCTCTTCCGCCACCCCCACTCGCCATCATTCCCACTTCCACACCTCATTTCCACCACACTCTACGAACATACTACCAACATTCATGCCCCTTTGAATTGTTTTTTATTGCCGCAACTTCAACCAAAGTCATCTCAAACATTTAACAGTCGGACCTGTGTCGGATGACATAGCATCTCGAAATCGTCAACAGACATTGACACAAGAAATTGTGCTAGACTTCGAACATAATAAAAGCTGCTGCTAACAGAACGCATCTCAAAAGCTACACTCATTATCACATCTCATACCGCCATTATTACTACTCCCATCGAACAATTTGCTTGGCTTCAGCTCTACTGCCATTGTCATCACCGCTACAGACCCCAACATCCCCTCTTCCTATCGAACACGCGCCTCTATCACCATCGCCCCTCTTCCCCCTTTCCGTCCAATCCCCCACGCGCCGCCACTGCCGCCGCCGTGCCCAGAGCAAACTAACATTCGCGTCCGCAGCCCTCCTCTCTCGCTAGCGCGGGCGGAGCAGCGGCGCCGGACACAGCGCGCAGAATAAATGCAAATGCGGCGAGCCGCTTCAAATATGCATCGGCGAGAGCCATAAAGACGGTCTGTGGCCTCAATGTCATGCCGCTCGTATATTACCCCGGCCGGCCGCCCCGCCCCCGAGGATCGACCCACGGCCTTCAGCGTGCCCGGTCTCATTAGGGCATGAGCATTAGAGGCTACTACCCAAGAACAGTCTCAGAAAAAAATTCTTTTTTTTATTAAATATAATTTCTAGATGGCTAAACGAATCATATTACGCATTCTCATTTATCGATGAAACGTTGAGGGGGAAAAAATGCAAATATAAAGATGAATTAACAGAAAAATATCCGCCTTGAATGCCCTAAGGTGATTACAACGCGTGTCGACTTAACGCGTCGGGGTTCAAGACTCGCGGTTTTGGATTCTGCTCTGGGAACGTTATGATTTTGTCCCTTGCTTTTCGTGGCCCCGGGGTTTCGCGGAGAGCCTCCGGTTCTATTGAAATCAAAATCCGAGAAGGCCGCATGTGTATTTTTCTATTACTCCTCGTTGGGGTTCAGTGGGTAACTGGGGTCCAAAACACTGGAAGACAAAGATAAAACAAATGGCGATACCTACGAGGGAGTCGATTAGGTTTCTTTCAAAGTTATGAGTCTCAAGACAGTATCAGCCTCTCACAACGTATCAATCCGTTCAGGACCCCACCACTTCTCGGGCTAGCGCCATTTGCAGGGGGCTCGTTTCCCTATTCATAATGCGGGCTACGTCTAACCTAATTAATTTTCAAAGTTCATGATTTGCTTCGCGCGAGGAGGAGGATAACCTTCGAGTATAAGTCGTATGTTACACAAGAAATCGAGTTAATAAGCCAAGTTTCGCGCGGGTGTTTGCGGATTCATTCTGGGCGCGAGGCGGATCGGGAGGGCGCTTCATTACGGAATCCGATCACGCCAGCACGTAAGTTCCAAACGCCTGCGTAACGTGCTCAACTTACAATTATCCGTGCCTCCCTATGGGTATTACTTCATGAGATGCTTCCAAGGAACTTACTCCATTCGTTACTCTTAGGCATTCATAAAAATCTGTAAATAATTATAAGTGGCGAGCTCTGCAATAAAAAAACAACTTGGAAGAGTTTGTACACACACACAACGATTAGGTAAGAGAAAATGTAGAGGAAAATACCCCAACCCGGGCCCCCATTTTGTTTTCGAATATTTTTTAAATCCAATTTTCTGCACAATTACATCAAAATATAAGCAATGCGTACCTTACCTAGTTATACCCATGCTATATTCTACTAAAAAGTATTGGCCTAAGTAGTTGAAGAATATAGTTTTTTCGTAAACATTGCATTTTGTGGATATTTACAAAAGGTTTCCTAATGTAAACCACTCGCAAGCGTTCTAAGAAATGGGTAAAAATAAATGAAATAAATAAACGTAGATTCAACTGGGTATAGTACAAAAATACAAGTTTAACATCTTATACATAAGAAATTGCTTTACATATCTTGTATCTATATATTGTAGTGCCACAAAAATCACATATATAAGCATCTTTTTCCGCCCCGCACATTCTGCATGAGTCCAGGCATATCACTAACAGACATCTGAAAATTTTACACTCCTAAATAAGCACTCTGCATCTACTTAAACTGGGAGGAAAAATATCTCTGGTAGAACGTCCAATTTAGAACCACAAGACATGTCGTTCGATCCCTCGCCGGAGGTGGAATCTTCCTTTTGCTTTTTTGTTTAACATCAAAATTCTCTTAAATCTCGCTCGTTTCGACTTCTCAGGGATTAATTTCAGAAATTGCCTCTTGATCTCTTTCTTCTTCCTGCCAGGCTGCCAGGCTTCAGAATAGGCTCTTGCATTTTATTAACCTCTTAAGTCCTAAGGAGTGCCAAAAACCGTAATTGTTATTATTTTTCAAGACGAAAAATTGGGGTCCCACTTTAGGAAATTTTGGGGAGCTCGGGTTAAGCACCAGCGTGTTTATACTCCAAATGCCAATAATATTTTTACAAGGCAAATAAAATAAATTACATTAGCCTACATTAATAGCATGTAATGTCCCCTTCAAAATAATAATGGCTAGAAGACTTACCAATGAAGTATCGAAATTAGGTAACTGAGAATAAGCTCTTGAAAAAAATTTGCTTTTCACTCTTCGCATTAAAGGCCGATTGTCCAGGAACAAGAGAAGAGGAAGACACTACCGCTTGACTGATTTGTGGTCTTGCAAAGAACTACAATTTTAGTTTCCAATATGCAACTGTACTCAACAGAGCAGCAAATCAAGGGGCTCGCATTAGGAACCGGGCCTGGGTTTGGGGAACTTTCCTCTATACTTTCATTATCAGGCAAGAGTATTCTCTTCTTCACGAAATGTTCTAGTCATCACTTGTGATGTACAAGGAAGTTCATCGCAATGAAGTTACCTTAAACAACGGTTTTATAACATTACATCCAACAGGTTTATTATATACCATTCACAGTTGGGTATCATGTTTACATGTCCAACAAATAAACAAATTTAAACTTAAATATGAACCGAAAACAATTTCGAATTACCTACACAAAATTGCGGAACTTCACAACGAATTGCGGAACTCACAACAGCGTATGGGATTTCACCCGCCACTTTACGTTCAGCTCGGGCCATGATAAGGGTGCAGATTACAAAACTGCGAACACAATGGAAACTTTTGTTTATACCTCGCTAACCTTGAAAGTATTTCAATTTAGAATTTCAAAATTAAATCACGCAACTAAATACGTCATCCATTCGACTCACAAACTAAACTGGGAAGCGCGAAGTCCTACGAAATGAAAATTATTATCGCACATGTGTAAAATGATTGCGACAGGGCCGGGCGAGCGGGCGCCGCCAATCCGTTTACATTGCCTGGCGACCACCTCGGCATCGCGGATGTCGGGGCATTGAAAGTTCTCTTGTTTACGCATCGAACACCGCAGGCGCGTTTACAAACATAAACAAAAGAAGCAGAACATGAAAACAGCGCGCAGCGACACAAAACGACCGACGCCCATTCGCGTCCCGCGCGCCGAATGGAAACAAATTCCAAAAACAATCCCATCGCCGCCGGTGGCGCAGCTACGGTTTGTGATGATCTTCGAGGCCTACAACCCTTCTCATTTCAAAAACACTTATTAAGTGCATTGAGGGAACAGGCAAATTGCGTAAAGTGGGGAAGTATTTTGATAACGAAAATGCAGAGACACATTTAATTTTCATTTAAAAATGAATTCTTCAATTAAGTTCAACAGAAAAGGCGTGAAAGCTGAAACGCCAGCTGAGGGTTGTGAATTTGAAGCTCGTAGAAAGCATAGATGTTTTCAGCTTTTACAGTTGAAGACAAATCAAGAAGAACCTTCATTTTTACATGACATTAATTGTTGCACAATAATTGTTTGATATATTTCAGGAATGTTCTGATACTTGTCAATTAAGAACACTGTACTACCAATATATTCCTTCATAATTTATAATTCACATTCATTTATATATAATATATGTGTGTGTGTATTTAGGTCCTAAACAAACGAAATAGTCATACTAGAATTTTCGAATCAAAGAGTGCCCCCTTCTGAATAAGTGGTAGCTTATTCAGCTTATATATATATATATATATATATATATATATATATATATATATATCGCTTATTCGCGGTAAGACTTTTAGAGCGCATGCGCGCATGTGCTCCGCGTAAAGGGGCGCCAGTTCCGCCTTTAAAAACGCCCGTAGCAATCGCCGTCTCGCCTTCCGCCCCACATTTCAGCCTCGATCGCCGCCCCTGGCAAACGGAGCAGTCGCTGCACCGCTCAGCTGCGGGCTGTTCCGCTGCCACCACCGCGCGCCGCCGCGACAAAAATGGCTGCTAATGAGGATTTAAACATCTTCCAGTGTTTCACAGAAGGCAGCGCGCAGCACGTCGTGGAGCGCCACCGTCTCCGCCAGGGGGCGGGAGGGCGGGCGCGTGAATGCCGGGCTCCCTTCTGGCGGGGTGGCTGCTCTAACGAGGGACTCCCCGCGGCGCGCGGATGAGCCTACGTTTTGTACAATTCGAGCCACCGCCGCGCCGCCGCCGTGGGCGTCACGGGGGGTGGAGGAAACGGGGTGCGCCGCGGAATCAGCGATGAGGGAGGATCGCGATGTTTCATGGCTTCGTGGAGAGGGGGCAGAGACAAACGAGACTGTCATGAGAACGGAGAAGGAAGCAAGAACGGGGAGTGAGCTAGCTGGCTGCCTGGATGCGAGTTGAAGGAGTAGAAAGCGAACGGCATACCGCCGATGGCGGATGAGACGAACGAGAAGCACGAATGCACGAGACGTCAAAGAAAGAAGAGGCGGTTGAATGGTGGAACGATTGCCTTAGGGAGGGCGGCGAGGGCGGATTAGTCAGGACAGTCGGGACGTGAGAGGAGGCGGAGGGCCAGCAGGGTGAGCGGGTCGGGCGGCCTGGGCGACGGGCGTCGCGGGCGGGCGCACAGGGCGGGGAGGAGGCGTCGAGGAAATCGTGCGCGACAGGCGACGTGAGCGCCAGCGCCGGCTGGAGGCAGGCGCGCGCTGCACACTTCGCTGTCACCTCGCACCCCCTCCACCTGCCCTGGAGCAGCGCGCCCCCGCGTCGCTTGGCACAAAAGGGCGCGGTTCGGGCTTTCAAGCCGGGCGTCTCCGCGACGCCAGACGGCTTGCCCCGCTGCAGCCGCCGCCAGCACGATTCACTACGAGCCGTCTCAGGATGAAAAGGCCACTTCCGACGTGATACGCTGTTACTGAACGGAACTTCACGGTTAGTTTCGTTTCGTAATTTCGTTTTCAACTGAGAACTGTAGAATTTTTAAGGATGAGTTTAAGAGAAAGTGACGGAGGTCACGAAATAATTCACTCGCGGAGTTCTGAATATAATATGAACAATAAGCAATAAACAAGACCTATGACAAACTAGGAGCGGATCCAGCCGATCACTGTGTGTGTATGAGGGGGGGGGGCATCGTGAATGTTTGTTATTAAACAATAAAAATATTTGTTATTATTTTGTATGTTATTTTTGTACAGTAATATGATACTATACAATATTATTGTTTAAATAATTACATAATTCGAACATAAACAAACCAACTTTGCCAAATAAAGGAAAGTAAACGAAAACCCGGGGGGGGGGGCATGGTCCCATGGCCCTCTCCCCTCGATCCGCCAGAGTGACACACACTATATTAAACGGCTGAAAAACCGCACAAACTTTGCATAGCAATTTCATTCCTTGGTAAAGAAAATGTAATTAATTCAATATAATTTTACACAACAACATACCACAAACATCAAGAGTTATAAACTCGCCGCAGGTTTATTTTTATCTTCTTCGAATTCGATTCCCTTTTACCTATAAAAACAGGGAATAAAATAAATTGGAAAGTACAAAATTAAGACTTTTATTGAAGAAGTGTCTTGAGAAATAACAAACAAAAATAAAGAAAATGAATTTCCACTGCAAACGGTCTAGGAAATGACGCGCCGCTCATTCGCGAGACCAAAACATTGTAACTACGTCGAGAGAACCATTTTTTACCCAATTTCACTTGAAGTTTCTCTGCGGAAACACGGACAGTCAAGGTGCATTCGCCGCCCCGTTTAGCAACAGCGGCAGCCAGTTCGACTCCCTGAGGCGGGAACGGAGACCTTTGATCAGCCCCGCTTTGGATCCTCCGGCAGAGAGGCGCGTCGGCCGTATATTCATCTTTCCGAGCCAGCAAGTCGATCGCCTCGGCGAGGCATAAATTCCCGGCAGCAGTGAACTCCGTCCCCATTGCGAGGTGGCGCGGCCGCACGGGCGCGGACTGCGTGAGCGGGGCGAATCGCGGCGGCGGCCACACGCTTTGGGATGAGCGGCTGCAAGGGCGAGAACAAGGCCTGCGGGAGGAGGTTTCAGCAGGAGCGTGTCTGGAGAGAGGAGAAATAACAGTTGAACTGAAAATTAGTAGGGAGGGGATGGTCCGCTCAGGAAGTGAACTCAAGGTGAAGTGAGTTTCCTCGGTCTCATGCGGCCTTGAATGAACAGATTGCCTTCGGGAAGTTTGGAGGGACGGGTTGCAGGCAGGTGGGCTAAGCGGACGAGTTCAAAGAAAGCGAAGGAGGAGTAGGAGCGAAAGAAGAAAGCTTGATACTTGGATTTTTCCTTCACTTCGGAGAACTAAGGTAATGGAATCTGGTTATAATATGTGATTATCATGGAGTAACATGGTAAAATCGAGCGATGCATTAGCAAGAGAATAAAAGCTTGTGTTGAGTTTCGGAAAACATTTAAGAGCACCAAACTTCGTACATATTCCAATCGGAATTATTTATATAATGCAGAAGCAGACATTAGTGCTTGTTAATTTTATTGCCATATACGAGTATCGGAGGCTAATTTACAGCATTTAGGTTAATACGCGTACATCTCATTAATTTTGAAGGATTAAACTCAAGGAGAAAAACAAATTTTAAAAACAGTTATTTTATAATGTACTTTTTTTTTAAAAAAAAAGAAAAAAAGCATATAAAAAGCAGAGTATCTGGATGTAAACCAGAAGGCCCGGTTTCGAATCGCGGTCGGGGTGACCAATTCCTTGAACAAATTTAATTTTATAAAAATTAACAGAAAAATTAAAGAGTAACGTTAACTTCTCGCCAAGAGTAAAAATGTCCAAACATAATCCACTACCACCCGAGACATTTTCGGAATGCGGAAACGACCGTATCAAGCAACGGTCCACATCGCAAAACGCTCTAAATGTCTAAGAAGCCACGGGAAGTCGCAGCGCGCCGGGCAAATCGGCGCGTCGCCAATCCGAGTCGGATCCGCCCATCCGAGGCTCGCCGCACATTTCGGAGAAAACGACGCGGAACGGCGCTGCACAGCGCAACGCGGCGCAGTGCCGTGCGCAGGGCCAGCGTATCGGTTCGCTGTAGCCGGCGGTTGGGGCGCGGCGCGGCGCGGCGCGGCGCCTCGTAACGGAACACCGCGGCCTCGCGCTACTCAGGCGTGCAGATTGAAGAGCGGGGAACTAGAGGGCGGAGTCCAGAGTACCCGGGTGGAGCGGAGTAGCAATGCGAGGGCAGGGATGTATGAAGCACGACATGATGGGAGAGTGTGGTACGCAAACTGGATAGTAATGAGGGAGACACACGTGATTGGCTAATATGAAAAGACTAAGATCTCCTTATGGAAATGAGAAATCGAGTTTGTATAAACTTCACTAAAATTGTGAAAATTAACGAAGAAAGGGAGAAGGTTGATGGATAGAGTTACGAATGATCGGAGGAAAAAGGTGGATAACTAGTATTCAATGAGGACTGATTGGGGCGGAGTTAGATGATGGATTGGGGCGGAATTAGATGATGTGCACGAAAAGAAGTGGAAAGGAATGGAATGAGAAGAGATTAAACAATACACAGATCTAGACAAACGCACAAAAAACATTAAATCGGAGATAGATAACAAGCCATGTAGTAATTGGAAGGAAAGAGATAATGCAAGAGACCGAGTGAGGACCGAGAGAAAAAGAAAAGAGGAAGGGCAATTCTGCGGGGACAGGGCAAAGCGACACGGAAGGGCGGTTGCACGCAGCGGGGCAACGCGACGGTTCGGTTGGCACGGCGGTTTGGCCGGCGCAGCGGCCGGGTTCCCGCAGCCCGATCAGGGCCAATGTTGCGTGCGGCTGCTGCAACAGTCGACCGGCGCCGCCAGATGAACGGGACCGGTTCGACTCGGGAGCGGCGCTGGCCCCGGCTCCGGCTCCGCCAACGCTGTTGCTACTATAGCATCGGTCGAACGGGTCACCGGCTGCGATGGCGAAAGGAGGACGGCTGAGTGGCACGCAGAGGGTAGGGTGGAGCAGCCTGAGATGGTCACGACCAACCCGACACCGACACCGACACACACACACACACACACACACACACACACACACACACATGCAGAGCACGACGAACCCGCGGCCGCACAACTTCGGATATTCAAGAGATCCCATTTTTGTATATATTGGAAGAAAAACGAGAGGTGTGAATTAATGGACAAGGATGAGTATAGGTAATCCAACGAAAAAATGTAGATGTAAACAAACCGGAATGTATCTCTCCGCTGAAGCGCGTGGCCCGGGGCCACTGAGCTGTCATTTTAGCAACTGTCAACGCTTCGCTGTTACCGCTGGCTGTTGACGATCTGAATTCATCCACACGTTGCAGAATACCCTTCTATCGCAATGAGCAGGATGCGCAAGAGACACGGATGACTGCTTAATAATTCGGGATAGATATCGAAGCATTTGTAAGGTTAAAAATGCAGTCACCCGGCTTATTATTTTTAATTTTATTATAATAATTGTCGATAAGTTGACACGAAACTAGTGCACACCACAAAACGCGAGCAGGCCATCTATGATTTTGATTTTGATTCCGTATAAACCAAAAATTGGTACAGTACTGCAGGAATCTATCATGATTTACCATAAATTTATTTGTGGCTTTCATTCTGAATCTGGCAATAGCTCTATCAATTGCAAGTTCTGTATTCTTCTTGCGTAATTAATTGAATACATTTACAAAAGTTAAATACACCAGTTGTTTCGCCATATTCTGTCAGGTTTTCTCGCGAATGTTTTACAATTGTAGACGTTGACGGTGAAGGAGATGATTATTTTGTCATAGCACTTTAATGAAAACTGCACTACACAGAATACACTCAATAGCCACGTCACGTACACAGTGATTTACCCACAATTAAAAAAAAATAAACAACCGATAAAAAAAACGCTGTAATGCGAGTTTCTTTTACACTTATTCATTCTACACAACTCAAATAGATTCACTACGCTACGAGCCCACGTATTACGGGGTCCGCCATTGCATCGAAACTATTACTTCGCTTAGTATGTTATCTTTGTCTATCTCTTTCCTTTGAAGTAGTGGTACGTATCATTCTACATGTAGCACAAATCATGTAATGTAATATATTATTGGAGACGCTTACATCTGATTTTCTACTTCCATTATGTGCATTTACTTGAATTGTGCGGAACTATTTGATTGTGCGTGTACTTCAAGAAGTCAGAGGAAGAATGTGAATCGCCGACTCGTAGCCAATCAGCAACTACCTACCCACGTGGCAATGTTTACATCCACTTCGTTCGCTCGTTGGATAAATGTTAGGTTATTGCTGAAATAATAAAGATATGGTGTATTGAAGAAGAAATTATATGCCACCGAGACTATTAGCCACTTTAGGGTCGACACACGTTTTTTCTCTCTCTGTAGATGCTAATGAAAGAGAATAGACAAAATAGAGAATATGACATTTTAGGGGGGGGGCAAAGAATCAAAACACGCTGCGTACACATGTAATCCACGAATTCAACAAATACATGCGTATACACAGAGCCGCAACCAAGATGCTTTGGATTGTGCAGTAATTTACTTGTACATCATTATCAGAACACAGCTGATCAACGTTGACTGCTAGTGACGCTGAAACATTGCAAGTATATTAAAATATTTACGAAATTGTATCCAAACGAAGTTAGCTACTTTACAAAATAGTTAGTTTGTAATTTGTTTTAAATTCCGTAACTTCACAATGCCCATCAATCCACAAATCACTGAAAATTTTAATACAAATTTGTTAAATATTGGAATAAATTAATCAAATTAACTATTTAATTATTACACTAAACCATTAAAATACAAACAAATTCTACGAACAAAAGTACCAAACGAATTCATCATTGTGGCAATTGCTTTAGGAAAAAAAGAAGAAAAACTCTTTTTAGTTCATTTTCTCCACTTCCAAAAGGCTCGCTTGCCAGAATAACACTAAAATGCCGTTCAGAAAAATGTTTCCCTTTCAGATGTCAACACAACATTCTAATACTTTTAATTTGCAGGGTGAGTGTTGGTTCTTGTCACTAGATAACGAAAAGGAAGTTGAAACTCACGTGAAACAGTAAATTCCAGTACAGTACATTCCTCAAATTTTGTTTTCTGATATAAAAAATTAATTTCCCAATTTATTTAGTTCAACCAAACTGTGACTATTCATCTATAAATCTTTATAAAAGGATATATTGTAATAATACATGGAAATTAAATATATGTATCTTTTTAACTT
This sequence comes from Acheta domesticus, assembly GCA_031308135.1. Classification (NCBI taxonomy): domain Eukaryota; kingdom Metazoa; phylum Arthropoda; class Insecta; order Orthoptera; family Gryllidae; genus Acheta; species Acheta domesticus. The sequence continues at coordinate 138,047,245 of JAHLJT010000631.1, forward strand.
CAGACTGAAACGGATCTGAAGTTTCTACATTGAAGTTATTATTCAGCGAAAATGTTATTCACATGTGTGTGTATATATATATATATATATATATATATATATATATATATATATATATATATATGTGTGTGTGTGTGTGTGTGTGTGTGTGTGTGTGTGTGTGTATACACACGCGCGCGCGCAAGTGACGAGCGCAGGGGTGAACAGTGGTCGCAGCACAGCAAACCCAGCGGTGGAGCACTTACGTGCCGGGCATTAGGAACAATGAATGTGAGGCGACCGTGCTACGTGGAGCGGACGCGTGCGTTCGAATGGGCGGAGTCCCGCATGGCAGGCCTTGCGCCCGTCCTAGACCCGCAGCCACACGAGGGCACGCGCCACCACACAACGCCCCTCCCCCTCATCGCACCCCGAGCAGGTGCGTAGGCGCGCGCGGCCTTTGACGTTCAAGGTTCGAGGCAAACGCCGGGCCCTCGCGTTCCACCACGGGCTTCCCGTCCAGCAGCTCCCCCCCCCCGCCCTGGCATCGCCACGTCCACGCCCCGCCCCGCCCCGTTCCGTGTCGCTGACGGTCCTATTGCCCGGAAGCCCTAAACTTGCGCTGCGACACTTCCGGCCTGCTGTCGAACAACTGAAAGGGTCTTCCATTGTCCATTTCCGCTTCATTTGAACTATTACTCCCTTGCCCTGTGCATCATGCTCAAGTAAATATCTAGGACACCAAACAACTTTTAGAGTGAAGAACAGGATTATCAACCTACATCGCATACTGAAGTGATATTAAAAATGCGTGCGATTGAAAAAGTTAGAAAAAGAAGAACGGTATTAAAAACAAACATCAATACTCCGGAAGCGTCCTTCAGTTTTGCAATTGTGACATTAACTTGTGCGGAAAAATATGACAAATCATGAAATGAAACACGACGCAACGGAACTCGTAAAATGAAGTTGACTTCAGGTGTATCGAAAAGTTTCGTAACTGCGTAAATAAGCACGTTTCAAAGAAAGATAACGATGGGACCTAACGGAAAATGATTCCGTCTGGGAGAAACTCTTCCGTTGACATCATGTTGAAATACAATGAAACTTACATTTAAAACGTGTATTAACGACCAACATACAGCTATCTAGATCACACGTCGACAAATTACATCGGGGAAATATTGAACACTAATAACACAAAATCAGTACAGAGTTAATATAAATACACCATCTCGGTTAACTTTTCCGCCTAGAGATACGATGTTCATAAGCGTCAAAATTTCAAAATACCTATTTGTTTTCTGTCAATGAATGTCTCTTTCGTACGCTAAGGACCAATGCAGGAACTATTTTTCATCTCGCAAAGGTGAAAATACACAACAATAAAATCGAGAACAGAACGAACAACATTTCATTATAATTGTTTAACATTATGACCTATCCAAAACGCAAATGATATGCACACAACAGAAAATTATTCTTCAAATGTTTTGAGTAGGTACTGCATTGTCAAGATGGACGTCACCCATCCTGTTTGTAATATATTAGTCCAATAATATGATGCAAAGTAAAGGAAAGTTTTTAATATATTTTTCAAATTGGGTTCCTATATGTTTTTGAGTTGCTGAACACGAATATCAGACTTGCAAAAATTTTGCCCGGAAACAGGTTTTTGAAGCAAAAATATGTAAGAAAGTACACATTTTTCAGCTTTTTGTCTTTCAGAAGAACTCAAAAGCCACACATTTTTCTTAAATAATGGCCCTTTATGAAATAAATGAAGATAAAATTACCTACATTTAATGTCAATAAGCTTTTTCTCTCCAATTAACGGTTTAACCGAGAGAGCACCCCGAAATTTTTTGATATAAGCAAAATACATGTAAAACGGAAATTATCCCATTTTTTTCTCAATATAACTTAAACACAATCCATTTTTGTAAATCTTAATCTGATATGAACTTAAAGAAGATAAATTGTCATCATTTTTGTGTCGTCATTGTCACCAGTATCATCATTGCAAAATGACATCACCAAAACCATAACCATAAAGGAACCAAATTTCTAAATTACACCAAAACATATCGCTATTTACCCTTTTTAACCACCATTTGACTTTTTACATAGTTAAATAGTACATAGAGCAAGTCGTGTTCACTAAAGATTTCAATTGTCTTCCTCTATTTGGCAGGAAAAAACTCCACAATTCCATTTACAGCTCCGTCGCATCAGTCTTACTTTTAATATTTGATGTTTCCATATTTTAGTATATTTATTTCACCATGAACAATAATAATTTTATCGAAATAAATATGCACTAAGTATTTAGGTTATTTAAGGAAATAATTACTATCTCAATTACCCATAAAAGTTGTAAATAAAGTTTCCCAGCTTGTTTCTTCGAGTCGTTATTACAGTAAAAATATTAATCAATTTTACGATTCTATGGTTGAAATCCTTTATTTGCGAATCCTTTTGCAAAGGGCAATTATACAAACTAATTATAATTAAAAGAATGATAAACTAAAAAGGAAATTGTTTTCTATTCTTCTTTTGTCTCTAGGTATATGAGGTGGTTATTATTTCAATGTACGTAGTCTGATATTACTCGTATATTTGTATATCATAATTTTAATTAACATATTTTTGCAGCAACGAGCCAATGCCCCAACCATTTTCCAAAAATACATTTAATAAATGTATGTATATACATTTAATAAATGTATAAATAAATTTAATAACAGTAAAATGTAAAGAATTCTTAAACTCTTTAACTTACATTACGTCACGAAAATTTAAATTGCAGAATGTAAATTAAACATAATATAATGAATATCGGCATATCTCTGTTAAAATGCTACATGTTTTCAATAAGAGAAGACTAACATGACAGACCCATTAAAATAATTAAATACTATTACTAACACTTGCTTCGTTGAAATAACAGTAGCAGTACTATAGATACTGATCGGCAAGGCATTTATTTGAATGAGAAACGAAATATGATAATTCCACATAATTCACCACAAAATTTTTCATTTCAGAACTCTGCAACTGGTAAATCAAACTCCCATAGTTCACTAGTTTTTAATTCTCTTCATTCGAGATCACTGCTTAGCAAAACGCGCGTTTTAGGGAAACTCGCTAAATACGCAAGTACAAAACTATGAGAGCGTTGGCTGTTAAACCCCCGCGCAATTCCGGAAAGCGTGTCAACTGCAACGGTCATAAAACTTGAGAAAACTTCCCTTGGCCGCCGCCGGACTCTTCGCTTTTTCGCGAGTGCGCGAGCGCAGAGGCAGAGGCGCTTGGTTATTTCAGCCACTTCCGGGCGATATGCCGCGCCGTCCCCCGCCTCGCACTCCGGCACTTCTGTCACCGTCCTCGCCACCGCCATCCCTGCTGCCGCTCCTGCCACTGCCGCCACTTCCGCGCGGCATGGCGCGTCGCGTCGCGTCGCGTCGCGTGCCTTCCCGCTCTGACGAAGTTACGACAGCTCGACGACAACACCCGGCCCAGCAGTTCCCGACTCGCTTCCGCAGCACAGTGCGGCACACGACAGAGCGCGAGCCGGAGTCGAATCGCAACCCTGAGCCACATTATTCACGCTCCGCACTCCGCGCGCAAAGAGGCTGGAACTTAATTAAACTGGAATTGAGTAATTAATTGGTTTGTGGACTACGCCGCTTTGCGCCTCCCAACTTGATAACAATTCCATCTTTGTGGAACTCGCAAAGCGAGACTGCTCGTCCGTGAGGCGAACATCTTCCCGCCCGCACTCCTGAAGTTACGCTCCTCCTCCTCCTCTGCCACCACCTGTCGCCGTCTCTTTCCTCGCTCTCCCCCTCCCACGCGGCGCGCACACGCGACCCGCGCAGGTGGGCGGGCCACGAGGGAGTGTGAGCGTGGGCGGAGCACGCGTGTCGGCGGCTGCCGCGTGAATTCGTAATGATCTTCCGACCGCCTGCTAATAAGGCGCGGGAACACGGGACGGCGGGGGCGCCGGCGACAACGACGACTACGCCGAGAGCGAAGAGGAGGCAGAGGGCGAAGACGACGAGATCGCTATTTACGACGACAAAGGGGATCACCATTGTTCGTCTCGCGGGCGGCTCTCGGTTACGCACACCTGGCGCTGTGAATGGAGTGCGTGGTCGGGTTCAAGAAGCGCAAGGACGCGCCACGCCCTGCGGAGCCTCCGAGAACGCCTTTGAATCGAGATGGAACCGATGTGCTGCGGGGCGCCTATCTGAGCGGCTCTTCGAGATCCGAGTGTGACATGCTTTTCTACGTGTCTGTTACTTAATTAAGACATTCCACTCTACACAAATTACAGTTTTCAGAGGTACATAACAAATTCTACATCCATATAAACCTTTCTTCGTAATTTGCCTAGATTGTAAATGTTAGATTCTAGAGATATGTACAGCAGAAATGAAAATTGTTTCTAAATATAATATATATCCTTAAGTAAGATACAAACCAAGTTCACTCACTTCATCCCATTCACATAATTACGTTTAAGCGATGAAGTGACTTGCGTCTTACATATAAAATAACACAAATGTTCCACATATAAAATAATCCCATTTTTAATTTTATGCTTTTTATTACATCCATTAGATATACACTTGCAATTTCGTATGCTAACAAAACTCGGTAACTAACCGAGCGGCGTGAATATTGCGGCGATGCGTAGTTGGAAGAGCTCGTCTAAACGAGTGGTCTCCAAACAAAAGAAGCGAGAACACATTTGTAAAACGAAGCATTATGGAAAGGGATGAAAGAAGGCGCTACCCGGAAGTACAGAACGGAAAAGGGCGACAACGGAGCGGACTTTCTCGCTGATGAGAGGTCGCCTTCCTTTCGTTGGACTTTATCCCATCGACCGTCCCCACGGACCAATCAATCGCCTGCACAGGATTGGGGCAAAACTACTCGCCATATCGTGGCTCGCCCATCCGCCCATCGGCCCTCGTCCGTTATTGATAACTTTTCATTACCGAGATGAGTGTTGTGTGTAGGCGGAGCGCGGGCAGGCGGGCGACGCGCGCGCACGTAGCGGGCGGCCCTCCCAATAAAAGTGGGACTTCAAAGCCACTCGGGCGCGTAAAGGGCTTCGCTTCGCGTTCCCGCATTAATAAGTCGCGAGGTTTTTCAGCGAAAACAAAGGTGCGATATTAAAAGTTTCCCCTCTCGCGCTTGATACAATAAATAATTTTGTTGATTTTGCTTCGCTTTTTTATTTCTTCTCCAGAAACAGCGCCCCGGTGATTAAAAGACGATCATCAAAACTCTTCCGATTCGAACCGGAAATTTAATGGAAATATTTTCTCATGAAAATAAGTTAAGCGTATTCACGCGATATCAGTTAAGTGAATGCAATTGTATATTTTCTTTTACAATTAATACAAGCACAGGTGAACGAAAAGCTGGCGATTAACTCGTGTTACCAAGCATTTGTAGTTGTTTTTTTTATTATCTTCAGCCTTAATATCTGTCTAGTAAGTACGATAAATGGTCTTTCATTGTGCCTTATCATTGGCTTCGCATTTCACAACAAATTTCAGTGTCGATGCTAAATGAGGTTTTGTTGTTTTCCATGACTATATTACAAGCCCCAAAATATTCCGATATGGGCGGTATGCATACAACTAATTACCGGATACCAATAATTTTCATACAATATGATGAAAATAATACACTGAAATGACATATCTGCCAACAAGTGTTATTCACGTCCTCGCGTAACGATGTCAAACAAGAATAATCACATGCATACGGATAACAAATCATGCTGCTTCGAAACAATTTGCACAAATATTAGTTACATAAAACCACTTACCGTCCCGGTGACACAGATAAAAAAAGTAATTTGAAAGGATGCAGAGTATGCAAATGCTGCAACTCACCTGTAAGAGAAATAATAATATGAGAATTACAATAATGGAAACAACATAAACACTGAAAATATATTTTAAAAACTAATATTATTTTACATGCACATATTTTATTCACCGTCAACGCTCATGCATTTTCAATATAAAAAGAGTGCGGCGGTTCTGCATTTTCGGATTCAGATTTCGCAGTGCATCAAAATTAAAAACACACAGAACAAGATAACGAGTTTCCTACACATGGCAATTCAATATTGCCGATATTTAATTAGGCGACACAAAAAGGAGTTCTTGTGAGCTTTCATGGAACCCTCGACAGGGTGACTCCATATAATGTCGCCCAAAACAAACGATAACGGAAACGTAATAAATACATTGAATGAATGAAAGACAATAATGGATTACGAATAAGGAACAAAATGCTTATCAGGATCTTGCTTCGATTGCGAAGCCTCAGGTCGGTCACTCAAATATGCAAGAAAGAGAGGAAAAACTATCACTGTCTCGTGCAACTACGTGTTCCATCCCAATGTAGCGCGCATTATAAAGCGCCATGCGTTATGTTTCATGATGAACATCGGAGGCGATAAGGCGTAACGGAAAGTTGGCGGAGCCCTCTGATCCCTGGAAGTTGCAAATTCCACGTAGAGCAAGCCAGCGCGCCCCTCGCCCAACTTTATTAATAAAATAAACCTCAGTTGCAGGCGGAAACCACCCGCGACGGGAAAATCTCTCCTCGCCCTGGACGAAGGGGTCGCTGTCGGGGAGTGGTGGAGGCCGAAGCGGCAGAGCAGGGGCGGGGGCGGGGTTGGAGATGGGGGCACGGGGCGAGAGCAAGGGTGGGGGGGGGCGGGGGCGGACACAGACAGGGGACGGAAAACGCTGGAGCAGAAAGACGGACCATCCGCCACACCGCTCTCCTCCAACCCCGCTCCTCAGCTCTCGGGCGAATGGTATACAATCTTCGCTACTATTACTTGAACCATTACAATATCGTGAACGTGTGGATACCTATCGATGGATATACGCATTAGATATAAAACTGCACACTAAGAATTAAACACGCAAATAGCCTTCCTTGTTTGAACCCTTTTTTATCCATAAATGATACAGTATTAACACAATGCCGTACACACTGCACATTCATATCGTAGAAATGTTTTTCGCAAGTACGTTTCACATACATTGGAAGTAACACAAAAATAACATGTTTATATTACGGCATCTTATGGCACAGATTATGAAGTATTTGAAGTCGGGTACGAATAATTGCGCCATCATGCATTTAGCCAACCGCAGCAAGAGAATTGTGAGGACGTAGCGGGCATCCATACAGCCGATTACTGTTTTTGGCAGAGCTATCAAATACTCGCGACGTCACAATAAAGTTGTTTCCAAAAATTAACTTGACTCTCTTATACATGTATAATTCTGTTATACAAAACAACAACAACAACAACAACAAAAACAACTTATGCAACTCGTTTATAACATTGCTTTATTGCGTCCGAACAACGCTCCTAACGTCACTCGGTTTTCAAAACATGTACTCATGCAATAAACGTCATTATAAACTAGTAGCAAAATATACTATTAACAGCTTTAGAAGAGAACAACATTAAATAGATAACTCCGGATGGATACATTTCGAAGCGATCATTTCTATAATAACCAATTCCCAAATTTATTGACAATCGGCCCAAAACAAACCAGATTTCTTACGATGCAAATATTTAAAGTCTCTAGGAACACAAAGAGTTCAAAACTAGAGGGTTCAAAGTCTCTTTGCAGCGTCTGCTCCGCCAGTCCCCCTTTTGTTCGGTAATGGAACATTGAAAACAGATTACAATTATTAAAGTGAAATGGTACTCTATAAACACTAGAAAACAATACATATAAATTCGCGTAAAATTTTATCTCAACATTTCTGTTGATGAAACATGACAAGTATTTAAAGTTCGTCCAATGGACATTAGTATGTGTTTGTATATCTACACTTCTGTATTTATACCGTCGGTTATGGTCCTGGTAATATTTCTGCATGGTTATTCACAAATCACTGATCTTTGACGTCTTCTAGTCACAAGCGCAATCTGTTGGCTCTCTTATGCTCACGCAGAGGGGGTACTTCAACCAGCCTACATGCGCGAAGCGGATATCTGTTACTCCTTGGTGCAAAACTCAGTGACATGTTTCCTTTTTCACATATCATGTGATAACAGCATTAGTGGACATCAAGACCATCTGCAGTCGTAATTCTTCAATTCTTCAAGGGCTCTTCCTCGAGTTCGCAGACCAGTCGTCAAGGTGTATATATCGATAGACACATCACCTTCCGAGGTAAGTCGATTTTACTTTGTCTACTGACAGGATATTTCTCTTCGACAGATGTGCCCAGATGAGATGGAGTCCATATGTAACTACTAGACTAATCTTTGTCCGTAATAAGTGTAGTGTAATGATAGCTTGTTGAAATGCTTGATGACATTCATACCGATGATGGCTGCGTTAAGCTTGTCCTGTATATGTCTAGTAAAGGCTGTATTGTGTCTGGAAGGTGATACCCAGGTATTTGATATGATTAACATCCAGAAACCACAACTAGTGAATGATATAATCTGTTATTTTGACTGGACCTCCTTCCCTAGATACCATCATTACAATCTTGTTCCCACTCGTACAAGGTCATGCTCTTCGGCCCATACTGCTACACGACTGCATGCTACACGTAACTGATTTTGCGATGTCGATACTAGTATCATATCATCGGTGAATGTGTATATTTTTACTTCTCTAGTCGCAATAGCTTGTGCTATGTCCATTATAGCAATATTAAAAAGCAAGGGACTTATGGGGTCCCCTTGTAATACCCCGTTTATCTTTTGAATTGGACTTGACCTATTAGGTTGCCTATTTGGACAGGAGTTGCAAAACCTGACAGTTTCAATAGATTTAAAACTCAAATAATTACATATTCTGAAAACGATAGGTACCAAAGGAATAAGAACTAATGGCAGCGAAGGGAATTAAAATATACAAATTATCTATATTTGTATTTGTACAAGATATTACAGATTTAAAAAGGACCCATTAATTTAAAACTATTTGCTATCTCAGCATCACGGGAAAATAATTCGGCGGAACTTACAAAACTTCAACAAACCAATCCGGAGTACGAAGATCATCCAATCAACATATGAATAAACTACAAATTTCCCATTGTAAGTGACCAACTTCGAGGCAGATGGCTGGTTTTAAAAAATTACAATGATTTCACAGATTTTATGATATTTTACTATTTGCACATTTATTACTTTTTGCCAAATAAATATAGTCATAGGAAACTTGAAAAATACCGTTAAATATCCCCTAAAGAGTTATGATTAGAATCGTTGGCTATCATTGGTTCTATTTCGTGCCGGAACTGAAATCCACCATTCTCTTTCCCCAAGCTTCTCCAGCCTTCGCTGCTTCGGAGAGGGCATTGCCGTCGAGATGAAGAGCTCGAGGGACACGCAGCCACTCGTTACCTGCGGCCAACCAACCCTCCTCTTCGCCGCGACTCCTGACCCATCCTGGCTCCCCTTCTCCCCGCACTAGCCCACCTCTTGCTAGCGCCTCGGACGTCGGTCTGCTTCGTCCCCGCTACCGCACGGCCATCCGTCGCCGCCCCGCCCCCCAGCCGCCAGGGTGAGCGCGCGACAGAGCGTGACTTGCTTCCGAATACCTGGGCCAAGAGGCTTCGCACCCGCACTTCCCGGAGTATAACTCGCAGGAATCTCACCTAAACCGTAGACCCGTCAATATTTCAAAACAGCACCGGCGGCGCCTGCGAGTGGCGCAAGCAGATGAAACGGTTGCAGTCAGGAGCGTCAGAGGCCGCGATGCTAAGAGGACGACGACGAAATGGAAGGAAACGGCAGACGGCGAGAAGAAAGGGTTTCATATCGACGAGCTGAAATATACGGATGAAGAGAAGAAACCTTTTATGAATGAAAGTGATGTTATCGAGGATTTAATGAGAACAGAGGGTGATTGATACGACGGAGGTACGAGTGGCTAAAAAGAGAGAAGGGGCGCAGGCTGCCGCAGCAGTGATGGAGACCGCACATCCAATGTAACCTACTCCTCGCCGTGCTCCTTCCGCATCTCCTTTACAACACGCCTTTTCGTCGGAGAAATCTGAGGCGCGCAACCGACTGTAAAAAATAACGTACGCGCGTGCCCAATCCGCCTCACGTAATAGGAACGGCATTGTGGGGAGGCAGGTGAAACGAGACCCGTGCAAATGCAATTTTCAATGCGCCGAAAGGGCGTGAGGAATCGACGAGGCGAATTGAGAGAGTGCGAACGCAGAGCTCAAAGTAGAGACAGAAGAGGAGCTCAGAGCACCCACTACTCCACTCCTGCTTCTTGCTTCACGTATGCATTTGCAAGATTCCTCTCAGGGCTCTCTTTCTGTATAAAGATGTATATGAGTATACACAATTTCAAGGAGACCCAACAGCTATTTACTAATATTCCTTTTAAAAGATCAACAAGTGATATAACTGTACAATCCATTTTTTACGATCTACTCACAGCAAGGGAAAAACAATATAGTTTGATTTAAAAATTTGAAGTTAATTCCATTTCTCCAAAAATAAAAATAACAATAACACCCTACGGTACATTACTTGTCCCATGATTTTGCATTGTTGGCCGAATGTTGTATTGTTGGTCGATATCGCAAGCCGTTTAGAAGTTATTAGAGGTGGTCTAGAATTGGTGGTAACTCTGACTACACTACGATCTGCAAATATAGACAAAATATCTGTTTACGTATACAAAAAACACTCATTTTCTAATATTTAGAAAGTTTTCGGACGAAATATATTAAGGGATTTACTTTTTTTACTTTCCCGGCAACTACTTACGTAGTAAAGTGAAAGTACTGCAAAACTGCACCAAAGTACCAATTTTTGCCACTGCCGAAAAGTACCAATTTTTCGACAGAAACCAGTGGTGCTAAAAGTGCATGTATTTTCTCGCACATTATTTTGACGCAAAAGTAAGCGAAAAGTACTCAAATTTTCAAAAAATTTTACTTGGCCTTATTTCAAAATCTATCTTTAAAAACAGATTTCGTTAAGGCTAAAACTCTCTATCTTCATAACTGTAGTTGTAGGAAGTCTCCGAAAAAAAATTGAACTCTTGCAATTTTCGAAAAACCACAGTTTTCAACGAACATGCGATCTGCACCATTCTCTTAAACGTCCTTCGCACTATCCAACAACAAACTAATCAAAAACGATGGAGCCTTTTTTTTAATTTGGAAAATGTCCTCGGGGCTTCGTGTAAAGTACAACCCAAAATTAAAATATCGGTTTCAAATTCAAGGGGCCGCGACATCAGCCAGATCGATTGGGGAATATCAATTTTGGAGAAAATCGACTGAATAGCTTAGCCGCTAGCGTTGTTGACGAACCGACGGGCGGACGGACGGACGGACGGACGGACGGACGGACGGACGGACGGACGGACGGACGGACGGACGGACGGACGGACGGACGGACGGACGGACTGACCGACCGAACGACAGACGGACGCTACTCAGTAGCGAGAAAGTAAAACTAGTATTGAGGGTCCCTAATATTAAAAAGTGCATGAATATATTATTTTACATGAAGACTTAATCTTTTGTTTATTTATTGACATTAAGTCCAGCGGGTTGTCCCTATTACAGGACTGATTGAAAAAGCATACATAATTATAATCAATTGACGTTTACTTTCAAAACATGCGCAACAAGGGAAGAAATCGAATCGATAAACATATCTACACTACCATTTACAGTGACTCAAAAAATCGTTTGTAAATTCGACGACATTGAACAATCTTACTGTGAGGAGAAATCTGTTACTTGTAACAGATATAAAAGGCTCGGAAAAATTGATCATTGACCAAATTCACCAATTCATTTTGAAATTTTCTAAAATACTGCTCAAAATTTGTTGACTATTCTTCTCCATGGATACAGCAAAAGACGCTTTAACAATGCTGCAGGTCTCAGTTTCATTGAATTCAAAATTTCATAAGGTGCAAATTATTTCTACCAATTCAATATTGAACAAAGATTTTTTTTCGTTACAGAAATCAGTTTTTGAAAGACACTAGATGTTTAAAGAAGGTTATGTACAATTTTATTTTTCGAAAATATAAGTTGTCACCTAATTTCGCGTGAAATAAAAGCAATTTTAAAAATAAGATTTTGCCCAAAACGGTTTCAATTTTTTTTTCGGTGTATTTTGTTTTCGAATAGAGCAAAGTGCACTTATAAAATAGCTCGTGTTCAATTTTCATTAAAACTCTCTGAAATTGCAAAAATGATTTTTTTCAGCATGTCTACAACTACAATATTGAGGATCAAGATTTTTATTAATGAAAAGTTTCCCGTAAAACTAGATTTTGAAATAAAGTTAATGAAAACTTTGGAATTTTTTAAAATTGCAAATGTTTAACTTTGTTTTTAAAGCGTCGGGATCGCTGAGTTTACTTGAGAGTTTGGTGGTGAAGGGGCAACGTGGATGGCGAGTTAACCTAACAACCGTAGAACGAATATCACCGTGGAAAAAAATGTTGCCAATTGGAAAACACTTTTGCAAGTAGAAGTAGTTGAATTCATTACAAATACTGCGAGAAAGTATGAGCTATTGCAGCAGTATTAGTTAACGTTCTGAAATTACGTTAACTTTTCTAGATTAACGTAGCATTATTTTGCATAAATATTCATTTTGGGTTCTGAAATCTTGAAAGTAAAAAATCCAAAATTTAAAATTCAAATATTATTAAAGAACTTTCAAAGTGGCATTCATTGGAACATATATGCTCGAGCATACGCTTCTGCGTCACTGCTTAGTAAATTTCTTTCGAAAGACAGCCAAAATAACTCCGGCAAAGAAAATCTTCAACAAATGTAATCCAAATTACTAAATAAATACATTTTATTACTTACACGCCTAGATTATATTTTTTTTGTTATTTTTAAGGTCGCATTAACAACTAGGTCATAAGCAACCACTATTGGGTTTAAGGTTATGAAAAGCGTGGTCCTTGGGTCCGAGTTCCCTACGAGACTACTGCTTTAGCGATATCGGCCAGCGGGGATCGGCCATATTGTATTGTACACCCATACGTCGTGTTTTTAACTGTCATAAATGGTACAACGTTTCTTGCTGCCGAAGTCTGCCGCTCGTGTCAGCGGGCGAACATTGTTCATATGCATCGGACGCTCGAGGCTGCCTGCGATCTGCCGAACGCACGGTTCGGTACGCAACCGCGTGCGCATTACAAAATAAATAACTGTAAATGCGTCTGCAATATCGCGCTTAAAAATAATACACTGTGTGCTTCATATTAAACGACAATGATAATTTATATTAATAGGTAAATTGTATGCGGTAAAGCAGTATTAACATAACGGACAATGGAACATTCCCTGATTTACATAGCTGCCCCACAGAAAATAATAATATGGAGCGCTCATACCAAATAATATTGCGCCCTGCGAGAGAGAGGGGGGAAGGGAGGCAGGGAAGGAGGGAGATAGAGAAAGAGAGAGAAGCACGCACCACCACTTTGTAAACTGCATAAATTAATGAAGTAGTTTCGTGAACTGATGAAGTCACCAAAGTGCCGTTGCTGTGCAATACACGCACGCAGTTAACTACGCCTTACAAATAGCCAGCGGCAGGAGACAGGACGATGCACGATTTCTTCAACCGTGCCGACGACGGAATCTTTTGTTAGCCGCCGGAGAGAACAATGAATGTTTTTGTGGAAGTACTTAAGATAATTACAACGCAGGGAAGTGTGAATTGTGACACAAATCCCTCAGAGGAAAATTGCATTTGGAAGCAGCCCTCTTAGGTAAGTTTGTGGATGGTAGGTCATGGGACAACCGTTATGAAACTAGGATTGAATGGTTGAATATTGTCCTGATCAATCCGCAGTGAAATGATAATAGTGTAATAATACTTGTGGTTGATTTTAGAGAACTAAGCAAAACGCAACATGTATCGTTCGTAAAGACTAAGTTCTAGTGCCAGCAGTTTTTTTGTCTTTTTTCCTCTTTCTTTCTTTTTTTTCGTTTCAAGTGCGATCGTAATACTGTACTGAAACCACAAAAACTAAGTAAGGAAGACGGTAATAAACCTATAATAACTATTTATATGAACATCTATCTAGCGATATACGGTTTACGAAGCATACAGTTTTGCATATTCAACAATACCAAACTCCTGTTGTCTTCAGAAGTAGCACACGAAAACACAAGCCGCATTCATGCACCATAAACCAAATAATACGTAAACTCTGTCGTCTGTCGCAGAATAGCTTGCAGTTACTGTGAATACTAGTATATCGCACAGTAAACCTAAGATATGACAACGCAAGATCTGCTGAAATACAGTGTTTCCTCTGCGCTGCGGATGTAAATGCCAAAACACATCTGTACATAAACACATGTAGTCCCTAACGTGCTAGTTTTTGACAAGACAGTTTCAACAAGGTTCCTATCCACTTTCTTACGACATAAGAAGACTTGCAAAAAAATTATTTTATATTTGATTACAAATGCCGTCATGTACCTATGAACCCAAAAGTCTGCCATGTTCACTAATCGAAAGCAACGGCAATCTACGGCAATTCACCACCACATCCATTTACTTTCACAAATGGAAATTTCGGCATACGCCCACATACGAGAAGCCACCCAAGCGCGTGCGCCGACCGCGTTTCCCACAAACATCGCCGCAACGGCGCACGCTCCATCGCGCCGAAAGCCAAGGGGACGCCGCCAACAGCTGCTTCCAGGGACACGGCCGCGTCGAGCCGGCCTTCCTCGCGCGCCGCGCCGCCCGCGCCGCCCGCGCCGCGCCGGAGTGCTCGAGCGCTTCTTCCACAAAAGACGCGATATTCGATACAGGCATAACGCGAAACGTGGAGGGAGAGAGTGGGAGGGGACGATTCGGCGGAGGCAACGGCCCGAAAGCCTGGCGCTGATTTCGAATACTTCCTGGAGCGACGAAGACGGAGCGACGAGCGCGGCTGGCGCTGCACTATCGATCTTCGAGAGAGAGGGCGAGCACGCGCCATTTCGGCTGCGTCGTAAACAGCGCCTGCGAACACGCTCACGAGCCATCGCGGTGGGGCCGAGAGGAGGCGGAGATGGCAACTGGAGGTGGCGGCTGAGATGGCATCGGAGGTTACAAAGCTGGAGAAGACAAACGTGTCGGTGGACTGCAGTCTGGTGTATTGTTATCATTGGTAGGAAAAGAATTAAACCAATAATGGTGGTGTACTCAAAGGTGTGGTAACGAATTTTTCTACACACTATAATATCCACTTCAAGGCAGGTGTCTAGTCTACCGAGAAACGAGTAGATATACAAAAATGGAATGGCAAGTTGAAAACCGATGATGTAGGCAGTGCACAGCATCGGACGTGATACAAATATCTGAGATCCAAGTTGCGTTTTGTCGGTGCGAGCGAATGTTGTGGAAAAATAGGCAGGCAGGAGCTTGACTGTGAACGCAAAATGTGCCCGGAGTAAAAATGCCGTCCGGATGGAGCGCAGCGTCTGCACGGAGACGGTAGCCCACAGGGCGGGCGATGATGACGGCAACGGCGAAGACGACGACCCGGGAGCGCCCCGGCGTGCAAGCGCCCGCCACACTCCAGAGGCCTGGCACAGTGGCATGTTTGCGTCATAAAAAGAAGTAGGTTGCTCTTGATCGTCTGCGGGCCACAAATGTCACGGTCTCGGAAAAGAGGCAAGCACAGCGCGACGTGCGCATCGCATGGAAGGAAAAAAAAACAAGAAATGTCCTCGCGACAGCGACAACGTCGGTTCCTGTGGAAACGCGGTCCCCTACTTGGCAGTTCGACGCCGGTTACATTTAGTCTCATTAAAATTTCCAGAATATGTGCAAATATTCCTACAAAGCGCAGACCAAGGATACCAACAATATTGTACAACACATTTGTAACACGCTTCTTTTCATTGTAACGGACATAGCCGTCATATCAAGTTAATAACAAATAGGCATTAATTGCAATAAGCGTTTCTTTTACCAAGAGTTCGAGAAAAGTTATTGGCTAAGTGATTTTAGACTTTTGAGGTTCTGGTCAGAGGGAGCGAGCATCACAGATGGAGAGACGGAGGGAAAGTGGTCGTGAAGAAAATAAACGATGGCAAATGCAAAAAAGGTAAACTTTAGTTTTTTCCGAAATGTATTATTCACCAAAACTATTAAAGGTGATTTGGACAAAATCAGCGTGGTATAGACGTAAGATAAAATAATGAACTAAATTAGTTAGCAACTATTAAAACACATTTAAGGTCAGGATCGTTGAAAATCTTGAATATATTTCTGCAGAAAAAGTACCAATATTTCAATATATACAATTCTAAAACATACCGACTGTTGTAAACACATTTATGAACCTTCAGAGAAAATTAAGTGAAGACTTTATACTGATAAACACTCATTTACACATTCATGCCATCAATGTGTAGCCTGGCGTCCTTCTAATTCTGGGCAAACACTAAGAGCAATGACCTCAGGTGCAATACACAAAACAATATGGGCTAACGAGCGAGGTCAGTGCGATGGAGGAAGAGACCGGTATGTACCACGGTAGCTGAACGTGAAGTAAAAAGGCGTGGGATGGAAAAGACATAATGCAGAATACATACATCATCAATGCACATTGCTTGCGTAGATACGTTTTCAAAAGGAAAAACACAAAATAGCCCTCATTCGTTTCTCTTTATTCTAAAATATTATGATTAAAACACGAAATCTTCGATTTTTTAAAAAATTTTAGACGTCTCACTTAAGGGACAGAATACCATGAAATGGGCCACATCACCGATTTTTGTTATTTGGGTGGGGAGGCAAAATAAATAGTTCAAACATTGTTCTTTCCAAATGTATTTTCTTTTGCGACGTCTGGAAGTCCTTTTAATTGTTGTTTAAATGACCTGGTGCGCATGAGCCACGCCCCCTTTTTTGATACTGCATTGAATTATGGCTATTTTTTTTTTTTGTAATTTTGTACGCTTGTTAATGAATTACTGAATCATGCTACTGTTCATACATTAGTAGCATTAGTCTTTTCCGCTGAAGGAGATGATCCAGAACACGGATTACGAATGTTCTAGTAGAGTAGTGGCAAGTGAAGACTTTTCAAATGGCGTTTGCCGGAAAACGTACTTATTTTATAATTATGTATCCTTTCTGATAAACTATTATTCGCAATTTATTAAATTTTACAGGTTGCATTATTTATAGTATTGGCAATAAATTGACATTTTATATAACTTTCTTCGAAAAAAAATATAAAAAGTGATGTTTGTCCAAAACTGCAGAAAAAATTACAAGAAAATTTATAATTGAAAAAAGTACTAATAAGTTTTAATCAATTCAAAAAATGCCAAATTGATAATACAGGCTGTATCTTTAAGAGTGCGGAATATCAAAGTTTTCCAGTCAATGATTTTCAAGATAAAGGAATAACATTAGTAGCATATTAAACGTGGACGGTATACACGATACCCCTTAAACATTTCATACAATGGAAAACGCCAAAACTGCACGTTCTCTGAAAAAATCCGAGTGGTTCCGTGTCATTACATCCTGACATAAACATAGCAAAGGAGCTATTCACCAACGGATTTTATTCCACAGAACCTTCGACGCAGCGGTGACTGCGAAGCTGCGTTTCAAGAGCTATGCTACACTCTTCGCACGACTTTGACGTGCGCAACTCCGCGTAGCCACTCTCCAATAAATAACGGGCAAAAAGATGAGAGACCTCCCTAAAGCCCACCGCGGCAAGCATTCCAAAGGAGACGCGAACCTTGCCACGCCGCGAATATTAGTCTGGTTCCCAGAACACGAAAACTTTCTGCACTCCTCGAGCAAAAAAAAAAGGGGGGGGGAGAGAAAGAAAGCAAACTTCGGAAGAGACTTAGGGGTAGGGCGGGCGTCATTTCCAGCAAGTCAAACGGAAGGAAATAAACATTTCATGGAAATTCCAACATTTTACGCAAGAACACATCCCTGTGCTACCCTCCAATAATTCCAAACACGCCATTAGAAGGGAACGGACACCTAAAAAACGAAAAGAAGAAAAGGGGGACGATTTGCACCAGATGACAGAGCGATTGCGATTCTCGGCGGTGGCGGCTTCGGTAGCTCCCACCACCACAGCCAACAGCGTTTTCCCGCGCGGGGAATTGATTGCTGTTTGATTGCCGGGCGTACAATTTCAAACTGCATCCCAACTTTCGCCGACAGTCTGACGGCCCGCAATAATAAGCTCGTTAATGGCCGGAGCTCCCGGCGGCGGAGGCAGCAGCCGCCGCGCCGCCGAGAGCTGCGTAAGCCCGAGGAGCCCGGAAGAGCCGGCGCGTGGGATAAGATTAGAAAACCGCGACGGAAGGAGGAGGAGGGGGCGGGAGCAAAAGGGTGGCGTGGAGGATCTCTGGAGCTGCTGTGGCCTCCGTTGCAACAGCCGATAGTGCCTCCCTGAAGGCCAAAAATCACGCGTGACGTTTTTAATTTAATTTGTAAATGCTTGTCATTGATTTCATTAACAATATTGAAATGATTTTCGGGAAATCGTTAAGAAGTAGAACCGGGTGAATACACGTTATCACACTTCCCAGAATAATAATAATATATAAAAATCAATGCTTCTTTGTTGGTTCGTGCTTAATGCGCTGCCGTACCGTTCATCCGATTGCGATAAAACTTTGTCAACCTATTGTCCTGCACTTGCGGGAAGAACATAGGCATAGTACAATTATTGTAACTCCTCTAGAAAGCGCTACAGCACAAAATGGCGCAGCAGTTAAATGCAAGGGAAATGCACAGAGGGAAAAAGAGAGACAGAGAGAAAGATATTGAAGGAAAAAGAGACAGAGGGAAAAGGGAGAGAGGGAAAAAGAGAGAGAGAGAAGAGAAAGACACAGAGTGGGAAAGAGAGGAGGAAAGAGAGAGATGAGGCAAAAGACGGGGGAAAGAGAGACAGGTGGTGGGAGAGGGGGAAAGAGAGGGGGAGTGGGGAAAGAAAGAGTGAAAAGAGAGTGGGAAAAGAAAGAGAGAGGGGGAGAGGAGTATTTACACAATTACTTCTTCTGCGGCAGCAACGCGTCGGGTACCAGCTAGTAACTAATAAAAAGTAACGCTGAAGTGTAAAATCACCCCACGACAAAATGAGATACTAAATGTAAATAAATATAATAGTAATTCTACAAGATTTGGCTAATATTGTTTTAGTAAAAATAATTTTGGACCTAAATAATAAATGCTATTTCTCGAACACACTAACAAGAAAAGTGAAATACTCATTTCCATAGGGAGTTTATTAACAAACTTTTAGTAATGAACATCATGAATCTCACGTGTTCTGAACAGTTGTTACGCATTCGTTCATACTCATTCGTAATTTAATCAACTATAGACAGGAAAAAAATACTCGTGCAAATTCTTTAGAGAACTATTCAAAAATTATATTTCTTACTGTGAATTTAACATACTTTTAGCATTTCTTTATATGGACAGATTTGAGTCAAAGAACTAACAAAAATT
This sequence comes from Acheta domesticus, assembly GCA_031308135.1. Lineage (NCBI taxonomy): Eukaryota > Metazoa > Arthropoda > Insecta > Orthoptera > Gryllidae > Acheta > Acheta domesticus. The sequence goes on from JAHLJT010000631.1 coordinate 138,066,764, forward strand.
ATCACAATCACAAACTTACTCTTGTGTCCACACCCATTGTGTGTACAGCTGCCGAATGGCAGATAACGCGAAGGCCGGAAGTGATGTGTTTTTGAAGTCGGCACTGAAGCAGGGAAGTCCAGAGGGAAAACATCGCAGCAAAAAGCTGCACAAGGAGTCGTCTTTCTTGTCACTCGTCCATCTCCCTCTTTCCCTGCTCCACGCCAACCCCCAAATCCATCACCGCTCACCGGCGCACAGCGGGAAAACGTGTATGCTCCCATTTGCCAGGGGCAAATGCTTGGAACAATTCGGATTGGACAAATAATTCGCCATTAGTTATCACAAGAATCAGACATAGTTTATTCAATATTTGCTATACCCACCAAACATTAAGGAAAACACATTCAGTACCATTACATATCAGATCTTTCGCGAATCCATTACATAAATTATTACCTAGCAAATAGAAAAGACTCTGCCTTTCGTTTCCATGCTTCAAATACTAAATAAATTGAGAGTCCACGTGCGTCTTCATAAATTACTACAGTAGATTGCAAATATATTGAGGCATTATTTTTTTCACTTTGAAAAAGTATTATTCGTTCACATTTTATTTGCAGAAGGAGCGCTGCGATCTGTTTATATGAGGTCATCGCCGACTGAATGAGAATCGCACGTCAACAGTAGATACCGATCGATTAGATGTGATATAGATGGCGATGACCGGGATACAGGCCCGCTCATTGCAGGGTGTGGCAGACTAGAAGCGGACAAGAACATAAGTATTATGTAATAGATATGCAAAGAAGAAATAAAAATATTTTTCGTGCCTTTTGTGAACAGAGTGTATTATCGATGACAGTAGTGTATTGTACTGCAGCTCCTTCGGGACATCGGTACTATTCGTCCATTCTCGGATGTGTTCGAGCCCTCATTTTCAAAACAACATAGTTCCTCATTCTACCATCTTCAAATGTATTATTATTATTATTATTATTATTATTATTATTATTATTATTATTATTATTATTATTCCTCAAAATCACGACTAAAGATGTTATGCGTCGGCTGAATATAAAATCTACTCCAGGTTGCAACCAGCTACCTAAGGAGCAGATCCAGGGACTGTCGGTGCCTCTACAATACTTTGCGCAAAATGTGGGCTGTTCCAAATAAAGCGATTTCTTGCACTTCCCAGTCCTTTGAATTACCTGGGAGCTTAGACAAGCTCTTACACAAATTTTGCGGAAATTATTATTATTATTATTATTATTATTATTACTCGTAATAATAATCCGAGTTAACAAATTGGAAAAGCAATAACTCCCTAAAGTGGCTTGTCTTACAGAGAACAATAATACATATTTGGGTCCTTCCGGGTACATTCCATATTTCATTCGCCGACGATGTCTTATTCGGGTCACGTAGAGCAATAACATCGATCGCTACAAATACAAAATGGCCCGAATAATCGAAGACGTGCAAATACGAAAAGTTTTGGCGACCGTAAACCCATCTCAATGAAACATTTTTATAGATACGCATCCAGGAACGTTCATATCGGCATATTACCACAAGCATCTCACGTCTTCCCGGCGGCTTGTCCAGTGGAAACATAAACGAAGCTCTAAAACTAATTAGTTGATCTCAAGTGGCCTCCAAGGTGCCCCCATAAACAACATTTTACGTCCCGGCAGCAATTCCGAGCGCCGAGTTGCGCGAAAGGGAAGCGGACTACAGGCGAGACCATCTTTACTAATACGCTGTCAAATATTCAATTCCCGGCCGTAAAACCCAGTGTCCGATACGCCAACGCGGGCGGTGCCTTTACTGTTATATTAAACTCGTCGGCACTGAACGGAGCAGCAGCGAACTGCTCAGCGGAGTAGGCTGCGTCAGGGCGGTGGCAGAGCTGGGAACGTGTATGCGGCACGCCGCTGGCCTAGTAGCGACCGGGATGCGGTGCTTGCTGAAACTAGTGGTGGTACGACAGCAGGAACTTTCTCGCGATATTTCTAATGGCTACGTAATATGATAATATGACAATTTCCATCTTACACTTCAACGAAACGTTTCGTTTGTTTAAGATATATATATATATATATATATATATATATATATATATATATATATATCAATTCAAATGTTTAAACGAAAACAACTTTTTGGCATTGAATTCAGTTTATTCACGTTCTATATAAAACTACCTACGGTGCACGATGCGTATTCTAGCCGTAAATAAAATTATTAGTTTATATTAACACGAACGAAAGGCAGACGTCATTATCGCTGTTATCAGTGCAACAATAAACACTGGGTTGCAACAAGCAACAATGACCACTAATTCGTATGGGATACACATTTTGCCAATTACCATTGTTGATACCGCTAGCAAGAAAATGAAAATGGATAGAAAAATATAATTAATTATAATATTTTATATTCATCAAAATTACTCGGTTTTTACATGCATTACTCTTCATTCCCACATCTTATTAAACAACACGGAATCATCTACTCGTTTTTACATTAATCTCAAAGGACACAATTTAAAATATAGGTTTTAAATAATTTCTAAAAGTTTAATTTTAAAAAGTGTGACAAAAGCTCGAATGCAAAACGAAACGAACAAAGAAATATGAAATAATACATAAATTCTCACTTACGTAGCATCCAACTGCGTACCATCACGATTCATTTTACTTTCACGAAGCGCAATAAATTCGGAGCGGGATACTAGGTTTGACGTCAAAATTTCTAAAAAAAATATTCATATTTTAGAAAAATTCAACAGGGCCTTATTTGAAGATCTGTTTTTGATGAACATATTTTATTAAGAAAAGAAACTTATATTCACAATTGTAGTTGTAGGAAGACGCCCAAAAATGCTTAAACTTTTTAAATTTTCGAAAAATCAGGCATTTTAACGTACATGAGCCCTGCCCCATTTTCTTAAGCATCATTTACGCTATCTAAGGTCCAAATTTCATCAAACAATTGTGTGCCGTTTTTACGAAAAAAAATGGTTTAAAGTCAATACAAATTGCCTACGTTTGACACAAATTTCGCAAAAAATATCATATTTTCGAAAAATTGATCATCACATTATTTTTAGATTTTTTTCATGCACACACTTCGTTAAGAAAAAAAATATCTTCATATTTGTAATTGTGGGAAGACGCCGAAAATATTTTGAATTTTTTGAATTTTCGAAAAATCAGTAACGAACACAGTCCTGCGCAATTCTCTTAAACGTCCTTCACACTATCCAATAACAAATTTTAATGAAACACGTTGGAGATATTTTTTTGAAAATTTTGGAAATGTCCCATGGGATTTATATAAAGTACCCCCAAAAATTAAAATATTGGTTTCAAATTCAAAGGGACACGACATCAGACATCGATTTGGGAATTTCAATTTTGGAGAAAATCGGCTAAATGCCTTAGCCGCTAGCGTTCTTCACAGACGGACAGACGTTACGCCGTCATTCGATTTTCGCTATCAACGACCCACAAAATATGGACTCTCGCTACACCAAGTGTACAAGACGTTTTTTTCTTCTCTAAATTTAGTATCTGGATTAATCTGCTTTTTCGTTGCCAGGGCGCTATAATACGAGTTTTTCTGCCAAAAATTCGCCGTTTTTACACGACTTTGGCAGCATTACATGACTTTCTCTGCACCACGGTAGCGAGAAAGTAAAAAATAATGTCTCAATCGTGGTTCCAGGTGCGAACTAGTAATACAACTGCATACAATTTTTGCATTATTTCTAAATATTGCGATTTTCGAAAATTCAGAGATTTCCGCAAAAATGAGACCTTCCTCATTTTTAAGCGTCCTTTGTCTCATTCAAGGAGGGAAATTGAAGTAAAAATGTGTAGCCGTTTTTGAGAAAATCCTGTTTTTAAAATCGCATTTCACGCAAATTACATGAAAACTAATCATTTTTGGAAAAAAAAAAATGTACGCATTTTTAAAATTCAATTTTGAAGAACAGATTTGATTACGTAAAACATATCCATTTTCAATACAGTAATTGTAGAAAGACGTCGAAAAAATGTTGACCTTACACATTTCATATATTCAGAGATTTCAATGAAAATGAAACCTTTGCTATTTTTAAGCGTCCTCTGCTATATCAGGAAGAGGTATAATAAAACAAAAATAGAAACCATTTTCGAGAAGTGAATGGAAAGGCTTCATGTAAAGTACCCCCTCCCTCATATCAAATTATCCGTTTCAAATTCGCAGGACCTTGAGTTCAGCCAGATCGATCAGTGAACATCATTTAGGAGAAAATTGTCAGAAACCTTTGGGTGCTAGCTTAGAGCACGGACGGACGGGCAGACAGACACGTTTCGTCGTCAGCCAATTTTCGGCATCCAAGACCCACAAAACACGTGTTAGAGGAAATAATTTACTACAAATAGGAAAATATGTATCCTCTTTTTCGACACCAGGGCCCATAATACGTGTTTTCGTGTCGAAAAAGGGGAGAAATGTACTGCAGCATTACAATATTTTATCTTTACTACGCAAGTACGTAGATGGTGGCAAGTGGTTATAACGGACAACCACGATAAAGAATGACAGTGGCGACAGTTAAAACTGAAACATTTGAACTAAAATGTTCTAAAGACGAAAGTTCGAAGAAGAAAGCTAGGAAGGAGGGTTAAAGGCAGTTTCAGTCGCGGTGTCAGGGGCGTTAAAATGATAAAAAGGAAAACATTGAAGACTCCAAAGTGCAGAATGAAATGGCGCACGGTGATTAGGAACAACAGGATGAGGTTGGTCGAGAAAGGAAGTGAGCAACAGGAAGTGGCAGCTGGTATGCAGGATGGTGACTGACGCAGGCAGCTGCGGTACCTATCAGTGGTTAGGGAACTGCCGTGATTAAGAAGGTCACTGGTAAAGGGCAAAACCGAAAGACTCAGAACAAATGAATCAATGATGAATCCTAAGAAAAAGAAAGAGCTAGGCGCACAAAAGACATAAGGTAGAATAAAAAACGATTATAAAGAACGTGCTTCGATGTTGGTGAAGTTGCAAGCAAACTGTGGGGTTTGCATGAGCGAAGTGCTTGGCTCAGCGACGTGGTTTGTAGAAAAACAGCCGACGATGCTCGATATAATCACACTGTGGACAGTGCCGCCATGCCGTCGTTGACAAAGAAGAAAGGGATGAAAAATAATGAACGACAGAAAAGCGTAAACATAATCGTAGCGCAAAAGGAAAGGAATTGGCGAAGCAAGTGTGGCGGATCCCAACCGTTGTACGATAAGCGACCGGATATGAGCACGTAGGAATTCGAAGACATGAACACGGGAACGAAAGACTGACGGACAGCGCTCGGACCACCGGGATGCCGCTCCGGTTGCAGACGAGTCGCGGTGAGTGATGCCAAAAGGGCAGAAGCGCAAACGGGGGGGGGGGGCGGCGAGGGTTGGCGGACAACGAGTCCTGACGACAGTAGCAGCGGGCTGTGAAACGCGAGGGGCGGGGTGAGGTTGGAGCGAGGGCGGGAGGGCGGTGGGCGGGCGGCGCGGCGGGTCGCTGTGTAATATTGCGATGTGCTGAGCCACCGACTGCGACGCCGCTGTCGACTGCCGCTCCCATTTATGCGCACTACTCCACCTACAAAGGCGATGTTTTTGTCACCGCCTGAAGCGACGTCGACGTGTATAATTACGAGCGACCGAGTACTCTGGAGGGGGCGGGAAGGGAGGAAGAGACCACGAAATGGAGTATCGTTCTACTCGGTTTCCAGAATCTATCATTTTCGCCCTGGGAAGGTAAGGCGCCAGTAAAAGCAACTACGAACACTGCAAGCAGATATGTAGACGTCACTAGAGAACAACACTGCTCTCTCAAATTCCTCTTTTACTGTCTCCAATGCTTTGCGTGTGGAATGTAAACACACTTTTCCATTTCAGTTTCTGCTCTGTTTACTGGACCGAATACGAAAAGGAATGCAAATACTTACTCTAATGGCTTGAAATACTGAGAAGATTCTGTTTGAATCATCGCATCAAAAAATATCAAACATTGTACAAATAGCGAAGATCTGTAATACAGACGCTTACAAAAATATAAGAATTAAACATTACTGCTGGTTTTACCTAAATATACCAAGCTTGGAAGAAAGAATCCTCAAGGCAATGTCAAAATTAAAAAAGTTTATGATGGGTGGAATTGACACACTCGAACAACTATTATTGCTGCCTATGACAGGTAAGGAGAATTAAATGACAGTTTGCGAATTTTCAATGTCACAGCAGTACGTCACCTCAAAACGACATTCTACCTCAGTTTAGAATACCTAAACAAATACAACAACAAAAAAAAAAAAAGTAGTTCCTATCTCTACTAGTGCTAGTGGAAACCAATTTGGAGCCACAGAATTAGGAAAGAATACGAAAAAATAAAATGTAGGAGGATGGAGCAATAAAAAGAAGCACATAAGAAAAAAGAAAGAAACAGAATTTCTTCACATCCTGCTGGGGCGGCCGCTGCGCATCCGGAGTGGTGGGTGGCGCGCCACTCGAGTCCGTCTGTCCCATCGCCGCCATGAGGTCGAGCGAGCGCTTTAGCAAATTACAAAACCAGGCAACCGGCGGCAGAGTAAGGGATGTCTAACCGCCGCTACACTCTTCTCCGTCCCCAACCCCGACCATCACCCATCTCCCGCTACCCTTTCCTCCAGCAACCCTCCCTTTCCCACCGCTCACCCACCATCAATCGTTACGTTCCGCGTCGGCTCCTTTCCATCAATCCCCTCTTCTTTGTCGCCGTCGCGTCGCGTCGCGTCGCGGCCACAGCTGTCCCCGCTCGGCGCCCGCTCCGAACGCAGCCACCGCCAGCGCCAACGCCGTCCACCCCCGCGTGGCGTCACGGGCCGTGCGAGCTGCAGGGCTTTAATTTAAAACCGGAGGTCATAAGAGACGAGCGAAATCTCGCTCCTGTCGAAGTTTGATACCCGCACGACCGGCTCTCCCGAACGCGACGCCATAAAGGCTCCCCCTGTTGATGTTAATGAATCTACGGGGACTGCGATAGATCACCGGAGTTATCCGTGCCAGAGAGGAAATATATTTCATGGCGGATATTCGGTGCGCGCTGTGGAGCCCGCGGGCTTTTGTTTGTCAGCAATAACGTGACGACGCGGCGCGACGGCGGCCAGCATCAGCGCAAAGCGTCTCGCGCGATCACAATGCGCTCGCTCGCGCTTCCCATGGGTCGCAATTATGCCAGAGGTATTTGAATGGTAAAAAATACACTGGGTAAAGTGTATTTTAGAGCATGGCTGATGTAGACAGATATTGGAGTGCTCTGGGCTCTACTGAATTAAGCGAAATTGGATATTTCTTGGGAAAATGTTTGTTCTTTTCCAAAAGTCACATTAAAACCACAGCAACGGAAATAATTGAATTATTTAATTTATAATTGCATTAAGATTTTAATAATTTACAGATAATGAAAATTAAGTTTTCATCATACTTTCGGCTAATATTAATGAAAGTCGCTCCTACCTCGTAAGATTTATAAAGAAATTACTAATTTTCACAAATTTTAAACAATCTTCTGAACATTCACGCTGCAACATTTAGAGTTGTTAATAAAAGTTTGAGATGTTCATTCAGTGCAGAAATGAAACTTAATTCTTTGGTCTTTTTTCATTTGGCTAGAGAGATACTTAGCGAGCGAGCATGTCTTTTCACTGGCACTCAACTGCTACAATTCCCTACCTCTATTCTACATACACATATTTTGTCATTGATTGTATTTTATTTTTTTCAATTTTGCCCGTTCAGAAATCGCCATGCAGACCAGAGTGCGACGCGTCGTTATCGCGGACGGGCGGGCGGTGCCATATCCCGAATGCCTCGTTCCACTGCCCCCGCTCGCCGTTTCCCCGCGGCCGCGGCGGCGCAGGGACGTCGAAGAGCCGCCCGGGGGTCGACGTGCCGTTGCTCTAACGCTGGACGACAGTGACATGCAACGTGACGTAAAAAAAAGTCCCCCACATTTTTGCGAAACGTATAAAACTTAGAGCGAGATTTAGAGGGAGGCTCTTTAGCTTCAGCAGGAGAAAAATGTAAAATTTCACAGTAGTACTCAAAATCAGCGAATTGCATAACGTAATGTAAGGAAATACGTAGTCTTTTCTCGCATTGACTAACCGTGTTGGATTTTCTCTTCAGTGATGCTGCTTACTTTACTGAAAAGAGTTGTCTCACGAAATTAACATTCTATTGTGTATCAATACTCAATTAAACCAGCATTAGTTTCAATTCCATAACTGGACAATTCGAACTAAAATTTTCCACTATCCATCAGAAACGAAATGAATAGCTATAAAATAGAATCCAGGTAAACTTGTGATACATAGCTTCCAAAAACTATGATATAATGAAACAGTTGTGTATAAGTAAAACGAGGGGACGTACAAAAAAAATGATATGCGGTTGCTCATACATGAATGACCATTCAGTGAGGAGTTGTAAACGAAACCTAAATCGTATTTTTCATCTTCGGTGTAAGCCTTCAGTACATTTATTAAGCTGCGCAGAGAAGAAAATTAGTTCTACACTGCAAGCAATTAGAATAAATGTGTTCCATTTACAGACGCGGTCCGAAATATAAGAATAATATATTCAACAGTGCCGCATTCGGCTGACGAATGTAAGAAATTTTCTGTCCTACGTCTGACCCAAACTCGCGGCTCCAGCACGAACTAAAACAGTAATTACCTTTCATTCAGTTCGTTACGCACACGCCCGCGCTCACTTATGGCAGGCGCTTTCCGGCGCGACGCGCGCGTCCGCGAGCGCCGTAGCGCCGTCGCCATCAAATGACCTCTCTCCGCTCAGCTCGGCTCGGCTCGCAACCGCTACGGCGCGGCGGGCTAGCAAAACGCTGGAACGAACATCGACGAGAGAGGCGCGGGAGGCAGAGGATGCGGGCGGGCGGCCGGAAAGGGAGGGGTCCCCGGAGACGCAGGCAACCACGGACGGTTCGCGGGGCGGGGAGGAGCGGCGGCGGGCGGGCCGGGGCTGGGTGGGGGAACGGGAGGGGAGGCGGTCGCACAGCACGAGAACACAAACCGGCTACCCGGTCTCCGGGGATCGACCCTCGCGCCGCGCCTGCCTCGGGCGACAGTTGCGCCCGGGGCAGACAACGCCCCTGGCTTGTTCTGGCGGACGCCAGCCAGCGGGAGCAACATGGACAGCGGGGGAGGCTGCTGGGGAGATGTGGTAGGAGTGGCAGCTGGCTTCGCGGCACGATCACATTTCGGGGTTTGGAAGGCACAGGTGGAAGGCAAGGAGAAAGCACAAGAGGATGCAGTGATTACACGACAAAGACATGCAGGAACACGTTGATGTACTATGGTAGTAGCAGTGGAAAGAGGGGAATAGACAGTATGGTGCTGACGATTGATGAAATTGCCAATATATGTACCCCGCAGAAGAGTCTGCAGACACAAAGGTTCGCATCGTGGATTATGGCTTGGGAGGATGATGGCGGTGACAGTTCTGAGGAAATTAGTGTAATGGATACCGTACGATGGAGAAAGAGCTTCAAATAACACAAAATGAGACACACGACACTCGGTTTTTGTTTAATACTTCTCCCCTTCTCCCGCTCTCTCTTACAACAGTGATTTCTGGCATTATAGTCCTCTTTTAAGTTAAAAAATTCGCCCATGTGATTTCATTGATGTATCCTGTACTCACTTCAGTGAGTAACCGCAAGTAGAAACAAACATGCATTGAAGACAAACGCAAATAAGTGTGTTACCAGACTGCATGTCAAATTCAATGTAATGAATTGTAAATAAAATTTATACGCCCTCAAGTTACATAGCTCGACTAATAAAATAGTACGAAAAATAAAATGAAACAAAGTATTACAATAAAATTTAGGGAGCTTGCAGCTGGTCTTTGCTCTGAAAATATTAAAATACTAGGAAAACACGGCAGGAGTTGTTCTGCCCTTCATCTCCCTCTTTCCCCTCCCATCACCCTCTCACTGTCTCTCCCTCCCTCAACCTCACTGTCTACCTGTCACCTCACTGTCTACCTGTCTCTGCCGCTCTCTGTCCTCATTCACATTTAATTGTAGATTCCGCACATCTCTGAGTAGATGAGGTAATATCGGGAAGCGCCGGACCAGCAAAAATGTAACAGAATGTTCAGGAAGGTTTCGTCATGTAGATTACAATATGAGAAACGTTTCTTTGAAGGGCTCAAAATTTTAGTTTTTAAGGCAACAGAACGCATAGTTTAGAAGTTATTTAACGATATATATTCAAAATCCTACCGAATGTGATGCGGGTTGCATTTCACATAAATATTTAGTTTTGTTCTACAGCGCTATGTAGTAGAATTTCAACAGATTTAACGGCACATAAACCTTCACGGTGAAAAAACATGTAGAAGTGCCAACTTCCAAGAAGATTGGTTTCACGGTGTCGGAGTTAAACTCTTATACATATACACCAACATCCACTTCATATATAACCTCTTACGGCGCGAAGAATTATTATTATTATTATTATTATTATTATTATTATTATTATTATTATTATTATTAACTGGCCCACGGATTCAAATCGTGTTCAAATATGAACCATTAGTTTCAACTCCGTTTTGTTTATTGAATTTATCAAAATATTTCCACGTCAAGTGAAAAAGACGTCCTAATTACGATTCCCTCACCTTGTATCACATAATCTTTTCAAGAAAACACAACCATCTACAAATCAAATTAACCCAACCGTGTTCAACTTACGCTATTACGTGTCATACAAAGTCATCAGTTACTCTGAGCAACATCAAGACCCCGAAACCCCACGCCGCGCTCTTAGCAATCGCGACCACGCTGCATTGCGCGAGTCTCTACCCGCGCACCCGCTCGCATAAGCCGCCGCCAGCGCCGTTTCCGTCGCCGCTGCGCCGCTCGATCGATGCCGACGCAGCCACCGCCTCCGCCGCCACACGCCTCGGGATCTCGCTTCGCTCTTGAATCCGTCCGCCCGCTCGCTCGCGCACCTACTCTACGCTTCACAAACCCGACCTGCCATGAAATTCTTTCTGAGCTGCGGCGTCGCTCTCGGCCAACTTTCATTCCCTTCCCAACTTTTCTTTCTTTTCCTCCTGCTTCTTCTTCTTCTTCTTCTCCTGCTCCTCTTTTTTTGCTCTTCTACGTTCATATCCTGACACTTGATACGAAGGGAGAAGTACTTAAAGATTCATTAGCTATTTTCCCTTATACATCGATGTTGTTCCTCCGAAATTGTATCTCGAATAGTACCTTGGTGACGGAGACATACGGCAGACAAGCTGCGTGAGAAGCGCTGTATGTAGGTTGGTAGTTTCCAAAACAAGTTTTCTTACGATGCCAATAGATGCGTCTAGAAAAATACTTCGATATTTTCATTCTTGAAGCGCGTGTGTTTCCATAAATTCTGTACTCGTCACTTCTGTCGAATAGAAGTCTTCGATAAGAAAGATCTACTACCCCTTTCCACGCGGGGTTAGAAGAATGTTCACAAGCGATGTCGAAATGTTTTACATGTAGTTTCCACAAGAACGCGCGCGAAACAAACCAACGCAAGTCTGTCCACTTTACATTATTCATTGCCAATCTTCTCCTAGAGCACCTAGAAGAGCACCATGGTAGTTACAATCCTCCTCGGAAAGCAGCACGCAAATTACGGCGAGCCTCAAGGGTAGCAAGCCGGGGCCAATTAGATTCCGTCGCGCACGAAGAGCCAGCCGCCCCGTGGGTGGTGAGGGCAATGGCGGTGGCGATAAGGGCGCCCCACCGGACAAGCGGATGGAGCCTGGTCTCCCTCGCCTGATGCCCAGATGCTCTCCTAAGCCTGCAGATCACGTGCAGGCAGATGGCTTCCCAACAGACCACGCCACACACTTCCTTACTTAAACAGCGTTGCAGCTGTCAAACAAAGCTGACAGATAAAAATCATCTTGATGATTTATTATTACAAATTTATTTAATGCAATATATAACAAAGCATTATATAAGGTCTTATGATACAATATACACGATACGTACGAGACATTCCGCTGAGCAAGGTCTGTAATGGCACATTTCCTTCAGATTACACTTTTAAATTTCACTACAATTTACAAGTATGAAACTGAGATCTTCATACATTCAATCCAAACTCATTTTCTCTCCATCCCTATAACACCCGTTGTTCAAAGAAGCACGTGACTCTCAAAATACTGTTTTTATGATTACTTCCTACGTATCATAAAATTCGCACACGAATGGCTGTAGCGCCGCCTGGATTCCATCAACTAGGCCACTTCCTCTGAGACTGGGCTGCCACTGAGCACACCCGCCATCACCGCCTGCTCGAGGCCCCAAGACACTGGCAAACTGCCTCTCCACCACGACGCACCCTCCCCCTCCGGCGACTCCAAACGCCCCGCCGCCCACGCACCCCCACCGCGCCCTCAAGCGCCTCAGGGCGACCTCGGCCGGCTGCCCGACTTCCGCGGGCGGTGCGCAGCCGAGCGATCACGTGCCCGCCAGCGGCCTCGCCGCCGCCCTGGCGTGTTTTATTGATGGTTCGTGCAATGCGAGAGAAGATACAACAACGCGAGTCGAGTCCCCGCATCCGAGGCCGAGCGATTCATTTCGTGGCGGATAAATCCTCCTTTCACGAAGAGATATTGCGCGGATATATACGAACGTCGAATGCAGGTCGTCGTCTTCTTCTGGGCCTCCTCCTCCTCCCACCACTTCTGCTGCTGCTGGTGCTCCTCTGCGTCGCCAAAATCAGACAAGGCTTCTCGCGGCCGCCGTCTCCGCCTCCCCAGGAAAACCGGTGCGAGCAGATAAAAAGCCGCGAGCGGGTAGGATCGCAAAGAATGCGTCTGGCGCAGCATTCGGCGGCGGCAGCAGCGAAAGCGACGGCCGGAGCGGACGCAGAGACGAGTGGGACGACGGCGACGGCGGCGGCGGCGGCGGGTGAGACGAAGACGGGCAGGCAGAAATGGTGTAGGCGGCAGTGCCGATCGAGCAAGCACGTCGGTAGCGACGGTCGACGCGTCGCTGACACCAGAAACGTGCAGAGAAACAGCGGAGGTGACTGGGTGGGTGAGTGAGAAAGCGCGGGAGTGGAAGTCGACTCCACAGAGGCAGTGACACGGCAGCGACGCGTCCCAATAAAATAGTGATGGGATGAGACGACTGAAGCACGAGTCGACAAGGACGCGCGTGGGGTCAAAACAAGGAGATGAAATGATTTCGGCGATCGGTGGAGACGACGATGATTAGAGAAAATGGTGTTGAAGGAGACAAAGCAAACACCCGAAACGCAGAACACCCATACCAGAAAAGAAATTCCCACCAAGAACCTCCGGACAGAAAGAAATTGTTGCTCATGTGGAGTGGAGCTACGGAAACTATTCAATATGACTCTAAAGCGCGATGAACGAACAAAAATAACATCAGAAACCCAATCACACAACAGGATTCGAGCAAGCTATAGCAGATACGACCGAGAAATTGTGACACAACGAAATATAATGAAGTGAAAATAAGATTAAGAATAGAAATACTAAAAATGCCAAAAAGCAAAAGTAAGCAATAGTAAGTTAGAAAGAGAAAAGTTACATACAGATTGCAACAGGGCAAACATTCGGCGAGGAGCTGGAAAGTCAACGTCCGAGAAGCAGTAGGAAGGCGGCAAGTCAGAGAAGTCGAAGACGGAGATGGGGACAGGGACAGGGGCACCGCCTACCACGGGCGGCGCAGAGGCGAAAGACGGCGACGCCGTATCCAATCTCCTACGTCGCTTCGGACCGGCAGCCGCCCAACATCTGCGCGTTTCATTACCCCGACGTCGACTTCGGCAGAACTCAAGTCGATGATGTCGTCGCCTCCGCCACCGCAACTCAGAAGAGCAAAGTGAGATTGGGTTGATCATGCAGAAAGATTGAAAGATGGAAATAACTTTAATGGGATGAATACCACCGCCGCGATAGGCGGCAGAAAAGATCGTCAGATGAAGTAAAAAGATTTTTAAGGTCAAACTGTGGAAAAGTGCGAGATATCGAGAAAGACGTTAAAAAAGTAGAAGGCGGCGTTTCTTTAATGGGATTTTGTACTCCTGCAAAGTTGAACACTTTGTCTTTCTTCTGCGGCGGCGACCGGCGCAATGAAATACCGCCGGCAACGTCGGCGGGCAGAAGGCGGCGATTTAGTTCCACGCGCCATCTACATTCCGGCCATACCGCCCTCTCCGGCAGTACGCACGCCATCCGTTTAAATATTTCACCGAATGCAACGCAAGCACTGGATTCCCGAAGACAATTACCCCCACTTAAATACAAATGGGGACCGTATTCCGCGCGGCGAGATTCCCGCACGCCGCTGAGCGGTCCGTCATTTTTAGTACCGCCGCCGCCGCCCGCCGAGACGCCTGCTCGTCGCGACCTGCGCGCGGGACAGCGCACTGGAGAAGCGCCAGGGCCGGAACAAAGAATGGAGAATATACGCAATGTTTGCCGCGGGCGGGCAAGGTCGTTGGGGCGAGGGCGGGGAGGTGGGAGAGGGGGCGGGTGAGGATTGAGAAGAGCGAGACAAGGGAGGCGGGTGGCGACTAATAAAATGTAAAAGCTCCCCATGTAAGTGTATGAAGAGATGGATAGATCTACTCATCGTTCCTAGCATCCCGCGCGCGCGGGCTTGCGAAGAATGCACAGTAGCTTAGAGAGAAAGCATTAATCTGCAGAAGTTCTTGAATATTTCGACTCGAGAATGCTGAACCGTCCGCTAATGTCCTCCATTCTCAACATTATTCATAACTTAACTGGTATTTCTTGCTAGAATTATGAAAACAATATGAAGCGCGGAGGAACAGGAACGCGAGATTGAACCCCGGTGTTTAAAGAAGCTTGTGGATACTATTCATTTTGAGATCCCGACGGTTAGGAAAATATAATTTGATGAAATTATGAATAAGATATTCGACGGAATGATATATTAATCAATGAAGTACGATTTTTCAAAATAAATTATTAAATGACAAGTCAAAATAAATGGGCAAATACTCATTCCAAGAAACCAAGTGGTATTTGCACATAAGCACTGACATACAAATTAATGTATAAGTTAAATTCACGAAAGAT
Source organism: Acheta domesticus (assembly GCA_031308135.1). Classification (NCBI taxonomy): domain Eukaryota; kingdom Metazoa; phylum Arthropoda; class Insecta; order Orthoptera; family Gryllidae; genus Acheta; species Acheta domesticus. The sequence continues at coordinate 138,081,919 of JAHLJT010000631.1, forward strand.
GACGCAAGCTCCATCTAATAAAATAAGAGCACAAAAACGTTTGGGTGAAATCCGTAAAAGCAGCGTTGAAAATATTAAGGCCCATTCACAATGCAGACGTTAACATAAGCGTAACGCACAGACACAAACTTAAACATAAGTGATAGACTGAAGCATTCACAATGTACAACATAAGCGTAAGCAAAGATTTTCTATTTTCTGTGGGCCATTCTAGTTACTATTGGTTGGATGTGAGAATCTATATTTTGTATATATTGAAATTTTGTTTAAAGTTTGCATGTTTTATATAAACATACATAACATACATAAACATGTACGTATGTACTGTGGTACAACAGCTCTTTATGAGTCCAAGGCCTACCAGCGGCGTCTCGGCCTTGCGGCCATGAGTTGGGTTAGGTTAGGTTAGGTTAGGTTAGGTTTAATTTCAATAAAAATTCAAACTAAATGGTACTACTATGAATATTACAACGAAACTAAACTACAAAAAGATCGTACGCTACAAAACAATGCTGAAAACCGTCGAAAATCAACCAAGCAATTTGGAAAACAAGTCTTTCGTTCGTCTATCGACTTCGATCCTATTTCGACACTCGATTTTGAGTTAAACGTACTGTGATTGGTTCATTTCTTATTTCTGACATAAGCATAAGCACAGAAGCTTGAAGCTTGCAAGCTTTTAAGTTAACGTCTTATGCGTTATGCTTATGCGAATGCATTGTGAATGAGTCCGCTTATAAACGTTGTCCTAACTTTTATGTTAACGCTATGCTTATGTTTATGTCTGCATTGTGAATAGGTCTTTACGAAGCAAAAATCGCAAGTATGCGAGTGCAGGGTGGGGTATGGTCTTCGTAAATACAGTCTGAAATCTCCGTCACGCGCACAAAGTAACACTATCAGCCGCACCGCTGATTATACAAAACGCGGGACTGTGGACGAGTGCATCAAAGGAAAACGCACGAGGACGGCAATGAAAGAAATACCACGAAACAACCCCCAAGCAAGGCGTCCGTGCGCCGGATGAAGCGTTGAAGGCTATCTTCTGCGAGGAGTTTTCACTTTCTCTCTCTCTCTCTCAGTTTCGTAGTTTCACCAACAATTTTGCGTCGCTAATACGCACTGCATTGCCGTGCAGATGTGCAAAATTCAGAGTTGTGTTTGTGTGTTTGCGCGTCAGGGTGAGGGTGAGGTGTGAGATGGTGAGAGTGTTTGTGTACGGAGGCGTGTTTTTTTCTGGGCATACGTGTGTTTGTGTGGGCGTGCATGCACATATGTATGCGGGTGGGCATGACGATGGGTCGGTGGGCATGTCGGGAATGCGAGTGAGTTGACGGACGGAAGGGAGACATGTGGGAATGTCTGAAACGTATCTGCGTAATCCAGAGTACGCGTCTAACAATCGAATGTCATCAACCTGTATCAGATGAACGTGCCAAACATGAAAATGACTGCACAAAGCTTGTATGACTTACGTATTAGGGTAAAGAGACGGGTAAAACGTTAAGGTAAACCGTACCACAAATAACTACAGGTGCTCCAACACTGCATTATTATTTGTAACGTTTCCTTACTACAATATTGCATCTTGTAATCTACGTTTTCAGCGATCTCTTGAAAAACTTCTCCATTAAAAAGCGAGACATTCGAAGGTGTAATTTTCGATATTTCCAAATTCAAAGGTATTAAATAGGGACCCTCAACACGTGAATATACTATATCCATCAAAATCTCGACTTTAATTTAGCATTACATAACTGTCTCTATGTTACATAAGCGAAAAAGAACGGGTAAATTTCTGCGTGCGATGGTGTGAACGGGGGGACGGGGATGAGCGCGCGGGTGGTAGCACTGAAACGGCACCGCTTGCAGATGCACGCGCCCTCACGCTGCTCACAAGCACGAGCCTTTCACAACACACTCCGACTCCCTTCCCCTCCCCTTAAACGCTCACGCCTCGCCTCGCTTCGCCTCGCTTCGCCTCGCCACGACACTTTGCAGAATTGCTCCGCGCGATATTGTCCACAGACGAGCTCTCATCGAGGCGCAATTTTGCTCTTCTTCGGGCCGATGCGCCTTCCTACATGAAGTGTTAGGGATCTAATATTCCTCAGCATTCCAATCTCTCACCAAGCAGAAGCTATCTCTGTTCTAACGTTCGTGAATTTTTTGTATTACACTTTTGAAAAGCAGATAGATTTGTTGATAATTTCGTGTTTCCGGGAGCTTCAACTGCTATGATTGTTAGTCCCATAAGCGAGGTAATGCTTTCATCAGAGTTGGTGTTCTTCCCCGCTGGATGAAGGCACGTTGGACGGTGCCGTCCTACTCGGAGGCTTGCGGGTTTTTCCCATCCAGATATCTCCCAGCAGCGGGACACCGCCCCACCCGAGACAAGCATTAAGCTCCCGACATGTGTGGTAGTAGGGTTATGTAAGAGTACGTGTATAAGAAGTAAGGATAGCTCCAGGAAAGGTCGCACTCGGTCCATGGCCCGTTTGTAAGGGCATTGCTACGGTGTTGATAATGCTCGAAGAGACCACGGAAAAATACTGAAAATAGGATCACTTGTTATCGCTTTTCACAAACGCATAGACTAATGCAGATTATACCAAATCCAAAGAAAAAATCGGGATCATATCCAAGGCATACCAAAAGATACGGGTATTTAAATCATTCTGACTCATCGAACACGCGTATTACTAATTTTTATCGGATCATTAAAAATAATTGGAAAAAAGGAATTGAAAGTAATATAACGGAGAATTAGAGAATCAAGGGATTAAGAATATTTATTCTTGGACAGTGAAGTTTAATAACAACGGTAAGGACAAGATCAAATGCACTAAAGCAATAATGTAAATGAGGATCATATTCAAGTGACACCCAAATTACGACCCCCCCTCCCCAAAATGCCTTTTAGTAAAACGCAAACTGGTGAAGCACGTTCAGGCACAGGACAAGAACGGTTGCCGAGAGTGCAAGTATCTCAACACCCACCCGAGGGCCAACAACCGCCAACCGCAAGCTCACAAAAGAGGGGAACCGGCTGGAGCTGCGGTGACCAACCCTCTTCTCACGACGCCCTCTGTGGTTTCGCTGCATTAAAAGCATGGGAAGATAAACCACTTCATGTTCCCGGTCTGCCTATGCGATGTTCTTCCAAACTTGAAGTGCGATACTCTTCCTTGGATTTGGACTCACAAGTATTTCGACTTTTCAGCATTAGTACAATAAAATATTTCCACTTGTGAAAGAATAATTTTGTTATTTCCTGAAAAATACTTTTATCTACAAAATTAGTTACCTTAATTTCCAAACACTTTTTCCGCAAACATATTTTTGAAGTTTCCTTCGTGTTATGGCAATAGTCTTAACTGATACGGTGTGTTTTGGTTCTCATAATGCGAAACTAAAATTGAGTCAGAATTAAATACATTATTACGCGAAGTGGAGAGCAAATTTCACGCTCTTTTTGCTTGAATACACTACATGTCATAAATATTTATATTCATAACGTAGCAATAGGGTATTAGACAACATACTAAAATTTGCATATAAACACAAAATAATACAGTTTTTACGTTCCTTGAATGCTATTCGTCGTTAATATGAAAAGATTTAGACATGTGGACAAATACATCGAAACTATACCTTTGAAGTTTGACTTTTGGTAAGACTTAGAATCTCTAGTATTGTATGAGCTTCGCTCTCTCACTGGCATAAAACTGACCCTCAGGCGATTGCCTCACTGACCTCATTCAAATGATGCTAAGAGACGTCCAACCCCAATAATGAGGAAAACATTACATTTCACTAACGCAAGCAATAATTCAGGTCAGCTTTTCTGCAATACGATGAAAAGCACTTATTAAGGCCACGAATATCAAAGTGCTGAATTCTCGATGACAATGCAAGAAAAGTAACTTTCAGTATTAAGGCAGCGGTAGAGACCTTTTATTACATTTCACAAAAAGCGTGAAAGCAAGAAAACTAACATATACAAGCAAACTTTCTAAAACAGCAACACTACATCTTTCTTAAACAAAATTGCAGCGAATTTTCAATATTTCCAAATATTAATGAACGACACATGAAAAGGAAACGAACTGAATGGACGCATGTCCACGTCGTGTCGGCGCATTCGTGGGAGTTCTTAAAAAGAAAAAAAATACCCAAAGGATAATATGTTATTTGTATATATAACATCATTCCCCGAGCCGCTCGTACGGTCCATTAATAATACATGCCACGAGAGCACCACTGCGCTTCCGCAAATTTTCTCTCTTCCACCCTCACACCCGGGGATGCGGCACGCGGCCGAGGAAGCGGTGCGGCAGGGGCGAGAGCAGCAGTAGGGCGTCACAGCGTCAACGCCAGCCGGGGCAGAGAAGCGGCAGGGGCTGTTGCCGGGGCGTGCGGGGCGTGCGGGCGCGCGAGGACGCGGCACCGGCCGCGGGAGATGGATGAGTCGCGCGGTCACCCGCCCGCCAGAACGGCGCGGCGCGGGCGGCGCGGCGGACCACTTGCGCCGGCGCGCGGCTGCTGTTTACGCCAGGCTGGAAGGGTGGGCGTGGGCTGAGGGTAGGGCGGGGGGCAAGGACGAAGCTCGAGGAGAGTTGGGCGGAAACTGGGCGCAGGGAGAAATGCGGTAGAGGAGGTAATCCAGAGGTTGACGTAGCTGCACGAACGGCTGTACAGAAAGAGAGAGCGAAAAAGTTCGCTGAGCCACGGATGCTGGACGGGCAACTAGAGGTTCCAGGCAGCGGGAGCAGGACAAGCACGGTGAAATAGAGAAAGAGACAACCACGGAGGAAAAAACTATGAGTACAGATGCTGAGTTGAAATGAAAAGGAGTATCGAAATGAAGACAAGATACGGATACCTCAAAACATCAGTAGAAATTGGCTGACGTTTAAAAGTCTAATGGAAAAGAAGTTCGACGCGGAAGCAAAATAAGGCAGGGCAAACGAATGCAGGGTGTTCGAAGAGCGACCCAGCACGAGCGCCAGCGCCCGCCGCTTCTGCCTCTGCCTCCGCGCCGTCCAAGAGCGAGCGCACGAGCGGACGAGCGAGCGAGCAAGCAGGCGGGCGGGCGCTCCGCGGGCTGCGCGGCGAGCGGCGGGCGCACTCGATCGATGGCCCGGCCTTGACTCGAGCGCGCCGCGCCGCGCCGCGCCGCGAGCGAGCGAGCGAGCAACCGGGCGCCCGCCCGCGCAGTGCGGCCGCCGAGGCTGGGCGGCGCGGCGGGGAGGCGAGGACGCGGCGGCGAGCGCCGGGACAGCACCGCTGCGAGCGGCGGCGGCGGCGGCAGCCGCGCGGTCCTCGCCCCGGCACTGGACGCCGCCCTCGGCCCCGCCGCTGCCGCCCACGCGCGCGCGCTGCAGCGGCAGCAGCTCCGCCGCCGAGTTGTGTGACCTGGCAAGGACGACTGCAGACACGTCCGGCTCGCCGCCGGCTGCGGTCCGGCCGCCGCTCGTGCCTCCCCCCTCCCTTCACTCTCGCACTCACGTGACATGCACGGCGCTGGTGCACAGCCCAGCTCACGTCCCACAGCGGGTGAATGTTCAAGGTAGAGCCGGTAAAAAATGCAAAAAGAAGGCGATGTTTATGTAGTGCTCGTTGAATTTAAACAAAATGCAAAATAGGTTCATATGTTTTGTTTATTTGTGTGTAGTATTTACCTTACGAATTAATATTAAATAACACATACAAATTGCTTTTGTTTTTCATTTGAGTTACGGTATTTAAGTGGTCAATGTACTGTGGTAAAATAATAAATGTATTCAAGCTGCGGATAAACAAATTTTCTGTGCAATTCTGTTACTTCTAACATTCCATCCTATGAATTCACGAAAGGAGAATCTAGTAACAAGAGATTTAACTGTGCGCAACCACACGCGTAATGTAATACAACTGCTTACAGGGATTATTGTTTTCAACCAGTTTCTGTGAGCGATACGAAATTACTGCTACTGTTTGGCTATTCTTGCTGTTGAAGAATTAACTCTAAATTAAAATTTTGCACTATTACGCGTACATGCATATGTGAAAAGAAATGTGCGTCACCTGCCACTGTTGAATATGGAATGCGCTCAGAGTTCAATGACTGAATTTCAACTTTTAAACACATGAAAACTCATGATTCATATAAAGAAAACCAGAATTACGGTCAATTCTAGAATACTGAAATACAAATCTAAGAAGTCTCTGCATCATTTAGTTCTCCGGAAGAACTCAAAATAATAGATTTGAATGTTTTCTTAATAACAAAAGAGCAAGAAACGACAAAAGCAAAATTTATAGACTATACTCATGTTTTTCATGTTTCATAGAATCAAAAAATGCAGACATGAAATCCATTCAAAATTAAAATATTAAAACGAAGTATCACATTTTTTACCATGTTATAGAGATGAAATTTCAAATTCCTTATTACCGAATAAGTAGCGTATTTCTTTCAATTTAATTATTTCTTTTCGTTTTTGTTGCGTCCACCTGTAGCGGCATCTATATTCCTATTTCATAACAAATGCAACAATGTTGAGGCCAATTATTTAGTCACAGTTCAACTAAGTTCACATTTGGTAAATGTAACTGAGAAACAGGTCACTAATCGTTTTCAACACATAACTACGTGATGGCTGCGATGCATTACAAAATCACATACATAACGTCAAGACATCAACTTCATTATTTATTGGCACTGAAACACAGCTTTAAATAAGGCATTGAGTATAATTCCGGCAACTGTATTTTCATTAACAACTGCCTAGTAAATCACAGCCAATTTCGCATAGCACCCAATAATTAATACGGTATCATTAATAATATCGACACAGGGCCTTTGCAAAGCTCGCCCGCGCCACGCAACGAGAATTCAGAAGGCAAATCCAACAAAATTATGACTTTAATAACCAGGGCAGGGGGTGGCCAACAGGAACATCAAAGTGGATTAATAATACCCCAGAATTAGTTAAACACGCTCTGAAATTAACGTATCAACTTGGAGGGGATGCACTGTCCAATAATATAGCAAACTGCCCCGTACGATCTGCTCTATCCCCATTATCTTCTACGCACAATGAACACGATGCTAATGGGTCATTTCTCCAGCTTTCGAGTCGTCTCATATATTACAGCAAAATTACATGATCCATTGCCCACTATATGCTTATTGCTACTTCCCTTCTGCGCCATAGTAATTCATTGTACCGGGAAGAGCGATAATATAGGTACACGGGCAAATGAAACAATTACATGGAACATATTCTTAATGAAAACAATATTCTATCTTCTTTTGAAACTGACTTTTGCATTTCGTGCAATTAGAATCCCGCGAATTCTACGGCAATCTCTAACAATCCTCAGCTTCTCCGATAATCTGAAGAAACCACGCCCAACCTTCCCCACGTGGAGTTTGAAACACCAACATAACTAACTAATCCACACAACGGAAACCGAAAAGCGAAGGCCCAAGCATCAGAAGCGGCGAGTCGGGCAGGGGGCGTCAGTCCACGAACAGATACATCTTGCCGTGGACGAGGCGGCGGCGCGGGTTGATGGCGCGCAGCACGCGCGCCATGGCGTCGACGACGCGCTCGGCGGGCAGGCCGCGGCGGTGCGGCTTGAGGCGGCGCAGCAGCTGCTGCACGGTGGCCGGGCGGCGGTGCAGGTGGCGGCGCGCGGCCTCCTCCAGCGCCGCCAGCTCCGGGGGCAGCGGGGCGCGCGGCGCTCGCCAGTCCCCGCCCACGCCCACGCCCAGCCGCCTCCGGTGGCGCTCGCTGCAGTTCTTGGCCCCGCCGCGCCCTTCGTCATCAGCGGCGCTGCGACTCGCGCGGACGCTCGGCACCGTCGCTTCTAATCCCGTCGCAACCGCGAGCTCCTCTTCAATTCCACCATCCGGTCTCTTATTTTCGGTTATTTCCCCTTCTTCCGGTTCCTTATCCTCTCCGCCCGTTCCACCTTTGCCGCTTGCCTCCTCGGTTTCTTTATTTTCCTCGGCGTTTTCTTCGCCATCTTTCTGATCTTGCGTATCAGCCTCGTCCTCGTCTGCTTCCAAGGAATCGGACGAATCATCGTCGTCATCCATTTCTGCAATCTGCTCGTCATCACTTTCGCCGGAATACAAGCGATTCATCTTGGCACGCGACTGCTCTCGCTGGGATTTCTTTTTCGCGCCGTCGTCTTCGTCGGCGGATGATTCGCCAGAACGGCCATCGCGATCGTTCGCTTCGCCCGACTCAAGCGCCGCCGACCCAGCGCCGGCGCCTTCGCCGCCGCCGTCGTTCTCTTCCTCGGCCTCCAACTTGGCGTCGTTAAGCCGCTTCTGGATCATGACGGCGAAGTAGTCGAGCTTCTTGTCGCGGTTCTTGTACAGCTGCTCGGCCTCCTCGATGGAAAGCGTCTTGTAAGTGTGCAGCGGCTCGAAGGTGTGCCACTGGCCGACGGGCGTCGCCTCGATGGTGCCGTCCGCCTGCATGGCGAACACGTAGTAGGCCGAGTGGTCGGCGACGCCGCCCTCGCGCCGCCCGCGGAAGGTGCGGCGCCGGCGCCCGTCCACGCGCAGCAGCCAGGGCTGGTCCTCGGGCCGGTAGCTCGCGTGGGCGCGGGGCGCGGCGCACGGCCGCCGCCCGCCCTCCGTGCCCGCGCCCGTCCGCCGCGCGCGCCCGCGCTCGGCCCGCGCTCCTGGGGGCAACGGGCTCGCTGCTCGCTACGCACGCGCCGCCGGAAAGGAACGCACAGATGCTTAGCGTGATCAGGACGAGACGGCGTTTGTTGTGGTTGCGTCAAAATTAAGAGTTCTGCAGTATTTGCCGACAGTTTCGTAGCACAGTAAGAGTTGATTTTCTATTAGAGAAGGGTTCATCGTTAATGAACCAACACTATCTGAATTAATGTAAATTATGGTGACGTACCGAATGTTAACGTATTCTGCAGCAATTTACATGGAAAAAATGGTATTTCGAGCTTTCATTTATTTTAAAAAAAATTGTATTCAGCCTTTATTAAATTCAAGTGAGTTTATTACAAAACGAATTACACATAAAACACAAATTACTGTTTTGTAAATACCTTTGACCTTTGTAACACATCTACATAAATATTTTCTTCGAACACACAATTCCAAATAAAGTAGCATTGCTTGCCAGGCAGATCACTCTAGATATTGCCATCAAGTCACATGTTGCTGACGATTAAATCGACATTACATAACTTTGAATTCTTAAATGTATCAATTCAATTAATCACTTCTTTCTCAGTTCCAGAGATCTTCAAGTGTTTATCCTCTTTAAAGGACCAAACACTGTCGTGATATAGAGATGAGAATACCAGAAAGCAGACAAGTCCATAGATGAGAGAATTTGCAGTTATATATTCGCAATCGATTCAATTATCGGCATCAAGTTTTCATCAGGAGCAATAACCAATATACAATTCAATCAGTCTTTGAAAACACACCCACTACCAATGATAAATTTCACAGGAAATTGTTATTAACCGCAAGCCAATTTGGATAATTGTGTGGCAAGATTCACATGCTAAATTCCAGAATTTGAGGCACTTGTTTCATTGTTCATCATTCTGCCTACTGTCTCTAATTTTAATTTGATGTCAATTCGTGAAATACAATATTGCAGCAAGTCTTGATGCTGATTTCAGAATCAGAGTTATCAGAGACGCAAGTAATACTCAGAATTGAGATGACTTTTTTTTCGGTTTACCGGTTACTAAACCTTCAGAAGGGTACCGGAATAACAACAACACTCACCAGTTAATATTTGCAAACTTTCTTGTGTCGTACATTTAACTTCCTATCACTGAACCAACTGCTTTGTTTTATTGCCTGCGGTACCAACAAAACGTGTTACTCGCAAAGAGCAGTCCCAGTTTGTTCAATCCGAGGAAAGCCTACACAGTGTCCAATGAGAAAGAAATACTTTGTTCAGAATGAGCGGTGGCGTGATGAAAGTCGGAGTTTGGATGATGGAAGGGGTGCCTGGCAGCACGTTCCCAGGAGAGGCACTGCGCCGAAGTACAGGATAAAATAAAAGAGCAAAAGAGGAACTAACTGTTTACTATTGAACAGCTCTTTGCCGATTCCTTTGACTCATTTTGAAAATAACACTTGTGTTTTTCTTTCTCAGGTGAAGGAGGATGGCGGCAACTTTCAAGACCGTCGCTAACCATAATATGGTCAGGCATGTAATCAGTTATTCTGACGCATGGGCATATCAAACGAAATTGGGGAGGGTGGCGTGGTTAGACAGAAACATGAAAAAATAATTCTCGTTCATTTCATGAACAATGACCAACTTTTGCTGGGGCTATGGTACCACTATTGTTTTGTCATTCCGCCAAATGGAGCAAACAACTGCACATTATTATCACATAAAAACAATTAATGTTGGTAGAATCAAGGAAAATGAACTTCAAAAAACCTCTAGGTATAAAAATAGTATTTACATTGATTATTTATTAAAATGTACCTATTGCAATTTCACTGAATGCATAATAAAAGTGGACAGTGCGGACTCTTGAATTACCCGATAATTGTGGACTGTCCGTTTATCTTCGACGTGCTTGGCCTCAACTTTAATTTCTTTATCAGATAATTCCTTTTAATATTCCCACATAGTTATTGACATTATTTTGTATCAATTCTTACTGATTATTTTTAGAGGTGATACGGTAACAAATTAAATCATCACATCAATACACTACCCTTAACCTCTAAACACACAAAACTCCTATACGATTCCGAGGCATTGTGAGCTGGCGCTCCAGCCCATCCGGCGGGCGGAAAAACACAATCCGCCGAGAGATTCGGTTTTCGGCGACGCTCAACCGTTTTAGAACACGTATAAAAAGATCGGCCGCTGGAGGAGACCCGAGGCTTTCGAGGTCTACCTGCGAGTGCGAGTTGTCCTGGCGGCGCATGCGCGCCTCGCGCCACTCGGCGAACACCACGTCCTCCGTGCAACGGAAGTTCATGACGCTGTAGGCCTCGTTCGGCCGCCTGCGCACGAAGATTGGGAACTCCTGCGCCGCCGCCGCCGCCGGCGCCGCCGCCTCCATTGCTGTAAAGAGACGTTCTGGGTGTGCGCCGCTAATCTCCACCACTGGACGCTCTCGAACCAGCGAAAGCATGAAATGGGAAAGTGTGATATATTGCTGCCAGAACTCGTCGATATCGTTGCTGGAATTCAATGTACAAAGTATGTGGAATCTGAGTCAATAATAGGAGGCACACGATAAATGCTTTAAGGTACACAAGAAAAATTATATATTGAAATGGTGTTTGAATTTTAGGCAAAATGTTTCAAACGTAGGGTCGATCCCAAGAGAAATTAACTAAAAATATACTTATTTCCTGTACAAAATAGCAATTTTTGGGCAATACGATAATAATGGTAAATCACAGTATTTCTTAAGCAAACGAAATTTATTTCACGGTTGTTTGATACTAAATAGTCACAGAACAAACTACTATTCCGGTGAACTGAAAGAAATAACTTTTATTTTACTAATATAGGTTATTTAATAAGTGCAAACATTTTAAGAAAACTATGCAACCTCCGGCCATGTAAGAGATGTCTATGATTTCGTTAGAAAACCAAGAACTTAGGAAAAATCCAAAAACAAGAATTTCGTTTGTCTGAAAAAATCAAAATATTTGATTGCGATATTTAGTTTACTCTCGTACTGCACATACCAGCTTAGTAATAACTCAGTGCAGCATTCCTAACAACATAATTGAAGTCTTTCGACAGCAAGGCTGCAAGGAAGACGCCGTCCGCCATAACATATTTGCTATTAATATGTTCCGTTACGGATCAGTAAACTTTTTGACATTCTTGGAGAGTAACGAAGTGCCTTTCTTTATACACTATACTACTAATTTTTTGCAGTGGTCGTAAAGACTGTTTCAGTTAAAATAATTAATTTATTGCAGTGTTATATGAAAGTATTTTGTTCGTTCTTGAGCAGTATGCGAGCTACTTTTTGGAAAACCATTTTATGTGCTTTTATTCAGCAGCATTTTTGCTTCTGAAGGCCACTAGATGAAAACTAATGCGTAAAATGAATGCCACCAATAAATATTATTATTACTTGCGAATATAAAAATCCATTATATTGAAGTAGAAAATACATAATTAAAACCCTATACAAAGTAGTTCTCGCATAATAGCCTTATTACGTTCGACATTGACGTGAAGCTAACACTGCCTGCTTCACGCTGTCGAATGCATACGAAAATAGTTCTTTTCGTAAATGAATAACCAATAACAAGTCCCATCAAAATCCATTAGAACGCTCACAAATGGAATGCAAACGGAACAGTTGGGCAAGCATTCAAGGTGATTTGCTTGCTCCCCAATTCACGTGAGCGAAACGAAAGAAGTGTTCCACGCAAAAGAGCAATAAAAAATCGCGCAACTTCCAAAAAACCGTGGAAGAGGAAGAGGGCGCGAGAAGACAAATGGAGCCGAAACGCGTTATTAAATCAGAAGTGGTGCGAAGCGGCGCAACGAAAAGAGGCCCTCGAAACGCCCGTGAGAAATTGACTCCTTCGAAGGAGGAAAAAAAAAGCTGAACTCGAGAACAATATTTACGCGCTCAAGTGGGCGACGTGATAGCTTCTGCGCGCCCCCTCCATCTTCTTCTCCACCTCCGCCTCAAAAAAAAAAAAGACCGTATTCATAAGGTACTTGCGCACCAACTTCATACCAACCTGTTTCAAGTAGTATTCTGCTGTTGTAAGCTAAAGTTTATTTAACCACTATGCCTGACTTCACTTTTTGGAGCAACGTCCGTGTTATGTGAATAATATTTTAAACCTTCCTTCCCAGTCCAAACAATACTGTCTTCCAATACTCTGCGACCCTTTCTTATCATTAGGTACTTCAGTTTCCGCAGTCTAAGCCGGCCACATCAATATTTATGTCATCTCACACCACGTTCCTAACCTTTTCATTGACATGCCTTTTCTCAATCCAATTCCTTCACATGTAAGGTCAGTACCGCACAAAATTCATTCACGCCTACCTCAATCAATAATGAATTATTTAATGATTCGTCATAACCCACATCACAACTCAAATGGCTAATATATACAATCCTCAGCCACGCCTTTCAAGAAAGAAGCATCTCTCCCGCATCTCGCCTTCCCTCCATTTCCTCCTGTCCTTCATCAGTCTCTGGCAACGCCTCGTGCCGCACCGCGCCCTTTGCACGCCCCCGCTCCCGGTGCCGAGCGCGTGCCACCCCGCTCTTCGTCACAGCAGCCGCCGCCGCTCTATAACGCGGCAAATGAAATCAATCGAAGAGCGCGTGCCTCCGCTCGACATCAAACGATGCCAGGCGACGCCGCTCGGCGGCGGCAGACGCAGCGACAGCAGTAACGACAGAGGCGCGGAAGGCGGCGAAAAACGCCAAAGGCCAATCCGGTGCCCTTCATTAGAACAGCCGACATTCTCGATAACGCCTCGCCGCAGGCCGGTCACCAACGCCATTGTTCGTCGACGCACACGCTCGCAGACAAGCGACGATCATCTCCAATGGCAGCCATCTATACGTAGATGCACTGGACTGTCAAATACCCTGAGGGCAGACCGTGACTCGCAAGCAGTAGGGAAGGAGTCCTCATCCATCGTTCCGGCTTTTTTCTACCCGACCACCGACTAAAAGTTGATAGGCTTATGCGAGAGCGATTGGGGCTATGCCGGGGAATAATTCGCTCGTAAACTGCATTCAAACCACTGGCCCAACCAAATAACCAAGAGAATACTAGATTTTATTCGCTTTCTCATAGACTGATCGTTTAACACACTATTTATTCCAGATCAGATTCCATTCCATCCATTCCGAAATGCATTTAGCACAGAAATAGTGATAAGGAAGATTATATATTTTGTAATATTTCTCAGGAAGTGCCCACCACCTTTGTGAGACTGCGTTATTCCAGTGATATGATGAATACATTAACAACATTTAAAACAGAAGAGAGACATGAAGAGTAGGAGCATTGGCGAAAAGCGCAGTAATATGCAATTATACCTCTATCATTTTTTTACACATGTGCGTCACTCGAAACCTTAATTACCAAATGGAACGGTATTTGTGAAGCTGTACACCACATCAAAAGCTTTTCACGTTTTACAATATTCAACATTCAAACATTCATTAAACTTTCAGTTGGGCACAATAGTTTAAACTAAACCCAATACTTTTTCAATTAATTGAAATGTTTCCAATATACGGTGTCTATTGACATTAAGCCATGCATAACAAATCCGAAAGGTCGTAGAAGGTTACATGTAAAAAGAAGTGAAAAGTTGTAGAGCACAGCCAACGTGTGCAGCAAAAATTTCAATGATACGTTCTGGAAAGAGAGCAAGCAACCAATAATAACAACATGCATGTACACATAATTTTTTTTTTCATTTCCACCAAACTTCATTAGTTATAAGTTCTTTTGACGTCCTCAACAACTGAACACCATGAAGAGCATAGCGCTATATTCTCCTAGAACTACGAAGTACAAAGTTTTCAGTGAAAAGAACAGCCTGGTTGCGAATTAAAATGCGACTTGAAGCGACAACCATCATACATCGAGAAGCAAGCACACGAAACAGAATGATTTATCGCAGCGAAACCATCCTTTCCTGTCGAGCAAATCACGGCCGCCATCCTCGCCTTCAGCGAGAGCCGGCGCGCGGCGTCCGCGTGTGGTCTGGCGCACGACAGCCCGAACGAGGTCGCGTGTTGGCGAGCGGGCGGGAGCGAGCGGTCCCCGCAGGGAGGAGGCGCAAACAGCGGGGAGTGGAGCCCGGCACGCGGAGGCGGGGGCGGGGCAGGGGCGAATCGAGGCGCGATCGCGTGTGAAGAACGAGGGAACGCTAGGGGGACGAACGCGCGACGAAAAAGGAAGGCCCGAGGAGCAGCGGATCGTCGCCCCGATTTGGGGAAGAGGGGGAGCAGCTGAGAAGTGGAAATTATGACTCCGGAAGAGACACGATTGGGCGAAGGCAGCAAGTGAGAAGTGAAATATGGCGTGGGTGGCAAACATGACGGACACGAGTATGTATTCAAAAACATCAGGGTAAATGTTTCGGCATTTCTGTAAACAATATTAATTTATCGCAATATCGGAAAGATCTTCGAAGCAGAATACGAGTTATGACAGTTCCTTTTCAGTTCCCTTCCATTTTGACAAAGCACTTTCTTTTCTTCAGACAATATGAGTAGTCTTGCCCTGCAAGTCAATGAAAACGTATCTAATATTGCAGGTCTTCAATTAATTATCATTAGGCTGTAACACAACGTAATAACTAGACCTCAGAATTTTAAGCACTTAAAATGGGTTACAAAATGATTAAACTATGTATTTAAAAACATTCGATACGAAAAGTATGTTGCTGGCATCTAAAACTGAACACGTAACGATTCAATTCCACAAATTCTATTTTTCAGGAAAGTCCAGTATTTTTACATTTATGAGAGTGACTACCAGCATATCATTTTAATCACTTTCATTTCTTTTCGTTCCATTGATTCTTTCACATTTTTTATTCTCAACCTGTCAACGTAGCAGCTGCACAAGGAAGGGCGCAAGTGCCTAAGAAGTGTGTGCTGATCAGACACGGGACTGAAGCATCTGTATATTTACTTGCAGATCTCCGTATGTTCTGTGTGTTGGGTGTGAGATTTCGGTGCGTAGTCGTTTGAGTATTTGAACAGGGAATATTCACGTTTCGGGAAATTCGGGAAAGTACATTGCGTTTCGGTGAAACAAATTAAACTAGTGGCGCTACAAAATGGCAAAGGCTTTCCTGTATTAGTTTTCGATTTCCTTTGGTCTCAGCTAGCAATTCGGACTTCACATATACTGTTGCCAGCTGCCATCCATCGCCCCCCAAAGCACCTTTTTTTTAAATATTTTCTTAATTTTTCGATTTCCTAATGGAAGAACGGAAAAAAATCATTTTAGAATATTAAAGAACAGTAAAACATCGTCCTAAATGGCAATTTTCATTGAAAAAATTTGGAGCAGTTTTTAAGAAATGGCGTCTAAGCGCCACTAGAAATACGAATTTAAAGTTCTTATTCACAAAACATATTTGACTTTTCGCAACTCTTCATTTGAAATAATTTAAGCACTTTAATCTACAAATACAATATTGTTTACAAATTGCTGGTAATGTGCATATTAAAAGTTTGAGAGACCTTTCAAAATTTTTTGCAAAAACAAAAAAAATCCTCAAATTGAACTTTACGTCACGGCGGACCGGACGGACGTTTTTAAAAGAACAACTTTTTCGGCATCAGGGAACTCCAAAACGTGTATTTCCTATGAAATCTCGAAATCGATTTCTGTAGCATTACATAACTTTCCCTATACTACCTATATTACTACGTGTATTACTCCGTATATACGTACGTATGCGGAAAGAGGAAATGAAGATTTTAAGTATGATAATTCATCAAAACAACTTATTTTAGTCAGATTTAGGCCAAACAAATTAAAAATGCATCAACAGCCATTTAAGAACATTTCAAGCACCATTAGATGTTTTCAGTAGATCGTACTTTTTCATGATTCGTAAACACCTGCAATCTCCTAAAGGAACTACAGAGACATTTGTCCTAAAATCCAAGGTCTGATAATAACATACTGAATTCATTATTTCGTACCGAATATGCTATCAGAGTCCTCCCCGCATTCTATGAGCTTTCAACCCAATTAATAGTATAAATCTTGAGCAAGATACAAGCAGCGAGAGAGAAAGGGCTGCAGGTAGTCACCCGGTCGGGCTATTGCTTCGAGCAAAGGCGGAAAGGTCAGACGATAGGGCCGCCAAGGGCAGAAGGTGCAGTCTATTCGCACCGGCACGAAGTAATAACCACGCCGTTCACCGGCCACCCTATTAGCACTATACCCTCCACAGACCGGAGCGCAGCCTTCCCAAAACTTTTGAACAGTTATGGCCACTGCCATCTCATCCGCCACTCCAGCAACTACCGCGGTCAACGTTATCGCCATTGCCGTTGCCACTACGTTAACCCTGCCCACCTCTATGGCCCAAACTGACTGAAATCCCGTTTCTACCGACACTACTACTTCTACCTCTACCGCCACGGACACTTCTACATGTAACAGTATCATCTCCACTGATTTTACCGCCACTTCAACATTCAACTCCGTCATCTTCGCCACTACCCTTTCCATCGCCAACGACGCGACGCCACAGCTACATGCATCATATATCCACAGCTACCACTACCTTCGTCTCCGTCACTTCCGATGCCGCTGTCCCCGCCGCCTCCAATACCACCATCCCTTCTATTGCTATCTTCCATTGCAGGGACTTCCGCATTGTTACCTATGCCACCACACCTTCCACCTTCGCCCCCATCTCTTCCGTCGCCGCGGCCTTTGCCACCACCTGCGGCGCCGCCCGCGGGCGCCCGGGGGCCAACGCCTCCGCCTCGGCCGTCCAGCGCCCCGCAACGGCCATCGCAAGCCGCGGCGCGGCGCGGGGCGGCGCGGCGCGCGACCGTGCCCCACATACGGCGCCATGTTTATGGCGCTTAATCGCCGCTGGTGACTGCCTCGTCCACGGCCGTCGCCTAACGGGCCCGCGCGCCCGCCCACGCGACCGCTCGAACGCTCCTCCGCGGGTAATGCCCGGGAACAAACATGCAAGCGGACCAGCGGGGTGCGAGGAACGCCAAAAACAGCACAGTACAGCACATTCATGGACCACAGGCCTATTAGAAAAATTATCTATGCTACGAGTAATATTTCCGAAGCCCTAGTCCCCATCAAGCAAAGTAGATATGTCATGCCCATGAGTGTCATATTAAACAATTGATAAGTAGAAATGTAACAGGTAACAAGTTAAATATGAACAATTAGTAGTGAGACCACATTTTCTATTGTGAGCGATACCACTGAGGGTTCATCCAATCTCCAATGTGATAGTGAAATGGTGGTAAAATAGAGAGGAGCATTAAATTAAAATAAAAGGATGATGAAAATATATAGAGTGAGAGATAGGGAGAGGAGGAGAAAGAGAGAGGACCTAAAAAGTATCACAACAATATTCTGTTTTTCTCTACAAATTAAATATTTTGAGGAGTTAAGTATTTTTAAATTTTTCCCTCTTTTTTTCCCCCTACAAGAATTAGACGTAACAATATGAGAAACCTCCGATAACGTATATTAAACGTGATGAAATGTTTAAAACAGTAAAATCAAATATTCACAAATATTCAAAACAGGGAGCTTAGAATGCCTCAACAAGCTCAAATAAATATGAAAAATCTACACCTCTACTCGACACGTCATGAGGATATGCAATTAATGGTGAAAGCTTGTAACACTCCATTTAAGCCCTCTTCGTCACGTAGAACAAATTACACAATTCATCAATGCATCCGTTAATAGGAGCTCATTTGATGACACGTTACAAAAACACTAATACACCGAGCTTCAAGGGTATCAAACATCAAACAAACAGGTTAGACTGAATCGTTTGACTGAGGATTACTGGCTGGAGATCACGTAATGCTATTTAAGTTGCAATAACGAGGACGGATGTGCGACAAATTGACCGTTCCTGTATCATGAAGGTAAAAAAAAATGCAACGAGAGTCGGTAGCACCCATACGACTTTTCTTGTCCCACAAATACAACAGGTATTTGCAGAAAAAATAAAACCTAATGTAATTGTAAAACTATCGTCTATAGACAATGTATTAGGTAAGTCTTCATTTCAGTACGGAAAAAAAGCAGTTCTGGCGCCTAAGACATTACTGAGTAAAGCAGTTGTGTGTAATTTATTCTCTAAGGGGAACTTGAAATTCGAAATGTCTACAATTGGCATTAACCTTGTACATCCATAAAAATCTTCTTAAATAAACAAGGCCTCTTTTGGGAAACTCTTGTCTTTCGAGGCGACAAGTTTGAACATTATTCATTCATAATCAATTAGAAAAAAAAAAACTAGAATCACGATTTGTTTTGTAAATAACAGCACATATAGGTCGCACCAACTACTAGGTCATTAGCGACACTAT